>JAOTQR010000001.1:27372006-27397175 GCA_025774065.1 Solanum ossicruentum | reverse complement strand
ATTAGAATCTGGAAATTATCTCCTTATGATATTTAATGCATTCGTTATATAAAATGGATAATTACATCGAGGGACGTTTCAATAAAAATAATTACAAGTTGCATAAAGATGTATAGTCAATGTATATTGTGTATCATAATGTATATTTAGCTTTCAGTTCTATTGGATTGCAGCCTAGGAGGACACTTTGGAGCAACCTTTCGATATACTTTCTATAATTTTTGGCAAGCTATATTGTATAGTCCTGTATAATTTTGCTGATTTGGGGTTATTTTTTATGTAAATAAAACATGGACTACATTTGTTGTAAATTAATTAATTTTTTGTATATATTTAAAATTATCCCTAAATAAAATAGTAGTTCTCGATCATCTTAATGAAGGTAAAATATGCTTTAATCACAAAAAAAAAATCATTACATGTTCTTTGTGACACACCACTAATTATTTCACATCGAATTAATGAAGGAAAATATCTTGTAATATCATCATAAACAAAGATAAAAGAACACCACTAATTATTTCAGAGACAAAACTAATAACTTTAATCAAGTTTAAAAGTGTTTAATATACTTTTCTAATATTATATTACAAAACAAGATACAAACTATTAAATTATTAATGGAATATACCCACTTGAAGTAGCACAATAATTGTATAATATATGAATCTTTTCTCGAAAATAAACAACTCACTTTGCAACAAATTAGATACCTTGTAATTAGTGGTCACAATAATTACATCAGCTATATTAGAGTTTTTTCTTTACGTCAGCTTAATTAACATAAGAATTAACTACCTGTAACCTTCTTATATATATTATATGTATACTACCAATATAGTTTCAGAACATAAGTTTGATCCTCTTGTTGGGCCTCGATACATCCCTTATTTCACTTACATTCGTCTTTCATCACTGTTAGATCAATCAACTTCACTTATTTCATAATATTTCATGGACATAATCTTAATTTTAAAAAACATTCGTCCTAGATAAACTTTCCACCTCTTAACCATTCTCTTTATATTCTATAAAAATTAAACGTAATTTTTTGTTAAAAAAAAAAAGAGATAAATTTTGAATGGGAAGCAAGAAAGTGGTGGTGGTGGTCCATGATACATCAAAAGAGGTAAATTGGACTGCCATTAGAGAGATTCTCCATAATTTCAGTCTAAAGGAAGGAGATGAGCTTATACTACTGGGAGTTGTTCACCAATTTAATAGTTCGACTGCTACATCAGCACTTTTGGGCACCGTAAAACTTCGTAAGCCTTCTAAACAAATTTTAATTAATATGTACGTTCATTATATGAAGTATTTTGCATTCACATAACATTTGACAAAGAAGGTATGACTTATGCGAGATACAAAACAACTTAATTGTTACTAGAATTCCTTTTTCGAACATGCATTTTATAGCGATACAAAATTATTTAAGTATTATTTTACATATATATAAAAAATGATAGAATATTTCAATATTTGTTTCTTCAACTTGTTTATATTTTTCCAGGACAACGAAATAAAGTAGACCAAAAGCTAGTGGAAGAAGAGCTAGTTAAAAGGATGGAAGAATATAATAAGAGTTTGGAAATGCTACTTTTGTTGAAACAATGTGAAGTTCACAAGGTTATTTTCTAAACTCTCTCTTCACATTTTGTCACCTAAAGTGTTAGTGAATTTTGTTTGGAAAAATAATGTAACTAGAAAAATATATGATATGTATTTAAATTATATAAGTATAGTTTGAAAAAATTACAATGTATAGTTATAATTAGGGTTCTATTGCTATTTTTTCTCTCCTCTCTTCATCTTTCTCACTTCTCTTTCTGCAATTTCTTGCTAGATATCTAATTACATATGTATATCAGCTGAATATATACAATTATTTTAACAGATATACATATAGAATTCGCCTCTCTCCCCTCTCTAGCCTCTCTTGCTCGTCTCTCTCCTCCCCTCTCCCAATCTCGCTTGTCAGATATACAAATACATATGTATATTAGTTACATATATACAATTGTATGATAGATTGACAAATGTACATATACAATTAGCTTCTCTCGATCTCGCTCGCCTCTGTCTTCCCTTCCAGGTCACATGGTAAAATATAGTTTTTTGACCATATAGCTTTACAATATGAAATGAGATGATCACACGCATTAAGTTAGTATCAAGTTTTTTGTGGATCCAAAATTTTGTTTGAATTTTGGGTGTTATACTTGTAGGTAAAGTTTCACATACAAGTTCAAGCTGGAAATTCAAGAAAAGTGGTTGCTGTTATAGCAATCAAAAGATTGGAACCCACTTGGATCATTCTAGATAGGTTAGTTTACATATTCATTTGATTGAAAGACAAAAGTAAAATTACATATATAGTTAAATTGGTTCTTTTTGTTTGTAGGGAAATGAAAAAAGAGAAGAGGTACTTCATGGAGAAGCTATCATGTGGAATTTCTAAATTGAAAAGTAACAACTCCATAGAAGATGTGAGAGGACCACTAAAATTGATGGAGAACTCTAAGGTCTCCTTTACTAAAAGTACATTTTCATATGATGAAATGATACCGGGAGACGATGATTCATTAGAAGAACTTACATCTCTTCAGCAAAGTAAGTATATTTGGACGAATTCAACGTATATAAATAAGACATGCTTCTTTCATACACCTTAGACCGATGATTTGACAGTTCTCTGTTGTCGTTTATTTTTTATGCATTGTAGACTCGAAAGTTAATATGAGAACATCATGCAAAGAACAGGCAAGCAGTATCCCAGATTATTGTGAAAAGTCAGTTAAAAGATCTTCAAATGACCGAGTTGATCTAAGTTCCAGCTTGACGAACTCTTATAGTTCCTCAAGTTCTTCTTTCTATGTTTCCAATGACCAAAGCCAAAAGCATCAACTTAAGTACAAAGAAAAAGAGGAGATATTCAATGATCAATATTTGTATGGCGTTATATCCGAATGTTCCTTTTGTGGGAACAGAAGGCCCAATATGGGGTTGCACAAGGACTTCAGTTATAAGGAACTTGAAGAAGCAACAAAAGGATTTTCCAACGAGAACTTTCTATCAGAAGGCGGATTTGGTTCTGTTTATAAAGGGTATTTAAAGAGTATCGGGCTAAGAGTAGCTGTGAAGCAGCATAATGATATGAGCCTTCAAGGACATAAGGAATTCAAGTCTGAAGTTGAGGTTCTTAGCAAGGTCAGACATCCAAATTTGGTCATGTTGTTAGGGTCTTGCTCTGAAGGTAGCCAAAAGTTGCTTGTCTATGAGTATGTTTGCTATGGTTCACTAGACAAATTCTTATCAGGTAAGTTTATTTTTCGAATTGCTTATTTATTACTATTAGTTTTAGAATGTGTTATTGGGAGTCTATATATGCTCAGTTGTAGTTATGTAATTCTTATGCAGGAGATATAAGAATGTCTCTCAATTGGGAGAAGAGGCTAAAAATAGCGTTGGGCGCAGCCAGAGGCTTAGAATATCTTCATAAACAGAACATCATTCACAGAGATATTAGGCCTAACAACATCCTCATCACACATGATCATGAATCGCTGGTATGTTGTTGTCCTTTTTTAGGTTGGAACCTTAGTTTGGTTCAAGCAAATTAAGACATTTATACTATATGAAACATCAATGACTTAGCTAGGAGATTTTGGACTTGCAAAATCGGCGTATGTTGAATCACAAAAAGTTTCTGGTAACAATGTGGTTGGCACTCCTGGATATATGGCACCAGAATATGCAGCAAGCGGAAAGTTCTCAACTAAAACAGATGTTTATGCTTTTGGAGTTGTTCTGCTGCAGCTTATCACAGGACTGAAGAACACAGACAAATGTCTTGAAGATAAAAGTCTTGTTGAATGGGTAACTGAAAAGATTTAAGACCTGCTTATTTTGTTCTATGAAACAACATTATAATGTTAATTGCTAATGATAACTTGTACTTGCAAGTGTAGGCAATGCCTCTTTTGGAGCAAAAGAACTATCCGCGTCTAATTGATAAAACGATTGTGGATTCCCATGATTTCCATCAGCTATTTTGGATGGTTGAGTTAGCAGGAAAATGCCTCCAAAAGGATCCTGATAAGAGGCATACCATGGAATGGGTAAGTATAAAGGTGCTCCCTTCGACTCGACTTTTGTTCTTAGCTTATTGATAGTCATACATATTTTGGTAAAGCAGGTGGTGAAGATTTTGAGTAATATAATGGAAGGAAATGGTGATACTTCTATAGGCTTCAACACCAAAGGCAATAATGAAGATGATAAAATTCTGGTAACAGAAACTTCTTCTTCATTTTCAACTGACAGAACATGTTCATCAAAAAGGTGGAGTCCTTCATCATCCAATAGTAATCATGAAGAGAATGAAAGAAAGAAGATTGTTCTCAAACGTAAAGGGGGAACTCCAAACAAAAGCAAACTATTTTATGAAGAGATGATTCATTGATTATTCGTTTTAGCGCCAGAACTAGGATTTATGAGTTCAGTTGTCTTTTGGAAACAACCTCTCTATCTCAGATCTCTGTGAAGTAGTAGTAAAAGTTTGCCTACATTTTACTCTCTCTAGACCCACTTGTGAGATTCCACTGTATGTTATTGTTGTAATTGTTTATTGTCTTTGTTGTTATTGAATTAAATAATTAAGATTCTTAGCATTGAACTCGTCGTATTTTTAAAACTATGCTTCACATTGACATTTTAGTTATGCTTCTTTTGCTATAAATTATAATTTGATTTTTTTAAAAAATAATGAGACCATGAAATATGCAACAATATCATGAAAATATAAAATAAAAGTTAACAAAAATAAATAGGCAAGGTAATACTTTTTTAGCCTAAAAAACGCATTATTGTTATATTTTGTAACATACCAATGTATTGACCCGACATTACATTGGTATGTTACAACATGTTGACTTTCTGGATTATAAATAGTTTCTATAGTCCAAGGCATACTCAGGATTTGAAAATTTGATCGTTTCGTGTGATAGATAAGAGATCTCAATTTCATGATAATTTTTTAGTGACTTTTAATTTTTTATTTCGTTGCACAGATTGAGATAATTTAACCCAAGATTAATAATTAGTCCTGCGATAAGTTATCCCTTTTAGGAGATGGAATTATAATCTCAAGATAACTTATCCTGGGATAAAGTAAGTGCAATAACAAAAATGTCCTCCTTAAACTCTCTTCTAATTTATGCACTATTTTTACATTTATGTATATTAACATACTTTTTAATAATATTTATAAAGATATACACAACCTTGATTAATCATTGTGTTTATATATTTTTTAATTAAAAATTACATTTTATAAATGCAATTTTTATTTATGAATATATTATAAGTTGAATTTATTTGTCTAATACTTATGTTTATTTATATTTCGATTTATCTTAAAATGTTCACTCCATTGCTGAATTCTATATTTTAAATTAAATAGTTTATTACTCAATTAAAAATTATATTTTATATATCAATTAAAATGTCAATTATTTCAATAATATATTTTTTTACTTTTAGTAAAATTAAAATGGAAGTTTTATTCTTGAGCTAAATAAGATGAAAGTTTATTTTTAGGCTAAATAAGATAAAAGTTTTATTTTTAAACTAAATAAGATGAAAATTTTATTTTTAAACTAAATAAGATAAAAAAATATTAACTTAAATAAGATAAAAAATTGTTTAAAGCTAAATAAGATGGAACTTTTATTTTTAAGTTAAATGATATGAAAGTTTAATTTTAAAAACACATGGCACAATCATAAAAATGTATACACGTATGTTAAATAAGATGAAATTTTATTTTTAATAATGAATAATTAAAGTTTGCAAATAAAATAAAATAAATAAATAAATAAGATGAAGGGTACTTTAATAAATAAAAATCTTATTCTCAGAAATTGTACTATGAATAGTATTATAAATATGTCAAACCAAACAAATAATAAAAAATACTTTCAGCATAACTAATCCTAACACAATTTATCTTATAATAGCTTATTCACCATAACTATTCTCATCATAACTTCTATCAAAACCAAATGACCCCTGAGTGTTATGTTGTTATGATCTCAAGCAGAGTAAAAGGTAAGTTGATTTTATCGACTTTGAACTTAAGATCGAATAATTTACATTATACAAATCAATTGAATTAAAATAATTATGATAATTTGGCATAACAAAGATTTTTGTTCTGAGAAATTCGTAATGCTAAGAAAATATATCTTAATTTGATTTGGTATTTATAAAAAAAAAAATCAAACCAAGACCAAATCAAATCGATATAATATAATAATTTGATTTTTTTTAATTATAATTTTTTTGTTAATATGTTTTAAATTAGTTATCGTTTTCTAGATAAATTGTTTCAAATTTGGATTTGTAAATATTTTATTTTATATTCAAATCGGAAGTTACAATTACATTGTTATATATTTCAGATCGGAAGTCAACAAAAAATTTTGAGAGTCAATCACAATTTAATTTGTATTTATTTTTTAAAATTTTTTAATTGCTAATAGCTGAAACAAGTGCAGAAATGATTATTAGTGTAATATTGTAAAATTAATCAGTTGAAGCAGCCACGTCATCCAGCAGTTGTCTAGAGAAAAAAATTTATTTCAAAGTAATATTGTAAAATCATAGTTGAAACAACATCAGAAATAATTAATAGGAACAATGTAATAAAATCAAGCAGTTGAAGTAGACACGTTATCACAGCTTTCTTAAAAAAAATAATTAATTTGGGGCAATATTGTAAATTCATAGCTACAACAGATGCTTCTCTACTTCTATAAGGTAGCGGTAAGGTCTGCGTACGATCTACCCTCCCCAGACCCCACTTGTGGGATATCACTGGGTATGTTGTTGTTGTTGTTGTTGTTGTTGTTGTTATAGCTACAACAGATGAAGAAATAATTAATAGAAATGATATAGTAAAATTTATCAATTGAAGCATGCACGTTTATCGACAAATTGATTGCTCAAGCAAATAGTTGAATTGAGCATATTGACCATGACGTATCTGCTTCAGGCCTCTTATATATATTGATAAAGTAATATATTTAATAATAATTAATTTTAAAATTCGTTTTGCTCCTAATCAAATATTGTATAATCATACAAATATCTTTCATTTATTTTATATCATAAACTTTAAAAGTCTTATAATAATTTTTTTTTAAAATTTGGTATCAAGTAAATTACTCTATAAAATAGGACCAAGGGATTAGTAGATTAAAAGAAAGGTGAAAGGAAAAATATGGGGACAGTTTTCCCGCCAAAAAAGAAAGAAGAAAAGGGAAAATCTCCAAAAAAATCTTTTATAACGCCAAAATCTTTGCTGCCCAAATTTAAATTTAAATTTAAAGATACCCTAAATGTGAAATTGCAAGTACTCTCCTCTGTGATTTCTAGGGTTTCGTTTGAAGGATGTCGATCAGTGGTTCCTTTCCGCTCTCTCTTTCTAAGTCGGCCACTACTACCTGTGGCTCTCTTCTTCAACAATTGCAGGTAAATGCATTCTTTTTCATCTTTGTTCTTTGTTCGAATGCGTCTTTGAAAATGGTTCTTTATGGGTACCCGGTGATTTTTGCGGAACATGATTGTGTTTTAGGGGGGAGATTGGATTGATTTCTTAAGTTTGTTTATTTTTTCAAGATTTTGGGGTTTTGTGTTTCCCCTTTTTTTTGTTTCATCTTGATGTGTGGGAGATTCAGTGGAATTAATGAGAAGTGACTTTAACTACGTCTTTAAACTAAGGTATGATTTAAATGTCAAATTGGGTTGTTGATGTTGTTGTTGTGTTCTTTCTTTTTTCTTTCTCTTTCTAGCACACACGTACATCACACACACACACACAGAGATACATACGTACATAAAACCCAAGATTAGTGGTAGATAAGAGCTGTAGACAGTAAGATTGACCTTTGGGTGCTCAGATTCTTGTTTTTAAATGCTGTGGAGCTGGTTACTGGGAAACATGATAGACATTTTTGGAATTGATCATAAGATGGTGTGACTTTAGTGGCATATGATTGAATCTGCCTATAATCAGTATCTTCTATTGTTACACGAATTAAATGGATAATGAAAGAGAGTTCTCAAAGTAGGATTCTCTTGGTTGTTGGTGGAACGAATAAGATGTTTCAACAGTTTGCATAATGTCTTTGCCGTATTGAGGTCGATTTGTTATATTCTTTATGGGCGGATCCTGCTAGGCATTTCAATAGCTTTGTTATTCATGTGCCTCTGTATTCTTGTTTCTATATGATTTATTAGCGCATATGATTATCTCTGAAATCTTTAATAGTTACTAGCATATCATGACACAAAAGTACGTCATCTTGCAAACTGCTTCATTCATCAGGGCACAAATAAATGTGGATTTCTGGAAATTAGAAATTTGAGATATGATAGTTTTTAGCTTCAAAACTTTGTAGAGGTTGGAAATTCTATTGATGTGATTAAGGATGTTGCTTAATTGGTAAAAGTGATTGCAATTATGCTTTGGTATTAGACATACTTCTGTTGCACGAGCATATCCATGCATAATCTGGTGTGTCTATGTGTATCACTATTGCACTTGTTTTCTTTCAGTATTTTTTTTCTAATTCTGGACATGAATGTTATATTGGTTCCGCGTTTGTCACTGCTTCTTATCTTGTCATGTTGTCATTTTCTAAGTTGCGCGGACTCTTCACTTTCAATTTTGCACCCATGTCGGATTCTCTGAAAATATACTATTTTTGACGAATCCGACATGCACCCGCTGACACTTTTGAAGAGTCCAATCAACGTAGGTCACTTTAGAAGTTCTTGTTGGACTCCTCTGTAAGTGTTCTCCAAAGGTGGTTCAGCTTCATGATAAGTTTCCTGATTGATTTTCGCCAGAATACACATTTATAGTTGCCCATGCCACTCTTAGCAAAAACAATTTGCTGCTTATAGAGTTCACCTCTTCATTTAGTGTTGTAGTAATTAGCTTCTTTTTTGGCCATTATCATAATATACTTTATTTTCTTCATCTGGCTTATACATTTGGTATATAAATGCAAAGTGCAAACGATGTACTTTAAACACTTAGTTGTTAAAGATTAGAACGTTTCTGTCTGAATAAAAGAGGCGAGGAGATGTTTTTCTTTTTCTTAAACTGTCTGTTGGGCTGGACATATCAGCATTTTTTATTGTGGTTCATGACCTTACACACTGATGTACCCAAATACTAATGGTTCAATGAATTCCTGAAAGTAGTTTAGCATTTATTCAAGAATTTTGCTTGGTCTGTGAAAAAGGGAACTATCTGTTGCAGTCTTTTTTTCTCCTTAATTTGGAGAATGATGCACCTTTCTCCGACTTTCCCTCTGTTTGGTATAATCTGCTGCATTTTCACTTACACTTTTTGGAGGTACAATCTATTCAAATAACCTTTCATTTTTCGGCTGAAGGAAATATGGGATGAGATTGGAGAGAGTGACAGTGAGAGAGACAAAAAACTTCTTCAGTTTGAGCAGGAATGCCTCGACATTTACCGTGGAAATGTAGATAAAGAGAGAAAATACAAAGCTGAGCTGCATCTATCATTAGCTGAGTCTGAGGCAGAAATTTCCAAACTTGTTTCTGCCCTTGGAGAACAAATTTCTTTGCCATTGGTTTGTCTTAAGTCTCTTTAGAAACCTTAAACTTTTCCATTTTTCAGTTTTTTAGTAAAATTAACTCTTCTTATTTTTCAGTCTGGAAAGATGAAAGGTACCCTTAAGCAGAAATTGGCTGTTATTGGTCCTGTGTTAAAAGACATAAGGACTAAGAAACATGAAAGGATTAAGGAATTCCTGAACGTAGAAACACAGATAGCAGCGATTTGTGCGGAAATAGCAGGAAATGACACAGTTATTAGTCCCACAGATATTCAAGTAAGTGAACAAGACTTGACAGCTAAGAGATTGGGAGAACTGAAGTCAAATCTTCAGGAACTTCAGTCTGAAAAGGTTAGTTAACAGATTCTTCTGCCTCTAACTTTGGCTGGAAACAAAAACATTCTGTATCATTTCATGTCACAATCTGTTAACCTTAGTCCATTTCTGCAGAACCTCCGTTTGCAACGAGTGAATAGCTATATGAGTGCAATCCATGAGCTTACAGTAGTTATGTCACTTGATTTCAAGAAGATAATAGCTAATATCAATCCAAGCTTGGCGAATCATTTCAGTGTACAATCAAAGAGCATAAGCAATGAAACACTTGCTAGCTTAACAAGTGAAGTCAATTCACTGAAGCAATTGAAACAGCAGCGGCTAGAAAGGGTGGGTGAATCATCAACCAGTGTCTCCATAATTTGCATTTTACATTTGGTGGAATAGTCTCTCTAAAATACATCGTGAGCAAAAGTGCTCGCAAGTTTTTTATTTGTTTTAAGCAGACTTGCATGGATGCATATCACATCAGTATGCCTAGAAGCGCAATCTTCTTGTCTTTACCACCTAAGTATGATGACTTACAATTACTGTTTTTGTATCAATAAATTGTTACTTATTTCAAACTTTCAACAACTAAGAATTTTAGTTGGATAAACATGATTGAGAATTGTTTGAAATGTTATCTGCTTTTGTGCTTGATTTCTGCTTTAGATTACCCTATTCTGAAAACACTTGCTACATTTGACTCCTATATTATTTTTCACTGCATAATAACCATATAAATTATAAGCCCTTGATAATTAGTCTGTGAACCAAATGGCCTCATATATCACTTGGCATACTATTTATTTTTATAATGTTAATTCTTCTCTCATTTGGAGCCATGTGGCCAATGTACAGCAGTATTAAGAAGTAGGCAATATCAATGAGAGCTTTTTTTGATATACTCAAATGTCTATATGGGCATACACTTTCTGCTGAATGTATAAAACATTACCTTATAAAACTAATGTTGATTCGTTTTACTTTTTATTTTACTGGTGAAGCTTCAAGATCTTGGAAACTCTCTAATAGAACTTTGGAACATCATGGACATGCCAATGGAGGAACAATTAAGGTTTAACCATATTACTTCCTTAGTTTCTTCCTCTATTGATGAGATAACTAGAGAAGGATCCCTTGCCATTCACATTATTGAGCAGGTACATTGAGTCATATTCCTCTCTCTTTTTCCATTGAAGTCCTTGGGAGATGTGTGATAAAATATTGTGAAGATATTCTACTTGTCTTTCATCTAAACTGAACTTCTTTTTCTAGTACCGTCTCTTACCGCTTCTCATTTCTATGTTGGTAGGCTGAAGTGGAAGTTGAGCGTTTAAATGCTCTAAAGACCAGTAAGCTGAGAGAATTGATATTTAAGAGACAAAATGAGCTCGAGGAGATCTATAGGAATGTTCATATGGATGTAGATAGTGAGACTGCACACCAGATTTTAATCCAGCTTATGGACTCTAGTACGTTCAGTTTACTTTATCCTCATGCCTTTCTGTGACTTTGATGTGATTTAATTGTTCGGTCTTAAAACAAAAGTTAATTTCTCTTGAAAAATGATTTTTTGCTTGGATCATTCCTACCGTCAACTTCAGCAATTTGTTTCCAACTTATTGTTTGTTCTATTGTTGTGTGCTGGGTTTTAAGTGAAAAAGCTGTTAAATCCATTTCTGATGTTTTAGCTGCACTTTTGCAAGCTTTTTTGGTAGAGGCAAATTTGTGGTGCTGATTCTGAAAAGTAATGGGTTGGTTTGGATTTACTTTCATATGCTTACGGAAAGATTCTGCCATCTCTTGTTCTCACCTTGTTAAATTGCATTTGATTGGGTATTAGCTCTTGACTTTTTGATTATGGAAAAGAACAGTTTGCATGAAATCCTTGTGTTGGAGATAATATAGTCTTTTGATGGCATGTTCTGCTTCTGCATGTTCCTTCTTTTAAATTGTCAACTCTAAAAAACTTTTGTTTGTTACAACTTGAATTCAGAAGTCAACATCTCCATTAGAAATGGAGGAAACACTCAAACAAGTGGTATCAATTGGCACCTAGAGCAAATGTTCTTTTAGATTGAACCGTATGCAAGTAAACTGAATGTTATGGTAATAAAGTAGAGACTAGCATATGATCTATTTTCATCTTGAACTGTTTATAATCTGCAGCACGAAGTTGACTTATCTACTTGAATTATAAGTTTAGGCTTTAGATAGGCATTTCAATGCCAACACTAGCCATCACAACCATGTGAAAAGAATTAGTAATAGATGTAGAAAAATTAAAATAAATTGTTGCTTCTATAAAGATGACTTAGTATAAGTCCTGGAGGACTGATTCCTAAGCAAAACTCAAATTGAAGACATGGCTATTGAGGATGCGGTATGCATGGTTACCTACCAAATCAAACAGCACTCCCATTTATGTAAAGAATGATTCATGAAATAAAATGTACCCTGTGATGGACGAAGAATGGAGTGATCAATAACCCTTTTCAGTTGCCACATCATATCTAATGGGAAGACAGTGGATAGCTTGTGGACAAACTTAATCACAAAAGGTATCAACCCCGTCTGATGAGACTGAAGGGCTCACGGATTACAGTGTTCCCTTCTTAAAACTCATCTCGGCTAATATGAAGTCTTACATGCAAATATCAAATAAGAGGACTTTCATATTTTTCAGATCCTAATAGCTTTGCTGTTCATAAAGCTTGATAGAAGATGGACATGATGCAATAGTTTTATATTCATAAAGTCTATTATTATCGCCAGTAGAATTGAAAGACAGACTTCATTAATGTTAGGTTTATGTTCTCTTATACATTCTTTGTTATCCAATTCAGGCAGTGATCTCTCTAGTCTGCTTTCAAGCATGGATGATCAGGTGGTGAAAGCCAAAGAGCAAGCTGCAAGCAGGAAAGA
Organism: Solanum ossicruentum; assembly: GCA_025774065.1. Taxonomy (NCBI): domain Eukaryota; kingdom Viridiplantae; phylum Streptophyta; class Magnoliopsida; order Solanales; family Solanaceae; genus Solanum; species Solanum ossicruentum. The sequence goes on along the minus strand of JAOTQR010000001.1, from coordinate 27,384,270 downwards.
AGTATTAGATAAAGTGGAGAAGTGGAAACACGCTTCTCAAGAGGAAAGCTGGCTTGATGAGTATGAAAAGGTATAACATCTACATACGTACAGGTGTTTACTTGTGAGGTATTCTCTGTTATGAATCACATGGAGCATATGTGCATAAAATAAATCTCTCCCATTTTTGTTTTTTATCCTTATGTTATAGGTGAAATTTTATCTTTTATAGATATGTCATTATCTAATCCCTGTTGCAAGCTACTTAGGGAAGTCTGGCATCTCGAACTTAGTGTTGGCAAAAGCCCCCTATGGCCAGCTTAAGGCCTAAATTTCAATGCAGTGTGGACTTGCTGCTTTGCATTTTTAAAAGAGGACAACACTACATAATAAACATAGTTTTTATAGCAATATCCTAATTATTGAGAATTGGATAAAAATGTTAGTATTTTGGCATAGAAAATACTCTATCCATCCAGCATAGAAAATGTAAGGACTTGTGGTCTTAAATTGAAGATATGTATAGTCCTTTAAATCTTGTGGTCTTAAATTTTCCATGTAGAATGTTGGAATTGTAAAATATCCTAAACATAGAAATAGGCACTCTTTTTGAGGCCGACTAAACGAAAAGTGAGACACTTAAAATGGGATAGAGGGAGTCGTAATTTAGTAATATGGTTCATAACTTGAAACGATTCTGAACTTTATTGACATGATTTAAATTCATTCCAATTAGTGCAGTTTTTCAGTTCTTTGGTCCATATAATTATAGTTGGAAAAATAATTAATTTTCTTCTTGTGGTTACTTATCATTTTTATATTCTTTTTCATGCATGTCCTTTATTCACTAAAGCACTTAGATACCTAGTAGACACCTGCACTTTTCCACCTTTTTTTTGTGATAACAGAGGCATGCCTGAGGATTTGAGTGATTGCTAATTTGCTGGCTTTTTCTAATTTCTTTGCTTTTCTAGGCATGTAACAAATGCAGCCAAAGTAGTGTACAATTGGTTGATTATAACTTATGTCAGTCAGTCTACTAATTCATTTCCGCTGCTAAAAGTTGGCCACAGTGGTAATTGGATGTGTCCCACACATTCATTTTCGCTGCTCTCTATGATGCCCCCAGTAAACTGGCCCTTTCTGTATTCCATATTTCTATGCTGATATAAAATATGAAGCATAACTGCAGTCCAGCAAACTGAGGCGATAACAGGGTTGCTTGATTTGCTCATCCATTCACTTTCTATGATTTTCTTCAATCACAAGTCCTTATCTTTTCTATGCTGGATGGCTTCCCTAGTTTTAGTTTAGACTTCTTGAGGGAACAAAGAGAAATAGTTCAGTACCTGATAGTTTAGATGCATAATGTATCTGATGCTGCATAAGATACAGTTTGCAACTTGTGTTCCCTACTAAATCATGATTCACTTGTTAACAGGATGAAAATCGTTATAGTGCTGGGAAAGGTGTTCACATCAATTTGAAACGTGCAGAGAAAGCACGGATTTTGGTCAGCAAAATACCATGTGAGCTTGTATCCATTTTATCTCATTTGATGTACACCTCTTCCCTCATCTTCCCCTGATTGACCAGTATTAGTAGCTTCAAGATGCACTGTTGTTTCCTTTTGGAGGAGACCTATGCATAATTGTGGATTTTCTGTTAATTACTATACGAAGAAGCTTCTTGTTTTGGTCTTTATCCCACCGCTTTCCCGTTATCTTTTCTACCTTTAAATTTCATCCGTTCTTTTGGTCACAAAACATATGGTTCACCTATTTCTCTTTGAAATCTTGGTTATCTACTCTGGAAAGTGCAAACTGATATTCGATTTTGGAGACATGGCCTATTTGTCATGGCTGAACTGGTTTTGGTACTTGAAGTTAAAAGTACCAGTCAGGTCTATTCATTTGGTTTTTTCTTTTTATTGTTCCTTGTTACTTGGTGTATTGCTTAACTTTCATTGATCAGTTAAGCCTAAAAAGGTACTCCTGGCCCAAATGGATATGGTAATCATTAATTAAATTGTTCTTGGACACTCAAATTGTATTAGGTTCTATATCGATTTATTTTCTACATTCTAATCTGAAGTGTGTTTAAATATTATATCTCATCAATTATCATAATAGTGTCTGAAGTCTGAACCTATAATGCAGCTCTTGTTGAAAACTTGACTGCCAGGATAAAGGCCTGGGAGAAGGAGAGAGGAATGCCGTTTTTGTATCACAAAGTGAGTTCAACATTGGTTTTTTATTTGAGATGACATTATGTTGTGGTATTGTATCTTCAGACCAGAACTTTTTTGTGTCTAGGCCCCTCTATTGCATACTCTGGAGGAGTACATCATCTTGCGACAGGATAAACAAGAAGAGAAACGTAGATCTCGGGTATCACTTTTTATTCTCATCTGATACTTGTTTCTGAATCTTTTGTTCAGTCATTAAGAGATGAATTGCTCTTAGCTGAGCAAAGGTCTGGTAATCTATCTCTTCAATTTTGCATCATTGTTGCGATGGTTGTTTTTTGGTAAATAATTTAGCTCTGCTAGTTAAACTGTTGGACTTTTGTTGGCTGTACGGATACTATATTTGCATATATGCTTGAAACTGAATGATATTGTGTTTGATGCTTCAACTGTGCATACTTTAGTCAATAATATGTTGAGTAATGTATATTTAGATTTGGATGCTTGGATGATTGACTAATATATATGTTTCAGGAACAAAAGCGGCTCCAAGATCAATTTGCTGCAGAACATGAAACAATCTATGGTTCCAAGTCTGCCAAGAAACCTCTGGGTAATGCTAACACAGTGCCTGGGACTCCAAATAGTCGGCGTATGTCTACACCTTCAGGTCGTTATGGTGCATCCACAGGGAAGGAAAAGAGAGGCAGTGGTCATGTTGGTGCTGTAATACCCGTAAACTATGTAGCTCTCACAAAGGATGATCAGAAATGATGACTTTTAGATTGATATTTGGTTGACTTGTAGAAAGGTTATACATATCTGCTGATTTTGCACAAGCTAAACCCCACTAATCCTTTGTGTGGTAGTATAGTATATAGTAGAGAATAAAAGGCCACCACAGTCGTGTTCATTATTCTTTTCCAATTTACAGTGGTTGTAGAATGCTATTATTAACTCGAGCATGAAAATGCAGATATCATCCTCTTCATTTTCTTTACAGCAACTTTATGATTATATGTCTAGTAATATTGCCCCAATCTGATTATCGAAGCATCTACCTTAATTGAATTTGCTCCTTCATATTACAGCTGTGTTTCAAATTTGCAGACACATCGAAAGGTATTCCATTGTGCTTATAATGCAGTTTCAGTGTTTGCAAACTAGAAATTGTGCTTATATGGTATTTTCTATACTTGGTTGCATATTTCACAGGTGTAATTTGATATTTCTTGTCCTATCTTATTTCTTCGATTTTAGTATTGTATTATTTGTTGTTGCAGTTTTCATTGTTTTCAGCATGTATTTTCACTTTCTATATTTGTTTTGCACCCTTGTTTTTCTATATTCTTTACTTGCGTTATGAGTCTATCAAAAATAGTTTATTTATCTTAGCAAGTTCACGAAATCCCACTTACTTGATATCAATAAAAAGTTGTCTGAGTTTCAGCTTTCATACTGATCGATTCTCAAAATGTTCTCTTTTCATGAACTACTAGCTAATATTAAAACAAAGTAGTACAAAAGCAATTGGACGTGGGGCTGAAATTATCACATACTGTAACAACAAAAAGGAAAGCAAAATAAAAAAAGAAAATTTTGTTTTCTGGGAAGTGGCTGTTTGCACCTGGGTAACCAATTCTTCCCCTTTGGTTTGTTTTGTTTTTACATGTCGACTGCAATTCGTTTATACAACTCAGGTGGCAATCTGAGAGTGGCATCAGCCTGTAATGGAGTCCTCATGTAGGTAACAAGCCCAGGGTTCTCACCCATATCAATCTCCTCTGGACTCAATCCATTGGAAGGAGTCCAATGAAAATGGTGCAAAAGATGGCCCAACATAGAGGTGACCAAGTTGATACCCAATTGTGCCCCTGGGCACACTCTTCTACCAGCACCAAATGGGAGTAGCCTAAAATCATGCCCCTTCATGTCCACATCTTCCTCAAGGAACCTCTCTGGTCTAAACTCCAATGGGTTTTTCCACACCTTGGGGTCGCGAGCAACTGCCCAGACATTCACGTGCACGTTGGAGCCCTTTGGAATGTCGTAGCCACCAATCTTGACATTGGCGTTGGCTCTATGTGGGAGCATTAGAGGAGTTGGAGGGTGCAGCCTTAGCGCTTCCTTGGCCACACATTGCAGGTAGGGGAGATTGGGGAAGTCTGTTTCGTTCATCACACGCTCGGAGCCGATCACTTGATCGAGCTCTTCTTGGGCCTTCTGCTGCACTCTTGGGTTCTTGATCAACTCGGCCATTGCCCATTCAACAGAGATTGCAGTTGTGTCCATTCCTGCTGTGATCATGTCCTGCAATTTAAGGGAGATCAGTTCAAAGTTCCTCACACTCACTATTATAGGTGTGTTCATCTAAGCATAAACTCATTTAGCTCTTAGGGGTATCAAAGTGAACTCAAAGCAATCATTTTTATCTTCTTTTGTGGGGAAAGTGTATGCTAAGTTTTACTTACCCAAAGTAAGCCAATGAGAGTGTCTTCACTTAGGTCATATTTCTGTTGGAGGGTCAACAATGCATCAAAGAAGTGTTGCTTGGCGGCTCCTCCACTCTTTTGGCGAGCAAGGGTGTGCTCCTCCATAATAGCTCGGGTGAGACGGTCTCTACGTGCCCCATGCTTAGCAAAAGCGTCCTCATCAAGAGGGAACATCCAGCGAAGCCATGGAATGTGCTCAGCCATGGCAAGGGATGCTCCAAGCTTCAATCCATTGGCGACAATCGCCTTGAACTCGTTTCCTTGTTCATCCATTACACCTTCAAAGTTCACAAACCTTTTCCCAAAGGCAAGCCTTGTTATGTTGTTGAAGGCCACTGCACCAAGGTACTTCTTCACTAGCAGACTCTTCCCCTTGATATCTACACAAATTACCACATTCTGACATTTAACACCATATGATTCAAGATTGTACACTCAGATTTTTCACAGAATTAGTGATCAGTAGTGTAATTTAATAAGCGAGGGTTTGGGATGTGTAGTTTGTAGGCAATCTTACCCCTATTCAAATAGTCTCTCAAGTAATGATATTACATTAAACTATATTTTGTATGACTTGATAATATAAAAACATTTACAACTAAAGTAGCGATAATAGTGTCTTATTCAAAGGTTGGTGTACCATTACCAACCACACCAACTATATTTAAGGTGGTGCTTATTCACCATTTCTTTTTCTTTATTATAACTTTTATTATTTGGAAAATGATAGTAGGTTGATATTAGTCAACGCATCATTTTATTGGAGTCCATCTCCGACAACCCCATGGGCCCAAAATGTAAAAGAAAACCACCAAACGTTAACCAAATTTATCAACCTCTTACTAGAAAAAGCAATTATAATAAAATAGCAGATTAATAACAAAAAAAATAAGACATATTAAAACACACTAATAAAATATTTTTAAAAATTGCGTTGCCAAATATTTGAATTCAATTCATATGAATATCTCAAGGAAGTACATTTAAATTCTACAAACATAGAAATGAACAATGCTTTCTTTTTAATATTCTTTGAGAGGGTATATCTAATCAAGTTTTTTTTTTCCAAATAACAAAGATTGAGATATTAAACTTTTTCCAAAACAAAAAAAGTTACTTGACATATTCATTCTCAATAATATTTCAATTAGTTACTCCATCCGTCCCAATTTAATCTAATTTACAAGGCAATGTACATATTTAAAGACAAAACTTAAATCGTACTTTCTATTATTGACCTATGTGAAAACATAAATATGTAATATAATGAATTTTTTTAAAAATATTTATGTTAAATTTTGAACATTAAATAAATTTTTAAAATTTAATTTAATTTGAGACGGAAGAAATAATGAGGGAAATTTAAGGCATGAATAAGTTCTCATATGCCTCTCGATTATGTGTATGAGTATCCTATTTATTGCGGTTGCAAACAGAATGACACATTTTAATTCATTTTGATATTCTTAAAATTCCTTATTCCATCAAATTCTATCACATAAATTGGAAAAAGAGCAGCAATTACAGATCTATAACAAAGAAAAAACTAAATTACCAGTAAGAAACTTACCAGGATTAATGCAATCTCTGTAAATGGACTCCACCATGGCAGTGACTTCATCTTCTCGAATAGGCCTAAGGGATTCAAGCCTTTTAGGGGTAAAAAGCTCAATCGTACAAACCTTTCTAACCTTAACATAATGAGGTCCATAATCAGCCCATATCAGATCTTGCCCATCTCTGCTAAACTTCGCCGCCGATCTGCTCCTGTGCCGATCAGCCAACTGCTGGTCCTTCTCCTTCAGAACTTCCCTCGCTAACTCCGAGCTGGAAACGACGACGTTTAAGGTCGATCCAAACCAAACCGAGATTACAGGCCCGTATGTTTGTGCCCACTCGTAAAAGCACCGGAACCTCACGGGCTTAATCTGGTAGAGGTTTCCGACGACAGGCCATGGAGTCGGTCCCGGCGGGAGCTTGAATCGGAGACGGTAGTAAAGGTGATAAGCTATGTATGTGAAAATGAAAGCTAGAGGAATTGCAGCAGCTAAGGGAATAGCCATTGTTAGTGATGTTGAAGAAAAAAAGCGTGGTAGGTTTTTTATATAAGAGGGCGAGGGAAAAAAGTGGTGGAGGGAGTTGGTGAGGGTGTTTTAGTCTTTTCAAATATGGTAGTTGGTGCTTTTGGTGAAGAATATTTGAATTAAAGAAATGGAAACATGAAGGAGTGAGGAATTTTTAAATTTGAAAAAGATTTTATTGTCAATGGCTTGTAATTTCAACTATGAACTTTACCTATTTTTTACACTTTATAATTGAGCACATATTTCGAGCAAAAATAAAAACATCTATTTACTCATATACCTATTATTTATTTCGTAATAAATTAATAATATATCCAGTGAAATTTCACAACTGAAGTTTGAAGAGAATAAAATGTATACTGACCTTATCACTATCTTATAGAGATAGAGAGACTATTTTCGGAGACCCTTATCTCAAAAATATCAAATCAGAAGATACTAGATAAAAACGAGAAAAATAATTAAAGTGGAACACAAATTATAGTATATAAATACAACAAAAGTAACAAATATAAAGCAGACAAAGACAATACAAGATATAAAAACACGACTAATCCTACTGACATACTATATCACAAGGTCAGACATCATCCTTCCCCTACTAATCTATTAACCTATTATCCTAATAGGCAACGTCTAATCATTTCTTTCGAAGGTTATGATTTTGATGAGATGAAGTTTCGAAAGAAATAAAATATAAAAGAAGATATAAATTAGACTATATTAAGGTTTTACGAGTTTTTAAGTATAACATTCCATTATTTGATTTGTTATTGTAATTTCTAAATATCAACTTTCCGACTTCATTTTGACTATGAGAGTATATTTTATGCTGAATAGATCCCTTCTTTTTATAAAAAGAAAAGACTTAAAGTTACTTATACTTGCCTAACTTTTGGGCTCGTTTGGTTGTAAGGATTACGTTAATATGTCAATATAAAGTTTGACATTAAATTATTAATTATCCAATGATTTAAGCGTAGATTGTTGTTGTATTTATTTTTCAGTTCAATTACGCGACCAGAGAACCACAGTATGTAGATGGAAAAAACAACGGCCCACAGAACAAGATGTGGTTGGTAAAATGGACCCAATTGAAGTAGTTATGATGTTTGATGATCTTTTTTTTAAAAAAAGAAGTATGGAAAATGAATGGTTAAAATTTTATGCTTAAGAGTCAAGCCTTTGTTATTCGTAATTTGGATTTTGGATAGATCACTAAGCTAGCTCAATTAAGGATTCATAATTGATTTCTCTTTGAATAGTAGTATTACAAAAACTTACTGAGATATGTATATACTAGGTCACCTACAAATAAAATATACAACAAAACAAAATGATTTGTCCTAGGAGATGTTAGAACTTTCAGTTGAAGTGTCCTGAGGGGCTTCAGATTGGACCTCAACTTGGGGAGCAGAACTTTCAGCTTCTGGTGCATTTGCTGCTGCTACTGTTTCTGGGGCAGTAGGTGGTTCAGTTACTGAAGCTTCTGGTGCATTTGCTACTTCTGTTTCTGGGGCAGTTGGTGCTTCAGTTACTGAAGCTTGGACTATTTCCGCGGGCTTAAGCTTGTTGATATAGTAGCTAAGGGATGGTCCCGAGTACTCCACAGTTTGTACCGGAGGAGGTGAGTTCTTCCCAACTTGAAGGAGAATTGACGAAGCAGCTGCAATAGAGATTAAAGCTATCCCAGCTGAAATAGCTTTGGTGTTCTCTGCTCCATCAGATGAGGTGCCTGCAGCCCCAGAGCTGATAGCACTTTCTGCTACATAAACTGCAGGCTGTTGCAAAACTAAGCAACATCAATAACACTGACAAAATAATAGCATCCACACAGGTCGTCAATCAGGAATTTCCTCTTAAAAACAACCAAAAGAGAATGATGATTCAGTGAGACATTGAAGATATATATACTTTCACCCATCATATATTGTACCGAACGTGTTAGTATTTCTGAAGAATTTTAGACAGAATCCTAGCCAGGTTGATCCTAAACTAAGTGAGGCCGTGGGGCAGGGGAAAAAATCAAGTTGATGAGGAAAAGCAACACAGCTTGTCTTGTAAAAGCATAAGACTAGCGATCGGTTTTTTATGATTCATCATGTGACTCCTTTCTACAACTCTGATATCTCTAGAATGTGAGGTCAGAGATCTGTAACTCCTCAGCTTTACATAGCCTACATCCTTTGGCTATAAACCTGGCTCTAAATATGAGGTCCACTGTTATCATGGTATGAGATTCGGATCCTCCCCAATTCAGTGTGTGCCCACTATGAGCTTCATCTTGTATTGTCTGTGCTCTAGATGTTCAAGCATTTCGGGTTGAGTTCGGACTAATGTCCAATTCTTATCAAATTCTTCAATTTGAAAGAGAAAAGATACAGACTGAAGGAGGGGAAAGCGAAAAAAAGTAGGAAGCTCCACAAGCTAGTACTTTGATAATATGGATCAGTCTTCCAGCCAAATACCTCAACAGTGAAAAGTGAAACAGCCTACAACCTCTTGCACTGTCCAAGCATCACTATAAATGGGTTGTCTCGTAGGATGCATTAGAAAAAATAATGCATGCATTAACTATATTTACTACTTTGTTTGGGTATGCTTTTTCAACTTACGTATAACTAATGCACAATCTATTTGGTATTAAGGTATGCATGATACAACAACAACAACATTACCTCAATGCCTCAAAGGCTCCCGCCCATTGCGGGGTAAGGTATGCATGATAATCCACTGAAATCAATGGTATTAGTAGTGCAAAGGGTTTCAATTCATGCATTAGCGTGGTTAAAGACATAATTGCCCCTCAACATTTTACATAACCTTTCCATCACATTTATGGAATTAAGGTATTTTGTAAGCAAATAAAAGAAAAGTTTGAAAAATTATGGAATAAACGTTACATTTAATACTTCAAACCAAATACCGCATAAAAAATAATCTATTCATAACTAATGTCCGTATTACTAATGTTAGCATTACTCATACACCATATTCAACACTATTCTTATACAACCGACTAAACGATCCCTAATAGTTGTAGAGGTAATACTAAGTTGATACTTGAAGTTGAACTTCACCAAAATGAAATATTGATTAATTTGTTTTTGTTACTCAACTGACAAATGTCACTACGAGATAATTTTTCATGTGAAGAACTAAGGCATGTCATAATATGAAACTTCCTTTGCTCCATACCACCAGAACAATGTTAGTTTCAAGAGAACTTATGTCTTTGCAGAACATAGAAGTACTAACCTCAACAGAGTATATATTCGTCTGCCCAGCAGTATCCTTCTCAACATACCCTGTCCAGCCACGCGGTTTACGAGGTGGAAATGTCCCAACCACTTGGGTCTTTTCCATGGCTACCCATTCCATGCTCACCTTCCCAACCTGTTTCCAATACAAAAAATGAATCACAATATTTTCTAGTGTGAACTACCACCTTGTTGGAAGGTATAACATGCAATATTGATCCACTAATGGTTGTCAAAAAGCTATTCAAGTAAGGGCTGAAGAACAAACAAACTCAAAATTACCACATAGAGCGTATAGCTATTATTTGCAATTCTGTTTTATAAATGGAAAAAAATAATAATTAGATGCTTCCTGTACACTTTTAAACTGACTTAACAGTGAGGTCATGAGATTATGATGGAGCCCTTTTTTTTCTGAGACTCCAATTATATGCTTTCTACCATAAGGTCCTTGAAATAGCTAGCTAGAGAGTACTTTAGATATTAATGTCTGAAACAACAATTTGACTGCATAGCGACGATTTGTTGTCTTAGCTAAGGACTTAACTTGTTTGTGAAGCAGGAATTGTAAATTTGATGCGTTGACAAAAAACCCACAAATTAGTAGAAAACTAAGATGGATCACTTAGTAAGCAGTATCTGAAAATCGAGCATTCTGGAAGATATGAAAACAACCAAAATGGAGCAATACCACAATAAAATGCAGCAAATTTGGAACAAACTATCAACTGCAACCAAAGATAAGAACTTGTGACAAGTTTTCAATCGTGTGTAGGTAACAGTCCAATGGGAAATCTGAAACTTTAGTATTGGCACAGTGTTGATATGAAAAAAGCCTAAAAATGAATTCACAGTCATGGAGAAAATATGAGGATGCATAGAAGTGCATATGGGAACTGAAGATGATGAAATCAGAGAGAAAATTGAAATCATCTGTGATTCTGAGATATTTAAAACATGCTTTGGCATCACACACTCTTATTCTCATGATCGACCCTCCTTCCATGGAAAGAAAAGATAAAATGTTGCAATCATGTAATGAATGCAACCTGATAAGTCCTGAAAGAATTAAGACCAAGTTTGCTCCTTCCTTCACAAACTCATTCAGAGAAAATACGAAAGCTCCATTATCCACAACCTTCCTACAACTAGCCATATCAAATGATCTCTTACTCCAATACGTTTCCCCCCAAAAGATTTCAATTTGAGGCTGATCTTCTCCTAACTCACACCAAAAGATTTCCTCACTAGACATGAAAAAATTACTCCATGTGCCTCCATATGTATAAATATATACAACTCTCCTGAATCAGCTCATCAGCCTTATACATTTTAAGTGAAATCAAACTGCTGACATCTTTACTAGTTGTAGCAGGATACACAAATACATCATTATCATCCACGAATGCAAGAGCACAGTACTCACACTCTGTCAGTAACTTTACCGTCTCCGGTAACATAAGTTGGCATACTTAAAATTTATGGATTTGGAATCTAGTCCATTCAAGCTTCTTGATTCTAAAATACTAATTTGTAGTTATTCAATGATATATTAAGACAAATACAGGTTATGGAAAAAGCTTCATGGTTCAGCCAAACCCGCAAGGCGTACTAGCTCTGCCCCTGTGTATAGTTACAGCAAAACATTTTTTCAAGCTTCCGCTACGAATCTAAACAATTCCCCAAAACTCAAAAAAGGGATAACATTTCAGTGGAGGAAGTGCAAGATTTTACATACCCACTTTCTTTTTTCTTACATCTGTCAAGAAATATCAACCCGAAAACAGAAATTCAACAAGGAATAAGTAGATAAGCAAATAGGAAAACTGACCTCCTTCTCAGGGGCACACTCTTCAGCATTGCAGTCCGAATCATCAGTTGAAGCCTGAACTCTGAATCGAACGAGACTTTGCCTTTGCCTCAATTTTGAATCCTTTTGGTATGTAGAAAAGCCCAATCTTCCACTAGAAGATGAAGCAATGGTGCAGCTGTTTGCTGATAAAGCAGCACAAGCCATTATCTGCAAATCTGTTTGTAGTCCAACAATGGTGGTCCTCTCTTACGTATATTTGAGGTGATGAAGAAGCAGAACCACTTGTAGAAATTTCCGTGCTGCTTCGATTGGCTGTGTTTGAGTTTCGAAAAATCCTCTTCCTTTAAGGGATGGTTTCTTTTTTGTGGTTTTATTTGAATGCACGTTGAGTGGGTTATGCGTCTCATATATGCAATATTAATTTGACAATTATATCCCTTATTGTCAT
>JAOTQR010000001.1:27361648-27371906 GCA_025774065.1 Solanum ossicruentum | reverse complement strand
TATTTGAATGCACGTTGAGTGGGTTATGCGTCTCATATATGCAATATTAATTTGACAATTATATCCCTTATTGTCATGTTATCGTCTATTTTTATTTATTCATATTTGACTTGATACATTTAGAGACGTGTAAAAAATCAAATTGATCAATAAAAATATTATTAAGTTATTATTTTATTAAGTTATTAGGTTATCAAATTTTTAACAGCTTAAAAAAATGATTATTGAATTATCGATTCGATATGGATTTTTACTATTGAATTATTCGGTAATCGATAATCCAATAATAATTTATTATTTTGCCCCTTTGTAAATATCAAATATTAATAATTTAATAGTAACAGGACACTATAGTAATACTTTACATATTTTAATCTTCATAATATTTAAGTGATTAGTTATTCACTTTAGCATTTTAGTTTATAATTAACTAATTATAGCTTTTGCAAGTTTGTAAATATAGTTTTCGTACTCTATCGGTGTTTTGTTTAATGTAAATTCTCATTATCATTCTTATTGTATAAATCGAAAACCAAACTGTTAAGAATTTAAAACCGATAAATCAAACAGATAATGTATAAAATGCTGAAATTTATTTGAGAAATAAACAGTTATGTATTCGGAAAAAAGTTTTATAGTTGAAAAAAAATTGTTGATGTGTTTGGTACATTAGTGTTGTTAAATATTTTTTAAATTAAAAATGTCTAAAATACCCTTCAAGTTGTTAGCATTATAAAGACCGATTACTTTAAGATTCTTTTTGTCTAAAAAAAATAAAGTAAAATAAATTTATATTTTGAATCGGTATCAATATAAATTTATTATTTAAGTAAATTTTATATACGTAATTTATTTTTAATTTTTAAAATATATAATTTGGATAGATCACATGAAATCACATAAAATATATAATTTAAGATGCTTTCTTTTTAATGATCGAGATCGAAACATGATTGAGATATTCAATTGTCAAAATATATCAATTATTTCAACTTTTTCTTGCCCTCTCAAGAAACTTCCAACATTTAACCAACCAATAATGTTTATTCTTTCTAATAGCATGCACGTCGCTTCTTATTTCACATAAAGAATATAAGATATTTTTTAATTACATTAATGAATAATAAAATTTATTTATCATTCATGTATTTTTCTTACTATTATAAATTATTTATTAAAAAATAGTGAAAGAAGGACATTATATATAAATAAACATATATTCATATTCCAATATTCAAAGATTTGATACAAATAGAAGTGTTTAAATAAATGAGAAGAGCAGCGGCGAGAAGACCACTGTTAGGCATTGGTTTCGAAAAGCATAAGACCACTAGATTGTGATTTGAATAGAAATAATGAGAAATGAGAGAGTAGTTAGAATTACTTTAATTAAGGATATTTTTGAAAATATGAAAAATATTTAGAGCAAATAGGTAATTTTTTTTGTCAAACTATAACAACTTTAAAGCTAAAAAATAAAAAGTTGAGGGTACTACTTTTAACTTTTTAACTTATTTTAAGCAAATTTTAATTTTTTTAAGTTGTTTTGAAAATAGTCAAACATTTTATAAGTTAAAAAAGAATTAAAAGTAGATTTAACAAATTTTTAAGCTAAGTTAAACGAATTTTAAATCCACAAAGTAGAGGAAGCTTAAAATATATATGTCTAATAAAGTATTTAAATTAATAATATGTCAAATAAATCCAGCTCAACAACCTTGCGGAGAGTTCGATTGCATGTCTCAACCTTAGTTTTTTTAATTTTGACGTATTGTATTTCATATGACTATAAAAAATTAAAATTAAATCCCTCACGAAAAAGTTAATCTAAAATAGGCAAATGACATAATATAATAATGCCAATTAAAAAGGAGAGAGGAGATTGAGTCTTGAATATTATTATGATTAAAATTGAGTTATTATTCCCTTCGTTCGAAAATAAACTGTGTTTTTAATTTGATCACACTTCTTAAAAAAATTATTCATTTATGAAAAATAAAATATATATTTATTAATTTACCCTTAAATAAGTATTTTCACGGGGAGATATATATATATATAGATATATATATGATTATTTATTTTGTTGGCATGTTTGTGTGATTACTTCACGTTGATGGTATTTTTGCAAATGATGATGTATACAGATGCTTTTTTGCTCATAGTTCAGTCGCACATTAATTTAAAATTTTTATCAAATAAGAAAATATGTTTTTTTTACTATCAGTTCAAAATAGTATCACAAAAATTGAAATAAAAATAATACATAACAGACTTTCAGTATAATTTGTTGAGCAAGTACTGGCCAAGGCTTTGCATCTAACCTTGAGAGATAACCTGATTGGAAATTACGTGAATTTAAGCTAAAATGAACATTGGTGTGTATTATAACATACAATTATATGTCTATTTATTTAATTTTATATAAATTTAAGTGTTTATAAATCATATCCAAAATCGAATAATATAAATATAAAATGAAATCAAGCTAAAAAGAGCACTTTTTTTTATGACAAAGGAAATCCACAATCACTATCTTTTGAGTAAATCTCCTCTCTTATAAAATAACTCAAAAACTATATAGAAAAAATAATTCATACTAGACAAAGCTCGACTCTAAAGATCAACTTCTTGCTAAGGAGCACATTTATTTATTATGTCATCAAGGATACTTTTGGTCCATAACCAACTAAACCACTTTGAATTCCCAGATTTTCCTCCACTTCTTCAGCTGTAAGCCCAATTCCCAATGTATTCCTGCATTTGATTTTCAAACTCTCTCTAGACTTTAATCTCTAATGCACATGATGAACATTACAATACATATCTTAGTATTTGCTCATTTATTTGGCTCTGACAACATCTACTCTCCCCTCCAACCTCATTAATTTCTTCCCCAATTCATCCTGGGGAGCATCCCTAATTTTCTTCTTCTTCCATTAATTTGCTGCTACACATGAACAATTCACACACACACAAAAAAAATGTCCATATCAAACTTTGATTCTGAAATTAGCCTCAAATACGGTATCGCCATTGCCGTCGGCATTTTGATTCTTATTTCCCTCATCATGTTCGCCTCCTACGCTTGTCTTCGTGCCAAATTAACCGGAGATTTCACGCCATCATCGTCTTCTTCCAACGAGACCAGTATGATCTATAGCTACTTCCTCGGATTGGATCGGCCGGTTATAGAGTCATTCCCGAAAGTAGTGTTGGGTGAAAGCAAGAGATTGCCCAGTCCGAGTATTAGTGATACGAATACATGCGCAATATGCTTGTGTGAGTATTGTGCCAAGGATTCGGTTCGTTGTATACCGGAATGCCACCACTGTTTTCACGCCGATTGCGTCGACGAGTGGTTGCAGAAGAGTGGAACTTGTCCGATCTGTAGGAGTTCTCCGGCTTCTACATATGCAGGTTCAACGCCGCCGCATGTCCCTCCACTTTTGCCTAATTATTATACTTTAAATTTTGTATAAAATTATTAGTTTCTCGTTTTTGATTAATTTTTTAAAATTCTATATCAAATTTAAATTAGATAGGAAGTAATAAATAATGATTAATACATAGTAATAAAGGCGACAATGCAACAAATTGATTGTTACACAAATCATTACATAATAACAATTTTAACAATACAATAAATTTCAGTAAAATATTACATTTAAAATAATACACAATAAATAGGAACCATCCTAACAAGTTGTCATGAGTCCTTTAGTACGCAGCAACATATCTTGAAGCAATACATCCTCGTAATAAAAATAGAGTGAAAATATGGGTTGATTCATAATGAGTATTAGATTTAAGTTCTTTTAAAGAAGATCGTCAACTTCTATTCCGACCTAATTCGATCTTCATCGAGTTCTCGAGATATTTTCTTACAAAGTTTTGTATAGCATCTATAACTGCTTCCAGTTTAGGTGGACAACTTGACAAATATACATCTACAGGAATTAGTTTATCGACTCTCCGAACAGTACTATAAGAATCGATATTTATACCCTGTCGAAGTAAGGAATCATGATATATATGTTTGGATAGATTCTATTTTGAGAGAGTTGAAAAAGCACTATCCTGGATAGTACGGAGGGGGAGGCCTCTTCAGAGGTAGTTAAAACCCTTTATTTCAAGGAGGCATGATAGGATCTTTCTTTTAAGATAGGACCACATACCTTAATTGAGATCCGGAGGAGAATATCTATGCCATGATATTGGCTTATTCCACCTTCAAATAGTAATCCCATTATTTGAGTATAGATTCTAGGATAAAATAATACTAAAATTAACTAACATCTCAAATCAAATATAAAATTATTATTCGTATCTCAAGTACTAACGAGGAGTTGGTTTGTAGATCAACTGAGAGTGAAAGTGAGCCCTGAACCTTTTAATTTCTCTTCCATGACACTGGAAAGCCTCTCAAACATGGAAGGTGTAAAATAATTCATCCAATCTCCAACATCACCTTTCCTAAACAAATGTTTGTTTTCATATTCTGAAATTGCTCCTTTTGACTGTATGAAAAGACAGCTTACAAGATAAACTCAAAGTCTAGTCTGGTTGTTCAAGAGAAAAAGAGAATAGTGCACAACCAAACAACTCTTGGACAGAATGAGTTAATCTCCCGGAGGCATTTTTGATGCAAGCAACTCCTCGGTTCCCTAGAGTTTGGAATAGTTTATGCCCGGGTAATTAGGATGTTGGGTTTACTAAAAGGATATTTAGTAAATTGACTTTTAAATTTTCAAGGATTTTTTTGGTTTTTTTTTTTTTAAAAGTGAGGGTATTTTAATAATTTTAAAGTTGATGCTTTTAAGATAGTATATATTATTTTTGTCATTTTCTCGAAATAACTTTGTACAAAATCTATTGGATACCGTTAGAATTATCAAAATGAGCTAATCTAGCCCCATCAAATTTAAGCATCGCAAACCAATGAATTTGAAGTGTTTTAACGGCCGGCCCTTCACTTAAAATAATCAGTTCAATCCAATCCTAATAGGATCGCGGATTGGGGCAGACTGCCCTTCTTTTTATGTTAGTAATTTTTTTTCTTTTCAATCTAAAGTGAAACTTAAAATTTTAGCAATGTATTAATTTTTTTAATATGTCTAACAAAATTATATAAAAGAACATAAATATAATCATAATATGCATTATACATATGATTAGTGATAGTTTTAATTATAACCTCATATCTGAAATATATAACATCACGAAATGAGAAGACTTTCAAATCAACATAACAAACAGTGATCATGAATTCAATTCATCCCACGAGTAAAAAATTAATAATTTTTTTGATAGATAAATAAGTAAAGAAAACTTGAAAAAACAAACTTGTAAACTAAAGAATAAATACGCCTTACAACTTTAGTTATTTTAATACAAAACGAATAACATTTTTGACCATGGACCAACCCTGGACATATCCAGCCCCAATCAAGCCTCAAAGGTCAAGAACTTAGTTAAGCTGAACTTATAAGTACTAGCCTAAATGAACTTGAAAAATTCAATTCCAATTTTGTCCATTGACTAAGCCCCTTTTTGACGGCTATAGATACTGTGTTTTATGATCATGCGAAAGGAGGAGGAATTCACAATTGGATAAATGTATAGGAACTCTAATGTGAATTCGAAATTTAAAGTTGATAAGTTCATTTTATATTTTATAAAATATAATGATTAAATTTATAGTCAAATAGTTTATATGATTTTATAAAATATAATAAAATTTTTAAATACAGGCATAAGATAAGATCCTCTAACATGTGAATTCATAAAGTACGCTCCCTAGGATATTCAATGAGTTGTGGTTGTTTATTTGCATGGTGGTCCAATTTTATTTTCCGTACAAATCATATTTAAATGCCTGGAGTACCCTACAGTAACTAGTAACATAAGTATTGTTTGCTCTACAAAACTTGCATTGGTCTCATATTGTTTGCTCATATAAAGTTCTCAAGTAGCAAAGCAATAAAACAACTGTAAAGCCACCCAAACTGGGAAAAAAAGTATCAGCTGCTTACAAAATTCTAAAATATACATATAGGGAAGTCTTTTTCTGTCTGGAGCCTAAAACAAAAAACCAGGGCTCCTTGCAGTGTTTCACTGCTTACATAGCTCGCGGAAGTCTAAAGAAATGATGCCAGGATTCAACTGTCATACCCTTTTTTCCTCCACAGAGTTTCCTTGACCGGTTGGAGCTCTGATAGCTCCTCTGCCAAGGCGCCTATTATACGAAAAGAACTATTGATCAGCTGGCAGACACAAAAGTAACCACAGTTGGACTCTAGTCACGCCTACTATACAAGCTTTCACCAAAACTTAGCTGGACCAGATCAGGCCAGATAATGCAAGACGACCATGCAAGTACTAGGATGCAGTGTAGTGCCCATCACAGTTCCACTTCAAGAAATGCTTCGAGCAAAGTGAAGAATGCATTCTCTTCTATCCGCAAAAAGTAGGCGCATCACAGCCAGATGAACCTGCTGAGATATTCCACGGCATAGCACCTGAATGCTGTCTTATTTTGGTGGCTTCTGTAAAGTCCAATGATGAGCCTTCAGAAGCACCAAAATCAGGATTGCTGAACAAAAGGTTGGCGACAGTTCTGTCAATTACATTTGTCTGCGATTCTGTTCTCTCTTCCTCCCTGAACCTGATAATGTGGACATTAATACAAGAATACCAATACTCTCCTTGATCTAAAGACAACAAGAATTTCATACTGCA
The DNA here is from genome assembly GCA_025774065.1 of Solanum ossicruentum. Taxonomy (NCBI): domain Eukaryota; kingdom Viridiplantae; phylum Streptophyta; class Magnoliopsida; order Solanales; family Solanaceae; genus Solanum; species Solanum ossicruentum. The sequence goes on along the minus strand of JAOTQR010000001.1, from coordinate 27,365,165 downwards.
TTTCCCCTCTGAACAATCTGATGTATATTTTCAGCTTCAAATGAACAATTCTACTGTTTATTCCATTTATTTTTTCCCATTCCAATCAACAGTGAAATTTTGAGCATGGGAAGTACACAAGACAATGAAGCTTTTACAAAATTCAGATACAAGGCAGAGCCTGCAGAAATATTTCCCTAATCATGAACCACAACATCACGTGAAACGACTCGCTAATCATGAACCACAACATCACGTGTAACGACTCACTAACAAGCTCTTAACTCGACTCTATCCAAGCAATAGAACTAATTGAGCATGTGCACTAACCACTTAGAATCTTGATCTGGCATAGCATTCCTACTCTGACATGCATCATCATGTTTTGAATTATCTGCAAGACGATACAGAGAATCCCGGAAGCAGATTCTGGTTTCTTCTGTCAGCTGTTGGTATCAAGACAGAGTACAAATTTTGTAAATAGTCATTTCACAGCAAAGTTACAATGGTAATCCCAGAACTAAAAACCTGCACTACCTGAGATGTGAGATATTCGAGGTGCTGTAGGACAGATTCCTCCATGGATATTTCATTGCCACTCACTTTATTGTCTCCTTTATCATGCTCCAATTTTACGGCAACCTCTGCCTGTGGTGCCTGAGAATTAAATTTCAAAAATTTAGACTTCAGAATCCGAACTGGTGAAACTTGCTCATAGTGGAAATGGTAAAAGCTCTATGCAAAATGAGAATAAACATGTATGCATATGTTTCGGCTAGTTACCATCAGATGAAGATCCCAGATATGTATTAGACAACTGCCTATTTACAATGTCCGACACATGCTCGACACCTTCCCATGAAACCAAAACCCAAAAACTGGTATCCTCCTCCATCTGCACCCACACCTGACCCAATCCTACGAAATAAAACAGAGGGGACAGACTATACTCAAAAACTCTCCACCAAATCTCCCCCCTTCCTCCCCCACAAACGCTTGCGCACACATGCAAAAGAAGAAGAAGAAGAAGAAACCCCTAAGCGAACTTAGATGGTCATTTGAGTTCCAAAACAGTAGCTGTGTGATCATATACTTCATAAGTCTCTTCCATCAGCTAACAGAAACTAAAAGCCAAAGAAGTTGAATCACGTGGAGGCGACTTGTAAACTCACACAGAAATGATCTAGACTTGAAAGATTTTTGCCTCATATAGGATGATATAATGATCTATATGATTTCTTTTTTTCCTCCCAGAAATTCTCATATTGAATTAAACAAATGGACAGTTCAAATAATGCTTGAAAATTGAAACCATTTACAAGCAAATATGTTTAAACATTGTTCTCCTCATAGTTCCCTTGGTATCCAAAATAAAGTGATCCACAGACAAGAGGCGTGCACAATTCGACACTGTTACAAGCCGTCTTTAATGTAGGGATGGACCATCATCGGTCAAACAAGGGGCGGTTGCTCCAGGCTTATTTCCCCAGGAAAGAGAAAATTCAAATTTGTGTTCTTCAAGAGATTTTGAGATAATTCTGATTTTTTACCTTCAAATTTTAGTTCAACCCTGAAAAATCATGCAAGGTACGCCCCTGCTTGAATGCATTCAAATATTCCCAAAATTTCCTTCCACTGAAAAGCATGAGACATAACATGGATCGTTCCCTGCATCTGCCTCGATGCACATTTAAAACTACAAGTGAGCCAAGAATCCTTTCATGTAAGACATCATAATGAACTGGAACTCATTATAATATATTGGACAAATTAACTTATCGGTTGGTCCCTCTACAGCTCTCAGATGACATAATATAGATGCAGTGAAGTCTTTAATTTCTTCTGGGGTTGATGATTCAACTCCAGCTTCATATATTGGAGTTGCTACATGAAATGAACAAAAGCATCACCTTTTTCAACAAATAAGAACTGCTAACTTCTTGACTCTCCCAATTCACTGGAGTAAAAGCATGTGCAGAGAAATATTTGGAATCTCTCACTTGATCATCCAGCAGCATGCTGCAAGGGGCATCCGTTGATAAAGCCGATGACTCATCCGACGCAGCCATTCCAGTTGGACAGTCTTTGAGCAAGGAGCTTCTACATGATAGAATACAAGAACTCGATCAGTCATAAGAGACAAATAACTATAAGATTCTTCCTTCCAACTCCACATCTAAAGATCAAATAATTCAATAATAGAATGAAACCAAATAAAATCCATCAGTGTTAGAGCTTTACAGGAACACATCATCCAACTGATCTATTGAGGTCAAGTTATCAAGATGAAATTCCTGCTGCTCAGGTGGATATGAGGACCATTGATGCGTATCACAGTATGAAGCTTGGCTAGCTGCATTATCAAAAAGCTCCTCGTTAATTCCAAAGTTTTTCATGTCAACGTCATTGGATAGGCCATTCCCGGTCACTTCACAATCTTCAGCTCCAATGTATGACCTTATGCTGTGCCTTTTCATTTCTGACTTGAAATTTCCAAACTGTGACGAGTCCCACTGTGACCAGCTATCAGAAGATGGTGAAAAACCATCTAAGCCTTTAGGAACAACAAGATCACCATCACCAACATGAGAAAACCACTCCATAAGATTAACCTGGTAGCATGGTAATCATATGTTAAAATACAGATTAACCTGGTAAAATTTGAGAAATCAAGACAGAACACAACTAAAAAAGTAAATTTGAGAAATCAAGATAGAACACAAATGAGAAAGGTTAATGATCGCCCAAGCTTTTCTCATTTCTCAGCTGTAAATAAATGCAAGTTCAACATAGTCCAAGTTCTTGACATAAATCCTAAAACAACTAAACACAAAGATAATCATCTTATTTCCCCTAGTTTTTCATCATCCCCCAAGAAACTGATACTGAATCCAGAACATTGGTTGACTACCTGAACAGTTTGTTGACTTCAACTATCACTTTGTTGAAGTGGTTTGCTTCACCACCTTGTAGCCTACTCCCAACCACCCCCAATTAAAAAAATGGAGAAAAAAGGATGCTGTCAATTCAACTCTATTCTAGTATTTAAAACAGACAGAAATTCTCATCTCAAATTTCAATTACGTCCTCCATCCCATTTTATCATCTGAGTGTCACTTTACTTTAATTAAAAATAATTTTACCTTTAAAATTAATGAAATAATTCTCAACTACATAAATATACAAAAATAACTTTGGACCACAAGTTTCAAAAGTTTTTTTTAATAAGGAGGTAGTACAAGTTACTGTAAATTTGAGAACTAGACCTCCATCCAGAATTCTAGCCAAAAAATAAATTAACAATAAGAAATAGAGATAATAAACAGATGGTAGGAACTTTCAGCTTCAGAAAAAAGCAGTAAAATAATTCAGAGCAGCTCATAAAGTTCTAATAACATCAAAAAGATGATAAAACAAAACTGATCAACTTATGTCAACCATAAATTATGATTAGAACAAATTCATAAACAGATCAAAGTCCAAGCTGAAGTCTTTGTGCTTCTTTTCTTGAAAACAAAACCCTTTCTCTAAATTTATG
>JAOTQR010000001.1:27329521-27352542 GCA_025774065.1 Solanum ossicruentum | reverse complement strand
ACTATTATTTTAAATTATTGTGACTCCCTGTTTAAAAATTCAAGTAAAAATAAACATGTAAAAAATAGAAACTCCCACCTATTATTGCATGTAAAATTTGTACTTTTATTTTTTTGTCAAGACAACATTAAAGGATTTATTATGTATATTTCGAATGATATCAATTATTAACGATTACAATTTACAATGAATTAATAAATACTTTTTTAATTTGAATTAGAGGCATATTATTGAGTCTCGGAATAATTTAAACTTGCCATTTTCTGAGAAGATATTTCTTTTTATTTTTTGATTTAGCTAAAATAAATTAGTATAAATGGCACCAAAAAAGAGAAATCCCCCAGAAAGGAAAAGGCGGAGGACTTGACGAAGTTGTTCCGCGTTTTGCAAGAATCCTCAAGAAACCCAATTTGTAGCAACAAAGTATTCACTTTCTGCTTCCCTTCTCTCAGTCTCGTTAATGGAATTTTGAAAAAAAGAGTACTAAATCTTCAGTATGGTAAGCTATGTCTTGTATTTATCTTCTATCTTGAAGTGGGAAAAAAAGATAAAGAGAGACATGTTCATGTATTGAACTTCTTTTTTGTTTACAGGATTTGTTTAGGCAGGCTATTCTACGCCCAGGGCCACCTGAAGATTTCGCTCTTCTAACTGTTCAACAAGCTATAAAACCTCAGGTTTGTTTGATTTCATAAATACCCTTTTCTTTCTGCCCTAATTTCTTTTGAGTTGTTGATTTCATAAGAAACAAATAAATTCCAAGAAAAGAACCAAACTATACAAAGTTGTCCTACTTTCTGTTTTCCATAATACTTGCTCCAAAATTGTGTACATTTTCCTAAAGGGGAAGGCTACTCCCTTCTTTTTCTCTACCGAGTTGTCGAGAAGGTACTTAAGTCATGCTAATACTATAAAAGAATGTTTGATTGGTGAATATGCTAACTTTTAACCCTAATCGTTTAAAGATTACAATTTCAACTCTTAGCATTGTCTCCCAAACTAAATAGGAAAGTCTGAAGATTGGGATTGCATATGTATGTTCATTGGTGTGTTTATTTGGAGATGCAAACAGGTGCATATGCCTCTTGTAGTGTGTTATGGAGGTGTATCTGTATGTGTTCCAGATTTGTTGAGTGCTTGTGTAGATTAGAAGGAAAACAAAAAACAAGACAAATTTGCATATAATGTGTCTGGGAAAGTGAAACGGAAACAAAGACAAATGATACAAATGTAATTGCAGATATAGGAAGATTCATGGAGTGGATCCCAAATAGTAAACAGTAATACATGTCCTTCACATTATTCACCTTTGAAGAACTAAGACCTGAAAGTTACTAGTTGACCAGATGTTGATATGAGCTAAAATCCATCTAACACATTAGCTTTATCTGGCAAAAAATCTACTTGTTCCTTTGCATAGAGGTTGGGGTGCAGTTATGTTCAAGTTTCAACATAAGAACTTGCTCTGTTCTTCAAAGTTAGCTAGCTTCAAAAAAAAAAAAAGGCACTTGCTCTCTGCTTTTGAATTGGACCTTTTCCAGTGTTACAAGTAGACTACCTTCTCTTTGATAGTGTTCCCCATATGTAATAACTGTGACATTTCCCATTTTATTGTGATGATGACACATTTGTAGATTTTTCTTGTTTCTTTGTTTGAGGTGTAGTATTCTTTGTAAAGAAGTCCATTTTGTGCTACATAATAGTAGCTTACGTGATAAATTATTCATCCAGGTTCACTGAGTAGTTATGATTGAGATAAGCCTTGTACTTACTCATTTGAGGTTACTGCTATGGAGTTCTAATATTCAGCCTATTGACTTTTCTGGTCATCTGCAGAAGCAAACAAAGCTAGTCCAAGATGAGAATCAGCTGTTGGAAAATATCCTGAGGTCACTACTTCAAGAACTGGTGGTATGTGTGATTTTTCTTAATAGGAATTGTATCATAATTATTGAAAACATTAGTCGATGAAAATTGGACTTAGTAAATCATGGTGGATTCTAGTTTATGGTGACTGACAGTCCCAAATTGTGTTACGATTGAGTAATTTATGGTTAGTTTTCTCTTCTCATTTGTGAGATTACTCTTTTCGACTTTCTTGATATTAGTCTTTTTTTGAACCGAGGTTCATTGGAATCCCACAAGATAAATATGATCTTTCACGCCCTGCATTTCTTTTTGGGATTATTTTCATCTTCCCAGCTTCTATTGCCATCATGGAGGCCTATTTTCACTAAAACTTACGCATTCCAATCTAGGTCAATAATCCACTAAATAGATTCTTTCATTAGAAGTTAGGTTTAGGGTAAATGGAAAATAGTATGTACAGGGTGGTATTTTCATCTAGCTTAGATGTCTTTGATCTTGAATATTCCCTATCGAACAAACAAAAGAGAAGTTTGGAGGTTGAACTTAGAAAAGGACTAGTTGATAGGTCTATCGGTATAGCTGTATGGTTGGAACATTATTTGGTGGGTTAGTCCAAAAAATGGTATTTATGAATGGGTAAGTGTGGTAAAAGACTATTACCCTCAGCTTATATAGCCAATAGGTCCCCTTTTTTTTGAGAAGGATATATAGGACAAGTTTACTCTCAACTTATATGGTCAAGTCCTCTCTTGGTTAGATCAAATGCACTGGCTCAACATCTAGGACAAGTTGTGATTGTGACTGATTCATGTTCCAGATTGAAATGGAGAGAGTACAGCATATTTTTACCAGTTTACTTCTTAGGCAATGGCTGATTTATCAGGAAATTCTGTAATTGAACCTTGCATTACAAGGAAGGCTGAAGTTGTTTCTTTCTTGTTCACGAGCTTTGTAGTGTTGGGATAAGTTTTCACACTACCTTTTCATCATTTCTTTTCTTGTATTTTTTTTTTAAAAAACTTCACCGTTGGTCATGCTATAAAGTACTTTTCTGGGTAGCATGACTATCTTCTGATTAGTGGATTTTTCTTATCCTGTGACAGTCTGCTGCAGTTCAATCAGGACAGAAAGTCATGAAGTATGGAGCGTCAATTGTTGATGGTGAATCAAGTCAGGGTCAGATTCCCCGCCTTCTTGGTGAGTGTTTGGTAGCAGTGATGATTATACTGTAAAGAAGACGCATTCTATTAGCAATGTTTCTTGGTCTATTGAAGTGTTCCACCTTAGGAAATAGTACGTTCTGATGTTATTTAAATTTTATCAGTGGTTGGGGAGATGTGGAAAGTCTTGCTTTTTGGTGCTAGTAGAGTTTGTTGTATTCTGTCATTCTTCAAGTTGAAACTTTTTCTCTTTTTTTGGATAAAGATTCTTCAAGTTGAAACTTACTTCTGGACTGCGGTAGAAACATACAGCATGTACACTATGTTGTGGAAACACCTAGTTGGCATTGGAAGATACATCCATCATGGTATCGCGAATATATTGTAAGGAGGATATTGTTAATGCCATCTAAAAGGCAGTCCTTTGTTTGGTTGATGTTCTTCAAAGAAGGGAGAGAAGAAGATTATACCCTAAGGAGTCATTTGGTTCCCTCAAATAGGGAAAGCAATCTCATTGAAATCAGTATAAACAATATTCTGTTTGGTTGAACTAATTTCCTCATTCAATGTAGCATAACTCTTGTACTTTGTTTGGTTGCAATTTTCCCTTTCTGCATGTATAATCACATAATATCTTCAGTTATTTTTATCTATTTTTTGAAATTATTTTTTTTGGGACAGAATGTAGAATAAAAATCAACAGCAACAATATATCCAGTGTAATCCAATAGGTAGGGTCTGCGAAATTCATGTTGACGCGGGATCCCTGTACTGATGTATGAGCTTCTAATCAGTTTTCAAACGAAAGCACCCACTAGACAATAATGTAGAATAACAATGCATTTACTTTTTTTTTTTTAATAAAAAAAGAGAATATGAATACATGTGTTAGCAATAACAACCACAATATACTAGTATGATCCATGAATTAGCAATACGTGGATTAAAACTATTAAAATGGCAAAACTGCTCTCATCTCTCTTCAAGATTCATATGCATTTGTTTTAACTTAAATATTTCAGAACTTTATGGATTAGGAAAGAATGAAATTCTGTTGCTACAGCCTTTTGCTTCCCCGGTGATTACAACTAGATTGAAATTTTATCTTGTTTGGGCTTTCATAATGAACTTTAGTCAAGATTCCTTTATCATTATCAAAACCTGGAAAAAAGACAAACTTATTTGAAAATAGGTATATAATGAATTGTTGCATTCCACCAAAATAGTTTGAAAGTAGGTACAAACTTTAAAAAAATGAAAATACATAGTTAATATTATACAATGTATACTAATTTCTAATACAACAAACCAAATAAGTCGGCAATAAATAATCCCTACATTACTACTCTCTCATTATTAATCCTTGCTTAATTATTTCTTGCACTACTAATACTGGCATAACTTGTTCTCAAATCAAATGACTCCTATAGAGATTGTTGAGACTTGTTATACTGTAATCTTTTCTAAAATTTCTTTAACAAGACACAAAGTATAAGATGTTATAACTCACAGATCAAGAGACTAGTCGAAGAAGAGAAACTAAAGAGGGGTAAATGGTAGATGTGAGAATGATAGATAGACTTCACTTCGACACATCATATTTGCCCAGAGTTTGCTCCCAGGAATATAGCCATCCCTAGCCACTCATGTCCCTGGGAGTCATATGCCTCCAATTTTGTAAGTTCCTTTGAAATTTGAAAGACCCATTTTTCTTAAGCTTATGGACTTGAGATATATTCATTTTTCGTTCCGTAAGGTTTTCTATGTCGTTCTCTTTTGGTTATTATCAGGAAATGCAAACCTTTAGACTCTGTGGTTGTAAATACTAATACTAAAAAACACAATTTATCTTATTGTTATACATCTAATGTTTATCCTGAAGGAAAAAATCAGCTTAGACCACAATTGTTGTAGACTTGTAGCAATAGAGGTAGAGAGATCCTTGAGATATGCCTTAATTGTCAATGGAGTGGGTACATAATGCTAGGTGTAAAAATGTTCCAAATTATGTTTTGAAGTTGGATCCACAGAAGCCTATGAATGCTATGGCTGATTCTCGTAAGAGTTGGTGTTGGTGAGATGCATTTATTATCTTATTCTTGTTTATGAAACTATATGGATAGCCCCTTGTTCTTTCCTTGTAACATTTTCTTTTAATGTTTTTACAGATATTGTTCTCTATCTTTGTGAGAAAGAGCATGTGGAAGGTGGCATGATATTTCAACTTTTGGAAGATTTGACAGAAATGTCAACAATGAGAAACTGTGAGGATGTTTTTGGGTACATAGAGAGCAAACAAGACATATTGGGGAAGGTATGCATAATTATTGGCAGTTTCAGTTCTATGAACATTTCTTAGTAGTTAAAAAGTTCTATGAATATTTCTGACTTTAGTGATGCAACGTGTTTATTTGGTGCGGCAAATTCTTGTTATTTAAAAAGTTTATGTTCATCATTGTGACATACAGCCAGAACTCTTTGCACGAGGAAAGCTTGTTATGTTAAGGACGTGTAATCAGTTGCTTCGTCGTCTATCAAAGGTGCATATTCTGTTGGATTCCAGCTTTATTTATGTATTAGATATCAGAATTTGCACATTAATTCATCTGGTGCATGTCATGAAAATGTATCTACTTGCAGCAATACAAGCCATTGCTTATTGTTAAGTTTCTAGCATCCAGATAATGAGATTGTCCCTTGATTTGATCTATCATGGCAAAAAGCTTCATTTTGTTGTATTATACTAAATCTTTCCCTCTGTATTAGATCGAGGGGCTATCTTGGTCATGCAAGCTCTAATTCAAATCTGTGTTCTTTCTCCTGATGATCAACAACAACAACAACATACCCAGTGTTATCCCACAAGTGGGGTCTGGGGAGGGCAAATTGTTTCTCCTGATGATCAAGCGTTAAAATTTATTTTTTTGTAATGGAATTCGTTCCGTGAGTTCTCTGCACTATCAGTGAAATAAAAGAATATAATTCCTCTTGTTTTTCTGTTTTGGGCTGCTACATTCTTCAAAACATCTGGGGTTCATTTCCTTCCATATATCATGGAACATATATTTGCTTTTGTTAAAATATCTATTTTTTGAATGTTTAGCTTATCCCAAAAACGAAAAGCCTCTAATTTTGTAGCTTCTTGGCTTGTTGTGATTATAATTGGGTATAGGGCTGCATGTTAAACAAATTTGTTTGTGGGTTGGGGAGTGGGGGATGCCTCATCGTTTGTTTATTGTAGAGCTATAGAAGAGATACGTATATACTTAAGCTTTTTGGGAGGAACATCTGTTTGTGTTTTCTGCTGTTTATTTGTTTTGCCCTATCTTTCTGGAGAATGAAATGATAGATGAATAAGTAATATAATGCTCATAATGGACCTGTGCTATTGATATAAATCCAACTGCCCTTTTTATCTAATGAGGATGAAATGAACCCAATCAACCTAGTTCCTTGCAAAACAAAAAACTTGGAGAAAGAAACAATAGTGCATTCCCCTTTACTTGATAGGGCTTAAAAGACTGGGCAATTTCTTTTCCTTTCCTGTCTCATATCTTCAATTGAAGCTGAAGTAGGAAAAACCGTTAGCACCACTAGGCCTTTTGTTTGATTTCAAAAGTAGAGGGGACATAAAGAGGGGCTTGACCAGTTGTGATTAGCATCTGGAGCACAAAAATCTTGGAAGCTAGTGTCATTGAAGAGAGAGTGAACTAGAGATTTCTCTCTTAGAGTTTGAGTCGCCGACTGAAGCAACCAGAGTAAATGTTGGGGATCAACAAAGAGGACACATAATTAGTATTTCGCCAAATAGATGCTGAACATTGGTTAACTAGAAAGTTTAGACAGGTTTGGAGAATTTTTGCTGTCTATCTACGGTCAAAAAGTAATTTAGAATGATTGATGATCATCGTGGCGAATATTTGCACTTCGATTCAAAGACACAGATGGAAGCCCATTGGTAGTCATTGCTTGCATCACTTTTTGATTGTGATGTTTCAATGTTACGCAATCTATACTTCATGAAGTTGAACATTTTTATATTTAACCCAATTCACCTATCACGAGTCAATGAATATCATTTCATTCCTTTTCATGGCTGGTAAAAATCTGAATAATGCTTGATGGGTATCATTTATCTTGTCTCTAAGTAAAACAAACTGTTCCATTATTTTCCTGGCTTAACATCTTGTGTATTGCAGGCAAATGATGTTGTTTTCTGTGGGCGCATTATCATGTTTCTTGCTCACTTCTTCCCCTTGTCTGAACGTTCTGGTACTTAGTTTTCTCTCTCTGTATGTAGTTAGATCCCCCGTTTGTGTATTGGTGCTAATTTGTTTGCTCAAATTCCTTCAGCTGTAAATATAAAAGGAGTTTTCAATACATCGAATGAGACAAAATATGAGACGCAAGTTCCTGAGGGTAGATATTTTTTCCCATCATTTTCTTGCAGATTTGATTTTGCATTTTATATAGTGCTAACAGTGTGTTAACTTGTTTGGTTTCAGGTATTTCTATTGATTTCAACTTCTATAAAACACTCTGGGGTCTACAGGTTGGTATCAGGTGTTTTATTCTTTTAAGGGAATATGGTTAGCATAGTCTGTTAGACTACCTGAGTTTGATACCCGTGAGCCGAGGATCTTTCGGAAATAGCCTCTCTACCTCCACGAGGTAGTGGTAAGGTCTGCGTACAATCCACCTTCCCCAGACCCCACTTTGTGGGTTCTCACTGGGTACGTCGTACCATAGTCTGTTAGATAAGCATTCTTAAAAACGTAACATCATGAGATTATTTCTGTGTTTCCTGGTAACCCTGTTGCTTTCATGCTCATTGTTTCTGAAGAATTGTCACAGAGCGTGCTTTTACAATATAAAATTGAGAATTTACCGCTTAAAAGTATAAAAGTAAAGCATTTCTATGAATCCATTCCAAGTTTTGCTGTTGATTATGATACTGAATCATGAGGTGCAACCTCTATCATCAAAGCAGTAACACAATATTTGTTTCAAATGAAGTCATCAGTCTGTCTTCGTAACATCGAAATCCTAGTTGATGCTATAGATGAAGAATAGAGATGAGACTGTTGGTGAGAAACCGGATGGACAAAGAATTGTAAGCAAACATAGAAGACGGGGAAATAGAAGAAGAGGATATATACTATATTATGTAAATATATAGACTGGGGTGAGTGGGGGTGGGGAGAACATACATGTAAGAGAGAACAAATGCAGCTGAACTGGTGGAAGGTTAGGTTTTTCATGTTGATATTACTGCAAAATGCAGTTTGGGTTTTATGATGGTATTACAACCCAAAAAAAAAAAAACTAGAAACGACAAAAGACGGCCATATTAGGCGGGTGAATCCACCATGGGGCTTCATTGGGCTTGAGCTCGAGTTAAAAGTACGTGTGAGCTGTCTCTAGTTTGAGAATAAGTGCGTTGAGCTAAAGCAATGCTTGGTAGCATGACAACCAACTAAACTCCTGCAACGATGTCGCAGATTGTACCTATGCAATAGTGCCATGGTTTTATAGCATACTATCGCCATTTGATGAGAATGGTAATTCTGCTTGTGAATTAGTGGGTGTTAACATAATAATTCATGGATTATTTCTTATTGCATTTGCTTTTATTTTTTGGTATCTGTAAATATTTTAAAAATTGACCCCTCCATCCAAGAAAGTACCTTACAAGAAATACAAAAGATCTATAAGAGTAACCAAACCTTGTCCTCTGTGGACATAATATGATCACTATAAATGGCTTAAGATATGTTACAAATTCTGCGGGCATAATTTAATTGGCTTATTTCAAATTCCTTATATGTGGGTGCTGTAGATGCAATCCCTGTTTCAATTGCGTAATCCCTTTTCATAATTCCTTCTGTCATAATATCTGAAGGAGGTTGTCTTTGTCTGTGTCCATAATCGTTTGCCATTTCATAATTGTTTCTTCTTCGATTGCATGTTTGCTGTTCCATTACCTTGAAATCAAGATTAAAAAGGAATATGTGACTGTAGGTCCTTCAAGTGGCTTATAAATGGCTAAATGCTTTGCAATGGGAACTTTAACTTCCTTTTGTGTTGTAAAATTCCTCCTTTAGCATGCTTTAGGTATGAGTAGCCATCTTACACTTGCGCTGCATTGACTATCCAATGACCTGTTACACGCAATGCAAATAGTGGGTACTTGGTCGTCTGTGTTGTATTGTTGTCTAAATCTAGTGCAGCTCAGTGATGTACATCTCTTAGAATTCCCAATGAGGATGAAGGCTGATTAGGTGCCTATTTGATGTCTCTACGACTATCTATATGTATTGACCTTTCGCGGATCTTAGAAGTTAAAGCTCTGGCTTAGTTTGAGTAGTGTCATTCACAGATGTGAGAACAGCAATTTCTGGATCAACTTAAACAGAATCTCGTGGAGTCAAAGTGGGGAGAGAGAAGGCAAAGAGAAACCCATTAAAACACAGTAACCATCAGTGTCCAGGAGTTTGATTTTAGGAAGGCTCGGTTTTGGCAAAGCATAAGTAGCTTGCTTTTGGCAAAGCATAATCTAGAAAACTCTTCCTGATGTAATATCTTTTTAAAGTTACAGGGAGATATAAAGGAAGATGATACAATCATGTTCTGGCTCTTTGATTCTGTCTAATTTGATTTCCCATCCCCAAAAAAGAACGGATGTATTGAAAGAGATTCTGTCAAACTTAATTTTTAATTATCTCCCTATAATCTTCTAAAGCAGTCATGTTTATAATCAGTTTGAGTGGCATTTCAGCTTAGGATAGTCTCTTGCTGAATTTGGACAACCTTTATTTCTGTATGAATCACCGTGTTTGATGTATCTCTGATAAGCTCTGCGCATGTGATCTTGTTTAGTTATTTTTTAGCTTTGCTGACTCAGGAATACTTCTGCAATCCGCCATCCCTGATTAATGCTCCCGGCAGGTGGCACAAATTTACATCCAGTTTGACGGTATACCTCTTTCTCTGTTTAAATTCTTTGAGATGTTTCTGTTGCTGTTTTTCCCATTAACCATATGTAGTGTGTGATTAATTATCTTTTGGGGGCTTGCAGGTTGTTCTAAATACTTTTGAGGCTCAGCCTTTAAGTGATGAAGAGGGAAATGCTCATAACATTGAGGATGACGCTGCAACCTTTAACATAAAATATCTTACAAGCAGTAAACTTATGGGTCTTGAGGTATGGGAGCATTTCAAAATTTAGAGAGTTCTTACGCAACAAAGTAACAAAATTCAATAGCATATTTCTGATCATTCTGTTCATTTCAGCTGAAAGATCCTAGTTTCAGGCGCCACGTTCTGGTTCAGTGCCTCATTCTATTTGACTATCTGAAGGTAATGATAAGCAAGTCGTTAACTCAATTTCATAGTGCCTGTTGATCTTTTAGTAATAACATCATCTTCCAACTTTAGTTGGAAGTTGAGTCGAATAGTAATTTTTGTACCAGTTTCAAAAAAATACTATTGACTTAACTTCAAACTATAGTTGGAAGGTTCTTTCTCTTTCATGTGTACACATGAGATAAGTTTTCTACTTGAATTCACATATTCAAAACATCAAAATTCAGGTGCATATCTTTGATAATTTGATCAGGATCATGACAATCCACCACATGATTGTTTGATAATCATTAGGTTGAAGATTCTCTAATATACAAAGTCAGTAGGATTCTTAAATGTCTTAGGTGTGGTGTTCAGCGGAGAAGCGAGCTAGTGAAAATGTGCCAAATTTGGTCTCTGTTGTTGTTTGGCCGAGGGAAGGTGTGAGAGTAAAGTTAGCTGAGGGAGGAAGAAGGAAAAGCTTCAGAGAAAACTGATAGAGAGAAAGCAGTAGGTTATGTGCTTTATAACTAATCTAGAAAGAGTTTGTCTTGTTTCTCATTCCCTATTGATCTAGTCTCTTGTCATGATGACTCATTTGGCTATGACCGACCTTTTTGGCCATCAGTTTATCCATCATTTCAACTTCACCTTGAAATAGGGATTTTGAAGTTGAAAAAATGTTTGAGCATGTTAAGTGAAATAATAGTTCACTTACAAAACTTCAAGTATTCCAAGCTAAATTTATGACTAACCACAACTTCAACTTACAAATACCTTTTTTCAACTTCAATATTAATACCCTTTTTGTTTTCCACAACTTCAACTGAATAATGTCGACACTCCTACTTGTTCATAATCATGCAGGCCCCAGGGAAAAGTGAGAAGGAATTGCCGTCCGAAGCAATGGTTAGTATTGCCTTTGGTGTTTATTTCATTTCACTCTGTATCAGATCTTGATTCCTGCCACCTCTCTCTCTTTGTGAATATGTATGTATATATAAAATATAACAGACGAACTGATGCATACAGAGATATTGTGCAAAGGTTTGCCTTGGTGTGAAAGTAAAATCATTTGAAATAATTATTTGGAAGGACTACTCTTCATATGCTCCTTCTGAAAGAAAACCTTGTAACTTATGTTCTGAATATAAGTTCTCTGAAGGAAACCTTGCAACTATTAACGAAACTGATTCTCTTTTACAATAGACTGCTCTTTTCTAGAATATTGCAGCATAATTGATGATGTAACTGATGTAATTTCAAAAAAAAAAAAATTGATGATGTAACTGATGTTCTTAATATATAATGCACTGGGTAATGAAGAGTATTATTTATGGTAATTTCTGATGTTGTGTATATCTGGGCTACATGTCCTTTCATATGTGTTTTTCCATGTTCTATTCTTTATTGTCATTAGTAGGTGTTATTGTTGGCCTGGACAAAAACATGTTGTTCCTTTTAAGTGGAAGAATGAGAAAGTAAAACCACCATTAGGTTGATTTCTCTGGAACAAGTATATGGCTAACACAGAACTACAAAATTACTCTCATCCTGACCCAGACCACCACTATCAAGAAAAGAAGAGGGTGGGTGGGGATGAGAGGAGAACCTAATATAAATAAAAGCTGCTTTCTGGAGAAGAGGACCTGTTACCTCAATGATTTGACTTTTCCACTTTAGCAAGGGCTCATCAATAACATATCTCAATGTCTTGGAAACATTAAAAATGCTAGCATGCACCTTATTTTGTGCACTTTATAGGATGAAAATGTGGTCGTGGCATATTCTGGTTGGGAACTTGTGATCATATCTCATCATTAATGGATTTTATTGTGAGGAGAAAATGCCATATTTTTTCACTTGTTTTTTTCAACCTTTTGAAGTTCTTGCAGAAGCAGGGATCGATATTTTGTTAGTGATTACTAGTTTGCAAGTCAAGTTGTTCTGTGTTTAATATTTGTACCTTGTAGGGAAAATAATTGATCATGTATTGCTGAACATAGTGTTTACTTTAATGGGCTTTCCAACATCGGCTAGGGCGTCTCATCAAGGTGCTGGAAGGCTCGACTAACACGAATATTTGCATCCAGAGCATTGTGCTTTACCACAGAAACAAGCTAATTTTGTTTCCTCAAAATTGTAGAAAGAGGAAATAAGGACTAGTGAAGAGCGGGTAAAGAAGCTTCTTGAAATGACTCCACCCAAAGGCATAGATTTCCTCCACAGTATTGAGCACATTTTGGAGCGTGAAAGGAATTGGGTAAGCATCAGTTTTCTCTTTTCTTGCTTTCTCATGCTGGAGACTCTTAGATATTTGTGAGAGTACTAGAAGCAATGTGTTTTATGTCTGCCTTATCTAAAATATTCTTTTTCACCCTTCTCCTTATACATTTCTCTATTTATTTATTGATTGGCTTATTATGCTATGCCGATGATGGTTTTTTCCGTAGGTTTGGTGGAAACGTGATGGCTGCCCCCCATTTGAGAAGCAACCAGTAGCGAAAAAGCTGGTTCAAGATGGAACCAAGAAACGGTATCTAATTACCAGTTAGCATGTGCTATTGCTTTTATTCCTTGACTACAAGATATCAAGTGTGATTCCATACATGGGGTCTGGGGAGGGTAGAGTATACACAGGCATTACCCCTACCTCATTGAGGTGGAGAGTCTGTCTTTGGAAGAGAGCCTTACAACATATGATATATTGATGAAGATATCCAGATCATATGTTTTGTTCTTAGTTTTGCATTTCTCTCACATTGGAAAACTTAATTTGTTAACAAGAATGAAAATGCATCAGAGGGCCAAGTTCTCTCTAGTGATTCGATTAGAAGATTACAAGTAATGAAAAGTTTGAACAAGAAGTATGTGTATCCCTGTGAAGATCCAACAACTCCACTTTCGAATGCAGTCCTTCTGCAATCACCATAGCAATTCGTAGAAAACTAATCCGTTCCAAACTCAGGCTGGATTAATACTTCTGCCCAGGAGTCTTTAGCATTATGCTGAAGCCTGAATCTTAATACATCACTCAACTGAGAGCATGAAGATTACTTTAGAGCTTATGACCAGTATATGTTACAGGGGTCCTTCATTTTGCCTTCATGCATCTGTCTCTGGACGAGTGTGATACGTGTGGGTATTTCATGCGGATTCTTCAGAATATCCTAAAGATTTAGCATAAAACTTGACATACTTGCACGAAATACTTCCACACACCATACTGGATGTGTACCGTATTGAAATCCATGTAAGATGGCCTTTAGTACAACCAAAGTTGCGAATTTAACTAGAAAATTTCATCCAATGAGCACATGTTTTTGCCATGATACAAGAAATCTCTCCCATGGTTTTCTTGCATAAGGGTGATGACTAGAAAGCTGGATGAGACCCATCGAGATTCTGGACGTTCAATATGGATGAACATCCTTATGCAGCCTGTAGATATTTAATAAATTAGTGTGAACTACAGACCATGTGAAGGTTCTACTCCCTCTTAATTTATATGACACTTTACTTTTTAGTAAATTCCAAAAAGAATATGAATTTATATGACACTTTCCTTTTTAGTAAGTCCTAGAAAGAATGTGACAATTCTATATTTAGTAACTATTTAACATTAACATGCCGATTTTACCTTTAATGAGATGATTTTGTGCCACACAAACATCTATGACTTATTTTAGACCCCAAGTTTTAAAAGTCTTTCTTTCTTAAACTCCGTGCGAAGTTGCCTTATACAGAAAACAAACAAAAACTCTATGCCAAATCGAAAAGACCACATAAATTTGCCCGGAGTTAGTACTATTACACAACAGTGCGTTTGCATTGGGTAACTGTAGGATTTGTTTGGAAATTACTATGTATGTATATCACATTTCAATAGTAGATGATGTCATTCAGCTGTCGTCCAGCAATTTGAATTGTGCTTTCTCAAATCTTTTGGAAACAAAACATAAGTAGTTTGCTAAATTGTGCCCATGGCCTATTTCACCTGGAGGCATTGTGACCCAACTGTGGGGAACAGTTGTTTATCCCACCCTCAGCAGTCTATGTAACCAAATAGCGACAAAAAGTTCGGTATTGTAGCCTTGAGAAGCCAAGGAGCATAAGTAGATATGTTTTGTCATTAGTTCCTAGTTCCTTCTAAGCTTTTTTAGTTAGCTGATCATGTTTTCAAGAATTCAAACTGCTTCTGTTTTTTCGTCCCCTTTACTTATAACTTAGATGAGACTTAACTGAATTCTTTGTCTTACTTGCAGTCGGCCACGATGGAGGCTTGGAAACAAAGAACTCTCCCAATTGTGGAGATGGGCTGATCAGTATCCGGTTTGCTTTCATTGACTCATTACTTGCTGCTTGCATGAGTCCCGTGATTATCACATTAGTTTTCTGTCTCTATATGAGGGACTTGCTGATACTGTCACAATGATACACAAAATCATTAGAACTCTTTCATTGATAAGTAATTCTCATCTTAGATGATTAATTTTGAACCTATGACAATAGTTCCAGTGAGTAGAAGTGTGTAAAGCCGCTTGTAGTTGATGGTTTCTATGGACTTGTGAAAACCAAATATCCTTTCAATAACCATTATGAACCATATGAATGATATACGCACTGAACACATTTTAAGTGCTCGTTAGTTGTGTGTTTCATCATATGAATGCTTTGGCTTTGTTAATGCAATACAATTAAGTAAATTAATATAAGTACTTTTATCTTTAATAATTGAAATTTGTATCATTGTTCTTCACATTGAGATGATGTCAGCTGTACAAAAGGTATGACATCAAGTATGAGGAATATTATCCTAACTACCTATACCAGAAAGAATGTTCTCTTTACCCCAAGAAATACAAATGAACAAAAGATGTCCATTGGTTTCTATGCCGGTCTCGCCACTTCTTTAGAGCTATTTCTTTTCTCTTCAGATTGTTTAAGTGTATAAAGAGGTGTTATCTTCCACAGCATATATACTAACTAAAATATGCTAAAGTCCCTAGCTCTGTTGCAAATTATACTATAGTAAATGATCCACGTCCTTTACATGCATTTTGTACACAACACACCAACTCATACTGAGGTCTGTGCCATCATAGTCCCTACTCTGAGATGACACTCAACAAGAAGTATTGTGTGCCAAAATTGATGTCAGTTACAGATATGTACACTCTATTACTTAAAACTTTGACTAACAGTTTGTTTTCCGTCAGCCTTTCATTCTAATTATTCCATGACTTCTGACCTTAACCTTATTTAAAAAAAAATTTATTCCATGACTTGGAAACTGTATTGTCCAAAAGATGAAAACCATGAATTTGTAGTTTCTACTTAGTCTTATTCAAGGCATCTTGGCTCTGAAGAAAACGGAGCTTATTATTTGGATGTTGAATTCTAATGACATAAACATCTCTTTTCTGTTTTTCCTCCAGAATGCTTTAACTGATACTCAACGCGTGTGCACTCCTTCTATCACAGATTACTGGAAACCTCTAGCAGAAGATGTAAGCATCCATTAATTCTCTTTAAGAAAAGCTACTTTTGCAGGAGATAACAAGTCAACAACAGCAAGATACCCAGTGTAATCCCTTAAGTGGGCAACTTTTGCAGAGGATGTTCCCTCTAATGTCTACTTTGTGTTTGTCCCTTTGCTGCGGTAGGAACAGGTGTCTTTGTAGTGTTTCCTGGATTTCTGAGTTTGATTTTTATGTCTTCTGATTTGATAGATGGATGAATCTGCTGGAATAGAAGCAGAATACCATCACAAAAACAATCGGGTTAGTTCATCTTTTCTGCTTGATTTTTTTTCCTATACTTATTACCACCATGGCATTTTTTTCTTGGTTACAGTGTAAGTGATCTCTTATTTTAAATAATAGCATGTTTAAGAAGACATTGTAGCAACAGAATTCTAACGGACTCTGATTTATTTCACCGAGTCATTTGCATCATTATCTATAAAGTAAAATGGAGAACTCGCGGAGAAAATTGTGTTTGATATCATCATATATCTTTGTGCTCTGCTTATGATGCATATTTCTATGACTTCTTTTTCTTGGATGCATGATTTTAATAATGTCCTGGGATCTATCCAGGTCTATTGTTGGAAAGGTTTGCGGTTTTCAGCCCGGCAAGACTTGGAGGGATTTTCCAGAGTATGAGCTAATTTATGGGTGTGATTTCAAGTCCTTATTGTTAAATGTTAATGAATTCTCAATGCATGTGTTACTTGTTCCTTTTTCAGTTTACAGAACATGGCATTGAGGGGGTAGTGCCACTGGAGCTTTTGCCTAATGAAGTACGTGCCAAATATCAAGCCAAACCAAGCGAAAGGACTAAGCGGACCAAGAAGGAGGATACAAAAAACTCAGCACAACAAGCAGAAGAAAATCAGGTACTTGAAAACGAACTTAACCTTATATTTCCAGTTTCCAATTTTTTTCCTGCAAGTTGCCCTGTGGCAGTTCTGTGCTAACTTGAATAGTAAGTGGCTTTACCATGAATGTTTGAAATTTGAAGATAGTAACTTAGATTCAAGCATACTTCTATGTTTGAAATTTCCCCAAGTTTTCATGTCCTGTGTGCCACATGGTCTGTACACAATATAAACAGGAATACCCTTCCACAACATTAAACATTGGCATTTGCCAAAAGCTCACCAAATTAGTGTATAACTTAAATTATGGAACTCGATTTTTTATCGCTTTTTATAGTTCATTCTGGCCTATCTTGGTTTTAAATTAAAATAGAGATTCTGCTTAGAGAATGGTGAAACAAATTCACTTTGTTTGGATTTCTAATTCATTAGTCCATTTTTCTGCCCTTAATGCTTCTTTTTCGTTTAATCTTGTCTAGATTGCAACACCACCTGGTGATGTGGACAATGAAGTGGGCCGAGCAGACCCTGAAGCATCTGGGGCTCCCATGGATACAGATGCAGGAATAGCTACTGTTAACATATCTCAGGAAGAAACTCCGACTCCAGAGGATGATAACCAGAAGCAAAGCTCTGATACAGATGTTGCTCAAGAAGCAGGGCAGACTGAAGCAGACACAGAAGCAGAGACGGGGATGATTGATGGAGAAACAGATGCAGATGTTGATCCAGATACAGTAGGCTAATCCAACTGTGTATCGATATGTGCACCAAGCCAGTGTAACTTATGTCAAACAATCTATTTGATGTTGTCCGAATTTGCACCATGTAACTTATGTCAGTTGGTGAAGAAGCATCATAGCAAAAAAAAATTTACTGACACCTCAGAATTAGTTGTAACTTCCAGTGGCTGGACGCAGTTGCTGCATAAATCTTGATTTTTAGTCGAGGAATGGTTGCCCAAAGCTCAGTTAGTCGGAGAGAGGTGGTATTGTTGCAAGTAACAATGGAGAGATTGGAGGATGGGTGTTTATTAAAGTAATAATAATATCTTTTATGATGTTTGTTTTCCGAAGTTATATTTCTTGTTGAGTGATTGATATTTACTTTGAATGTGATCATACCGATTTGATTGTGGCTAGATTTTATTTTGTGAGATTTCACTAAATGTGTTGTTGATCGTGAATGTCTTGATTTTTGTTTTAGCAATCAGATTTGTCTAGAGAATATCAAAGAACAACACAAGATAGAACTAAAAGTGCAAATGACCCATAATAATGTTCCCGTTAGCTTAATGGATCTTATTTCACCTTTAAACAACCTTTTTCGTTTTCGCAGATACAGTTTAAATAGCAGCATAAAAAGGATCATTTGTGCAAATGTCCCTAACACATGATGGCTTTAAAATTTGGGAAAATTGCACCGAATAGATTCGGTTGTGAAATTATTTTTTCAGGACTTAACTTAAATTATTTATTTTTATATTTATACTTTTACCATTCTTTCTCTTTCCTTATTTCACACATGACATCAACATCACTATTATGAATTAATTTTTTATGATATTCAGTTGGTATATTAGTGTGATATTGGTATCATACCATCAGTATATTATATCATATTGATATCATATAATTTTTTTTAAAGAAATATATAAGAAACAATTAAGAGAATTATTAAAGTCACAATCTTATCTATTAAATTTTAAATTAATAGAAAATATATTCATGTGATACTTCATCAATGTAATATATTTATGTGATACTCTATCGGTATATTGATACCCTATCGATATTCTTTGTGATGCATCGTCGATATATGATCTCCTTTTGATATTCTTTGCTAGTAGATTGATACCCTATCAATATCATACAGAATGTATGTTGATGTTGGCATGTGCAAATTTTAAAATAAATCTATGACATTTTAAAATAAAAAAGAGGTATGAAAGTAATGGAGATTTCAGCAGTCCGGAATCAAAATAGCAACTTTTTTCAATAAAAATCGAAACGGAAAGGATTTGGAGGATCAAACCAAAACGGTAAAGGCACAGATGTCAGTGGGCCTACCCAGTGTTTCCGTTAACTCAGTCTTTCCGTCATGTTAAATAGTTGAGGGGGCCTACCTGTGTCTTGTAAGGCGCGTCTGACGTTGCGCCTTGTAAGACGCAGCTGTCAGTGAGCCTTATAAGATGCAGGTGACGTGATTGCTCTCTTAAACCCTAACCCTAGCTGCATTGTACCTTCCACCCACATACTCACTTTTATATAATTAATTATCATATAATCATTTTAAGAATTAATACTAATATCATTATTGACACCAAACACCAATATATGTGATTAAAATTTCTAACAAAAAGTCATATTTGAACCCATCATATCTAAAATAATTTGTGACAAATAACGTAAAAATTAAATCTTGAAATTAAAAAAATTGTTAAAAGCTCAAAAATTTAAATTTTTTAAATTATAAAAAAACAGTTTTTCCTAACAACATACATGAATCTAGTCAAAAAAAATAACATGATCGATCAAGAAAAATCAAAATATGTCAGAAAAACTTACTCAAATGGCATAGCTAATGAAGAATATTTTTTTTTAGTGATTCAACAGGGTTTTAGAAAGGGGTTAATGAATATAATAGCCTATTTTGGGACCATCTTTTAAATTATAATTATTATGGTATTAAAGTTTGTAAGTTTACACATTTCGGAATTAACTTCAAATATAGGCGATCGAAGTTATACATTTTTTTTGGATATATAGTGTTGTAAAGTAATTATTGAGTGGTATTTTTTAATAATAAAATATGTACTATTTATTATTTTCAAGTAGAGTTTCCTATTAAAAAGTAGTTTTATTATTATACAATAAGACTTGCTAAACATTCACTATTAAATAGTATAATTTAAACATTTATTCTATGAATAATTATTAAGTTTTTTAAAATTATGTTAATTGTTATATTTGTGGTTGTTTGCCTTGTTTTTTTTTTAAAAAATATTATAGTTATATTTTACGAAGAAGCTAACATTGTTGTTAGTGTTAAATATATAAGGAAAAAAATTAAAAATTGAGTTGGATCAATTATTTTTATTCTTAATGATAAAAAATTTAAATACATATTTACAACTACATAGGATTTCTACAAGGACAACGAGACTTAGTGTGCCCTGTTTCCTTACAAATGCTACACTTTCAATTCATGCAATCCGGAGCGATGTTCATTTCATTTTTGCGACGTGTTCTTGATTGTTGACTAGTTAATCGTAAATATTCAGTATTTGCCAGCAAAGAAAATGATGCAGGCAGCCAATAAGCTTCATCCCCTACAGGCGTAAAAGTACCACTATAGGTTTGCAAGTAATACTTCGTCCTGTAGTATTTACTCACGTAAGCCCTTGGCTCGATACCACGAATTTCACAGAATTTAATTGTGTAGAAGCAAGGCATATGATAATTTACCCATTTTTCACAAGATCATTTTTTGTCATCGGCAAAAACTTTGTGAATATTTCCTCCTTTTCCATCGTGTGCAAATATTCGGATCTCAAATATAGCTGAAGTAGTGCTATAGTTCGTCATTTGAGTATGCCTCTGAGCTCTTCTCCAATTCTCACTGAACTTATTTTCTACATTCAGAGGCCAAGGCACGATTTGATGAACTAAAGCGTATGCAAGGTTGTTTCGTTCAACAAAACACTCACCAAAGTTCTAAATGTCATGCGAACCATAGCAGTCACCGGAGTCCTCATGCTTTTTTCAATACACCATTATAGGACTCAGATATATTTATTATCAAACAACCCCATCTACATCCGCCATCATGATACATAGTCCATTTCTCTAAAGTTAGATCGTTTAACCATGTATAAGCTTCGATGTTCAGTGCTCTGATTTGTTGCATTCTTTTAACAAATTTTCTCTTGGTGCTTTATGGTTGCATACTACATCAGACTTTCAAGTTCCCTATTTAAATTTTTTTAATTAAAATTTGCTTTTAAATAGCGAACACAAATCTGTGATGTGAATGCGGAGGTTGCAACCAATCAAAAGACTAAACACACTTTAATATACCCCGATGACGGTCAGAAATAAGGTCGATTCCTCTACGATCACCAACTACGTGCATCCACAATAAAGCCAGAACCACGACCAAGATTTGAAGGTCTCCCGAGCAACTAAGGCATATGCAACTGGGAAAACATTTCCATTTGCATCAATACGACAATTAATAGTTTGATATCATACATGCCATAAAGATGAGTCCCATTTATGAAAATGACAGGTCTACAACTTTTAAAGCCATCGATGCATGCTTTGAAAATTCAAAATAGGTATTTGAAGATTTGCTCACCCTGCATCGTGATCTACTGATGCTCCCACTCTACAATGGTTCCTGGATTAAAAAATTACAAAATTGTCATATATTTAGGTAATGCCTTGAAAGAATTTTCAAAGTCATCATAGACCTTAATAAAAACCTTCCTGCGTGCTTTTTGAGCGTTACAATAGGTCGGAGTGTAATGATGAATTCCGTTGATGATTTCTTGGACCATCTTTATAGCAATATTGGGATCATTCATAATATAAGGAATCAACAAACTAGCAATCATGTTACTATTCAAGTTGTAATGATCCTCCTTATATGTGTCTGTATTGCAGGAGTGATTAATCATTTTTTCGACCTTCCATAAATCACCTCCTATCTCACGAAAATGAATCATTCATTGACATCTGAACACATGTTTTTTTGCAGATAACCTTCTTACTTTTTCCTTTCGACTGATCGCATAAGAACTTCATCCCTTTTTTAAGATTATACGATTGTACTGCTGACTTCATTTGTTGTTTACTAAGAACAACATACCTATATGTCAATGCATCATAAAACCTTATGTACTTTCATAAATATATAATTTTTTAAAGTATAAGTAATTTAAAATAAATTTGTGTTACAATAATCAAACCTGATTTTATGTTCTCAAGGTTATTTTCGTCCCATAATGGAGCATTAGTAGATTCATTTATTACTCCTTCATCTTTCACAACTTCTGTTGTATGGTCCAAATATGGAATGGATACGAGAGACGATTGAGCTTTGGAGATAGTAGTAGGTGCAACATTAGCATTTACAGCTTGCTCATCGTCAATTGTTTCCGTATCATCAGTCGACTCATTTTGTCTATAGTCACGAATATTCACATCGTATAGTTCATCATCATTAGTTTCAACCACTTGTGTAAGTTGATTGAGTGTACCTCCACATTCATTAAACCTTAAAAATTTAAAAAGTTAATACGTAAAATTTGTAAAAAGTTTAGTCAATCATATTTAACTTGGCTCAAATAGTGAAGAAGGTAATTGACTGCATGCAATGTTAGGACCCGCAACATCAAAAGTAGTCGGTGTAATCGAAAAATTTTGACAATGTATTGGATTCACGCCCTCGAATTGTGTATTCAGATTATAAGAATCAACTGGTTGCATATCAATTGGTGGGGTTGTGAAAGAAGTTTCCCAAACATCAAATTCACTAGCTGTTGGTTCATGAATGATGGGACATCGTTGAATCGAAGCATACATCGCAAGAGTTTGTAGCTTAACGCTGTTGGAAAATGTTTCAGAACTACGAAGAAATGAAAATAAAGAATCATTGTTCCAAATAGGTGTTAAATTAAAAATGATGCGTCCATCTGTCGTTAAATAATTCGGACATTGATCAATTATAACGACTATCTCTTCTGGACCACGTATCCTCATTTTATGCCTAAATACGCATTGCAATAACTCATATTGAAGAGATAATGGAAATAATTGAGCTGCCATAGGTGGAATACTATATCTAACATATCCAACTTCATGTACGATTTCACCACCCCAATGAAGTTGTACTCTAACTTTGCTATCACTTATTTTGAATTTTTTGCAAATATTTTTAATCACGCACTCAAAAAATTTTTATCACAAACTTTTTTTTTGTTAACTTTATCACGCACTCTTAAATTTCTTTGGAAGTGCTATATATATATATATATTCTTATGTGTGTGTGTGTCCGTTGGACATAGTCCAATAATTTGACACTTTTTCTGCATGCTTTAGTCCAATAATTTGATACTTTTACTATATGGTTTAATTCACATGCAGATTGTTGATATATGAATTTTTTGTCTTTTTACTTTCAATGAATGTACATATCACATTCAAATATATCTATCTAGTGTGATGTATGGAATATATGACAAAGGTAGATCTATTGATCG
>JAOTQR010000001.1:27317646-27329421 GCA_025774065.1 Solanum ossicruentum | reverse complement strand
TATATATCAAAAAGATGGACAATCAAACCTATTTCTCGATTCACTCAAAGAGGTGAATAGGGTCCCAATAGAGATATATAATAAGAGGGGTAGTACATATCATATCTAAGTGAGTAGGTAGTCCAATAATTTTACATTCGGTGTATTATTTTTTAAATTATATTATCCATGTAAACTTTTAAGAGTCAGCAACTTTAACACAATTTTTAGATATTTAATGTTAAAATCTATTTGATTTGTACTATTTTTTTAAGTACTTTTCACAAAATTATGACACATTCTAAAATTTTTTAAAAGGTGCTACATATATATATATATAGATATATATACCATGATTTTTTCTGCGTGTCCATGGCATTAAGATTATTTTTTTGTTTGAGTAAGTATGTCCGGTGGACATAGTCCATTAATTTGAACATGAATTATTGTAAAGTGGTGGGATTTGAGAGTTTGTACTTTTACTGCATGATTTAATTCACATGCAATTGTTGGTATATCAATTTTTTATCTTTTTATTTTTATTTTATGTAGATATTCACATGTCAATAGTATTATCCATGTAAACTTTTACTTTCAAATTGTTTGTCTTTTTACTTTCAAATTATTTGTCTTTTTCAAATTATATTATCCACGTAAACTTTTAAGAGTCAATTAAATTATATTATTCACGTAAACTTTTAAGAGTTAATATCTTTAACACAATTTTTATATATTTAATGTTAAAATCTATTTGATTTGTATGATTTTTTTAAAGTACTTTTCACAAAATTATGACACATTCTAAAGTTTTTTAAGAGGTGCTACATATATATAGATATATATACCATGAATTTTTCTACGTCTCGATAGCATTAAGATTATTTTTTTGTTTGAGTATGTGTGTCGGTTGGACATAGTCCATTAATTTGAGCATGAATTATTGCAAATTGGTGGGATTTGAGAGTTTGTACCTTTACTGCATGCTTTAATTCACATGCAACTTGTTAGTATATGAACTTTTTATCTTTTTATTTTCATTCCATGTACATATCATATGCAAATAGTATTACCCATGTAAACTTTTACTTTCAAATTGTTTGTCTTGTTACTTTCAAATTGTTTATCTTTTTCAAATTATATTATCCACGTAAACTTTTAAGGGTCAATTAAATTATATTATCCACGCTAATTTTTAAGGGTCAATTAAATTATATTATCCACGCTAACTTTTAAGGGTCAATAATTTTAACACAATTTTTTAGATATTCTAAGTTAAAATTTATATGGTTTGTAGTATTTTTTAAAGTACTTTTCACAAAATTATGACACAATTTAAAGTTTTTTAAGAGGTGCTACATATATATAGATATACACACCATGAATTTTTCTGCATTTCGATAGCATTAAGATTATTTTTTTTTGTTTGAGTATGTATGTCGGTTGGACATAGTCCATTAATTTGAGCATGAATTATTGCAAATTGGTGGGATTTGAAAGTCTGTACTTTTACTGCATGCTTTAATTCGCATGCAACTCGTTGGTATATGAATTTTTTTTCTTTTTATTTTCATTCCGTGTACATATCATATGCAAATAGTATTATTCATGTAAACTTTTACTTTCAAATTGTTTGTCTTTTTACTTTCAAATTGTTTGTCTTTTTCAAATTATATCATCCACGTAAACTTTTAAGGGTCAATTAAATTATATTATCCACGTAAACTTTTAAGAGTTAATAATTTTAACATATTTTTTAGATATTCTAAGTTTTTTTTTTTGTGTGTGTGTGTGTCCGTTGGACATTGTCCAATAATTTGACAAGATTATTGCAAATTGTTGGAATATGAATTTTTGATCATTTTCAATGCATGTGTTTACATGCAAATAGTATAAGAGGGTACATACCATAATTTGACAAGATTATTGCAAATTGTTGGGTAATGAATTTTTGACATTTTCAATTTTCACATACAAATAAAATAAGATGGGTAGTACATATCATATCTAATAAGTGAGTAGCTAGACCAATAATTTTAACAAAATTTTTTAGATATTCACATGTAAATAGTATAAGAGGCTAAGAGGGTACATATCATAATTTGATAAGAGGAGTATTACGTATCATATCTAATATTCTTTTAAACCAATGCATGTTTGTTTGACTAGTCTACTTTCATTTTTTGTGAAGTATTTATTTATAAAATTATTATTTAAATAAATAAAAAATGGATAAACCTTTAAAAAATGGATAAGCCGCAAAGTTAGATAATTAAATAGTGAGTCTTACATTAATATTCTTATACAATTTAATGTTGAGTGCTACATTTTAGGATATGTAAAAAGGGAATAATTTTCTACATGAAAATGATAGAGCCGAGGTTATCATCTCCCGCGACGCAATCGTTGTTTATGTGTACCCATTCCACACATGGTTGGTACATGTGGTCTTGTTGTTCTTCGCGGATTATTAATGTCCTAAAATAAAGTCATTAATGTAAGTGAACTTAATATTTAAAAAATGTAAAATTTTATAAAGATAATACATACATATTGTTGTGATGATTGATTTTCATTTTCTTCATCATCTTCTTCATCAACATAATTTTGATTTTGTGATATATCCTGTAAAAAGATAAACACTTGTTATCACATTATTACCAATTCAATTTTCAATATTTATTTATAAGACATAATAAATGCTTACCGTCGAAGAATTTAATGTCCCATAACCGATGGGTGAGTTTTCGAATTGATGTCTTTCTACATTTTGGGTAAATTTCATATTTTCACCGCTAAAGAAGTCAAAACCCACACTTGAAACATTAGGAGCTTGAAAATCACTACCTTATTGTGGAGTATAATTAGGTACACTCGTTGATGCTCCACCATAATAAAAAACTGGATAATATGAAGTATGATCGGAGTTTGCGACGACAAAGTAGTGTTGTCGTCAAATTCATTCCCCAAAAATTCACTACTATTTTCTTGAGTATGACTATCTCCTCTGCTTCGTGAAAGCAGTTCTATAAACAGGTAGTGATGCTTGGTATTTATTTGGTGGAGGATACTGTTGTTGAAAATTTAACCACGCGCTTAAATGGGCAACATTCATAGAATCTCTAGCATAACCTGTCGTTTCTCTTGCAAAATTACTTATTCGGGCTGACTCGGCGTTATCATTTACAAGAATTTGACTGTTTGTATATATTCTTTCATGTCCCATTGCCTATAAATTTTTAAAATATTCAAAAAAAATTATTAATTACATAGCTTAATATCTTTTTTTAAATAACAAAAATAATAATATATAATTTTACCCATATTTTCAACACCAAAAAAGTCAAAACTGACAATTAGAACATTAGGAGCCTGAAAATCACTATCTTGTTGTGGAGTATAATTAGGTACACTCGTTGCTGCTCCACCATAATAAAAAAACTGGATAATATGGAGTGATCGGAGTTTGCAACGACATAGTAGTGTTGTCGTCAAATTCATTCCCCGAAAATCCACTACTACTTTCTTGAGTATGACTATCTCTTTTGCTTCGTGAACCAGTTCTATAAATAGACAATGAAACTTGATATTCATTTGGTGGAGGACACTGTTGTTGAAAGTTTAATCGTGCGCTTAAATGGACAGCGTTCATAGAATCTCTAGTATAACCTGCCATTTTTCTTGCAAAATTTCTTATTTGAGCTGACTCGGCGTTATCATTTGCAAGAATTTGACTGTTTGTATATATTCTTTCATGTCCCATTGCCTATAAATTTTTAAAATATTCAAAAAAATTATTAATTACGTAGCTTAATGTCTTTTTTTTAAAAAAATAATAATAGATAATTTGTGCAAATGTCGTAACCTATGGTGGGCTTTGAATTTTAATGTATATTTCGAAAGCCCAAGTTTGTCAACCCGAACCCGAAAGAAAAAAATAAAACCCTAGCTCAGTTTGAGGTATATAAAGAAGACGGAGTAATAATGCCAGAAGTTTAAGCACTCCCTCTTCGCCGTCGCAGAATTCTGAGCATTTTCTCTCCATTCTCAGGTAATATCCACGAACCCCTGATAATTGGGTGTGTGTTTTGTGTGTAGTTTAATTGAAAAAGTGGTCTTTTTGGTGCAGAAAGATGGCGACATATGCAGCAATGAAGCCAACAAAGCCTGGTCTTGAGGAGCCACAGGAGGTGATTCACAAGATTAGGATCACCCTCTCCTCCAAGAATGTTAAGAATCTCGAGAAAGGTAACCCCTTTTGCTTCTTTTATTTGCATCTCCTTGTTTTCAATGACATAATTATGTTGATTGTTCTGTTTATGTGTAACTTATTTGGATCCGCTTGAAGGGATGCCCTATGTTGTTATGTATTGATTTAGCCCCAATTTACTGGGGTTTAAGGTTTTGGCTTTAGAATCTGTGTGGCTAGTGTAGTACTGCTAATTCTGATATTATAATTTCAGATGCATTGTTCTCTAATCAATCAACTGATCGGGCTTAGCTCGTTTACTGGTCAAAAGAGCAGATTTTGTAGCCTTCTGTAGTTATGTTTCAACTTTGTATAGTTGTTGGAAAAATGATTTAACTTGGCCTATGGTTTTACATTTCCTTGTCATGCGTTGTGCTTGTATTAGATGAGTTCCTATGGCCACTATTTAGTTCTCATTATTTATGATCACTGGACAGACACATAGGATACATTTGTACCCTTTTGATCAAATGCTGAAAAATAGATCTAGTTAATCTGCAGATTATTAGTTTGTTTGCCATGAGGAAACGTATCCTAGTTATGGTAATGATGCTAAAAGTGATTTTGAAGCATTGTGTCTTGGAGCCATTGCTTGTTTATGGTTTACTTGGGCTTGTGATTTTCTGTTTCTTGTAAATGTACTAAGAAGTATGCTCTTTCTTCTTTGACCTGATTTAAAACATGCAGTGTGTGCTGATTTGGTTCGTGGTGCCAAGGATAAGAGGCTCAGGGTGAAGGGACCTGTGAGAATGCCCACAAAGGTCCTTAACATCACCACCAGAAAGTCTCCCTGTGGAGAAGGTATAATCTGTGCATTTTATTCCTCCCTGTATTTGCTTAATAATAATTATACCTAGAGATATTTTATTACTGAATCCAATCTAGAGGTTCTTATATATAATACAGGTATTTATTATTCATCTATCAACCCACTATTCATGAAAATAATTGAGTAGATGGAAAGTGGTTAGTCTGTGTAGTGCTACATCTTAGTTTGTGGTTTATAGGAATATTAATCGAAAGTGTTAAACATGGATGCTAACCACCAAGAACAGTGAACAGAATTTGAAAGCTTGAGTTGTGTTTCGATCAAACAATATACTTTTCTCAAGTACATTTTAGCCCCAACACTACCCACGAACCACAGTTTCATTACATCTACTCATAATGCAATTCAAGAGCTCGTTGTTGCCTGTCTTCAATGATGATGTTTGCGTTGCTGATTGGTTTTAATTCCCTGCCTCAGTCGTTACCTTTATTTAAATGCTCGGTTTTATCACTTGAAGTTTGTGTATTCTATAGGAGATTTATCTTGTGGAAAGTTATTTTCGTCTGAAAGAGTTAATTCTTATTTGCTTTTTTTTCTTCTACCCACAGGTACAAATACATGGGACAGATTTGAGCTGCGTGTCCACAAGCGGGTGATTGACCTTTTCAGTTCACCAGATGTTGTCAAACAAATCACCTCAATCACCATTGAACCCGGTGTTGAGGTTGAAGTCACTATTGCTGATTCTTAGATCTCCAATGTCGTTAGGTAGATGAGTTACTCATTGTATGCTCTGGTGTTTTGTCCTACAGACTTGATGTATTACGAGTTTTTTGGAATTACATTTTTGCTGTTAAAAAACTAGACTTCGGTAAAGGCGAAGTGGTTTGTTTTTTAATTACCTGCAACTTCCTTGTATTCGTACGTTAGATTACTTAAAAAGTGACAACTTGGTGCAGTGAATTTTTTTGATGTAAGCAATATTTCTTTAATTTCCCAAATGATACGAAGTGTTGGTAAAATGACGCAATGGATATAACAAATGCTAATGAGTTTTAGCACCTGATATAATAAGTGGTGTCAAACTCAAGAAGTATGGGTATCTTAATAAAAAGTCTAGAAAAGTATTGAAAATATCTTAGATTTGTCGAGAAATTAAGGTCATGTAGATTATATTTAAGTTCAATTAGTCAAAATAGAATTTACTTAAGAAAGTCAATACTTTGGGAGCGATGTTAATAATTTATGTCAAATTTAAAGATGCTATCAATATATATTTTTAAAATTTTATTAGACAGTCAAGTGAAAATTAGTTATGATTGTGGTTCCAAAATATTTTTTTCTTAATTTTATTAGACAGTCAAGTGAAAATTAGTTATGATTGTGGTTCCGACATAATCTTTTAATTGTGAAGTCTTTATGTTTTTATAACAATCATAACCAAACTTGATTATAATATGAGGACAACAATTTTTTTCAGATATGATTGCTCAGTTTGAATAATTTGACAGAATTCTTCTAAAACTATGTTTTACTAGGAGTTATGAGACACAACTAAAGAATGTATGTACATCTTTAAATAACTTGTTTGAGTGGTTGTTATCCAATGAAAAATTGTACGATGATAGACAATCAACAATAGCTATGCGAGTTTCCATTATCTTTTTATTTTTCACTCGGATAAGTGGCTACATTTGCATACTTTTTACCTTTCATTCACCACCACCACCCAGTTCCCTTTAGCTTAATTTAAATAGTAGCAAATGGTCATTTGTGCAAATGTCGTAACCTATGATGGGCTTTGAATTTTAATGTATATTTCCAAAGCCCAAGTTTGTTAACCCGAACCCGAAAGAAAAAAAATAAAACCCTAGCTCAATTTGAGGTATATAAAGAAGACGGAGTAATATTGGCTGAAGTTAAGCAGTCCCTCTTCGCCGTCGCAGAATTCTGAGCATTTTCTCTCCACTCTCAGGTAATATCCAGGAACCCCTGATAATTGGGTGTGTGTTTTTTGTGTAGTTTAATTGAAAAAGTGGTCTTTTTGGTGCAGAAAGATGGCAACATATGCAGCAATGAAGCCAACAAAGCCTGGTCTTGAGGAGCCACAGGAGGTGATTCACAAGATTAGGATCACTCTCTCCTCCAAGAATGTTAAGAATCTTGAGAAAGGTAACCCCTTTTGCTTCTTTTCTTTGCATCTCCTTGTTTTCAATGACATAATTATGTTGATTGTTCTGTTTATGTCTAACTTATTTGGATCTGTTAGAAGGGATGTCCTTTGTTTTATGTATTAATTTAGCCCCAATTACTATGGTTAAGGTTTTGGCTTTTGTATCAGTGTGGCTAGTGTAGTACTACTAGTTCAGATATCACAGTTTCAGATGCATTGTTCCCTAACTAGTGAACTGATGGGTTGAGTTCAATTGGTGATCAAAAGATTAGATTTTGATGCCTTCTGTAGTTCAGTTTCGATTTTGGATAGTTGTCAGAAGGATGGTTTAATTGGCCCAAGGTTTTACATTTACTTGTTATTTGGTTTGCTTGTATTATATGCGTTCCTATGGCTACTATTTATTTGATCTTATTATTCATGATCACTAGACATAGCTACATGGGATACATTTGTTCTCTTCTTTTCTTTTTTTTTTAATCTGTGTATCTGTTTGCATCAAATGCCGAAAATAGGTCTAGTTAATGTGCATATTATTAGTTTGTTGGTAATGATGCTAAAAGTAGACTTTGAAGCATTGTGTTTTGGAGCCATTGCTTGTCTATGGTATTCTTGGGTTTATGATTTTCTGTTTCTTGTAATTGTACTAAGAAGTATGCTCTTTCATCTTTGACCTGATTTAAAACATGCAGTGTGCGCTGATTTGGTTCGTGGTGCCAAGGATAAGAGGCTCAGGGTGAAGGGACCAGTGAGAATGCCCACAAAGGTCCTTAACATCACCACCAGAAAGTCTCCTTGTGGAGAAGGTATAAACATTATGCATTTTATTCTTCCCTATGTTTACTTAATAATATATATACCTTAAGATATTTTATTACTAAATTCCAATCTAGAGGATGTTGTGTAGAATATAGATATTTGGGTTCATCTAACAACCCCACTGATCAAAAAAATAATTAAGTAGATGGAAAATGATTAGTGTATGTAGTGCTATATCTTCTTAGTTCGTGGTTTTATAGTAATATAAACTTGTGCTCCATAGTGTCTTTGCTCGATTTGCTAACCAACATGAACAGTGAAAAGAATTTGAAAGCTTGAGTTGTGGCGCATTTTGTTTCATAATATTGATACGCGGTTTTGTTGCTAAAAGTTTGTGTTTTCTATCGGAGATTTATCTTTCTTGAAAGGGCTCTTCAAAAAGAGTTATTCTTATCCTCCTTTTTCCTAAACCCACAGGTACAAATACATGGGACAGATTTGAGCTGCGTGTCCACAAGCGAGTGATTGACCTTTTCAGCTCACCAGATGTTGTCAAACAAATCACCTCTATCACCATTGAACCCGGTGTTGAGGTTGAGGTCACTATTGCTGATTCTTAGATCTCCAGTGTCGTTAGGTAGATGAGTTACTCATTATATGGTCTGTTATTTGGCCTATAGACTTGATGTATTACAAGTTTCTTGGAATTACATTTTTGCTGTTAAAAAACTAGACTTCGGTAAAGGTGAAGTGGTTTGTTTAATTTCTTGCAACTTCCTTGATGAGTTCTTTACATTAGATAGATTACTTCGTGCCAACGCGGTGCAGTGAATTGTTTTCTTATTTGATGCAAGCAATGTTTTTTCAATATCAATTTCCCTACTGATACTACTGTTGGTAACGTGACCCTTTTACATTGGCTGTGCTGTTCAAAAATTCTTTAGACGCCCAAATTTAGTTTTCCTGGATAATTTGCTCTAATTTTATTAAGAGCCATTTATAGGCAATCAAGGAAGCCTCTTTTTATACAATCATAACCAAACTTGGTGGAAATTTGAGGATATAAAATTATTTCTTAGATATGATTACTCGGTTTGAGTAAATGCTGAATGAATTGACACAGTTTTTCTAAAACTATGCTTTAACAGGGGTAAAATACCTCGATGATTTCTGCCCGTTAATACATAGAGTCCAATAAGCGTATCTTGCGTGGGTACGGAAATGGGATCTCCATATTTGATTTGGACTTCTCGTCTCACTCTTTAAGGTTGAGTGAATGATGCCCCAAAGGGTATCACGAATGGAAGAAGTTAGAGTCAAACCAAATATCGATTTTAATTAATGCACTCAAAGCAAAAAAAGCCGACCCCAGCCCCATAACTCGATATCATATTTAATGATTTTGTTTTATCCTTTATTCTTTTATAATAAACTTAATCGAATGCATGACATTATGCAACAATGGAGAACAATACAACCTATTTATACAATATAATGGGATACATTATAAAAATAAGTGAAATTAGGATTATAAGACTAATAACTAAAATTTAAATATCGATTGTTCAAGATAGACATGAGATATTGAAGCATACGGATACGTTTGGAGCATATAGAGGTTATTACTCTCAAGTTGGTCAATTTTCCTTAAAAACATTTGTTCTATCTATTTCAATTTGTTGTTGGCTTTTGATTTGACATTGAGTTTACAAAAACAATAACATATAGGGAGGGTAAAATGTACACAGACCTTACCACTATCTCATAGAGGTAGAGAAGTTATTTCCTGAGAACTCTTGTCACAGTGTCACAACCTCTCTACCTCTATGAGGCAGTGGTAACCTTTGTCACAGTGTCACAGCCTCTTTATCTTTATGAGGTATTGATAAAGTCTGTGTATATTCTGTTAATAAATTAAATTTTTTTAATCTTATAGTCTTAAATAAGGTATGTATGATGTATCAAAATGCTTAGTCAAATAGTCGTAAATAAAGGTATTTCATGTAAAAAGTTGAAACTAAAAAGTTTTCAAAAAGGAGAAAAGAGATACTCTTATTTAAGTGGACTAATAAAGAAAGACAAAAAAATTGAAATGAAACGAGTATAAATAGGTAAGATGGAAGGCAGTATTGATGCTTTGAGGAGAAATTTTTTGTGGGATGGAGAGAAGGAGAGCAAAGGATTCAACCTAGTGAAATGGAAGACTATTACTTTCAAAGAAGCAAGGTGGATTAGGCAATTAAAACTTGAGAATAATCCAAGCCAAATATGATACTATGAATAACTGGACAACTAAGGAGGTAACAGCTGCTTATGGGGTCAGTCTTTGGAGATCTATCAGGCTTTTGTGGATTAATTTCCTTAGATAAACTAGTATCAATGTAAATAATGGCAGAAAGGTATTATTTTGGGATGATGATTGGCTAGGTAATGCTTGTCTCAAACAACTATTCCCAGACATTTATTTGCTGAATCAGCAACAGCAGGCCACTATCCAGGAAGTTTGGGACAATAATGGGTGGAATTTGACCTTCAGAAGGTTGATGAATTGACTGGGAGATAGATACATTAGCTGAGGTCTATGGAACTATTCAACATTTTGGTGGTCTGAAAGCAGGAGAAGACACTCTAAGGTGGATCCTTGACAGTAAAGGTAGTTTCACTGTTAGCTCTGCCTATAAGAGTATGACACATGAGGAAAATCAGCTTAGTTTCTTGCCTTGGAAGCTTATCTGGAAAGTTAAAATTCCTTACAAGGTGGCAGTTTTCACTTGGTTGGTAGTTAAAGAAGTTGCACTTACACAGGAGAACCTGATGAAGAGAGGAATACACATGTGCCCAAGATGTTTCTTTTGTGAGCAACAAGCAGAGACAATCAACCACCTGTTCCTTCACTACAAGGTGGTTAGGGCAACTGAAAAACTTATTCACCAGCCTCAGAGGTATAGTCTGGATCATGCCAGGCAAAGCAGAACAAGCTATAGTGGTTGGAGCTATAAGGGCAATCAATGTGCAGATAGGAACAGGTGGAGGATTGTCCCAGCAGTATTATGGTGGACAATCTGGAAGGAGAGAAATGTGAGATGTTTTGAGAACAATAGCAATCCCTTAAGAGTGAAAATGAACCGTATTGCTACTTTGTTATAGTAGATATCTTAGGCTCTCTGTAAAAAGAAGCAGAAGCTAGTTTTTAGTTTATTGTGAGCTGTTTTGAGGCAACATCTATTGATAACTATATGATGTAAAATTTGGTTTCCAACCTTTAGTGCTGATGATTTATATACAAAAATGTTACCTTTGTTTAAAAAAAAAAAAGGGTACGTGGATGGAAGAGTACACCACCCTTACGAGTATAAACGTGTTTCTTCTTGATGCTTTTTCTAGCTCTTCATATGCAAGAAATGTTTGAATATAAAACTCAGAGAAGAAATAAATTAAAAGTGAGAACAGGCAGGAGTAGGGGTGGAGGGGTAAGTGGAAGAATATGAGCAAGCAACTTTGTCATTCCCATTGAATAGCAAATGCTCACACGTTATTTTTAAACACAATAAAACATGTCCAGGCATGTCAATGCATGCTTGTAACTACACCATTACCCAACTCCATAGAGTTCAATCACTGTCAACAAGTCAGTTTTAAACTGGTTGGATCATTCCATCTTTCATTCCCTAAGCCGACCGCAGCTCATAAGCATTAACAGGAAACAAAAGGGTTTTGATTGAACTATCCATCCATATTTACTTGGTAGCAAGTGAAAACTCCACAAGTGGAGATTCACTTCCCTATAAGTCTTTCCATTTCACTTTTTACATAGAGAGAGAGAGAGAGAGAGAGAGAGAGAGAGAGAGG
>JAOTQR010000001.1:27300106-27317546 GCA_025774065.1 Solanum ossicruentum | reverse complement strand
CAACCCGAGAACCTACCATGAGCAGGAAAGTACTTGAGGGGCCACAAGAGAGAAACAGGTGAGGCAAGAGGGGGGTTCGTAAGAGTAGGCGAGGGCTCGGATGCGACGATGATCAAAGCTGAATAAGTTACGTCATTTTTCTGGTCCTTCAGGACAAGGCCCACTCAAAATACTGGCAACAGGCACCTCTAGCAGCAGTCCAATTCCCACACCCGAAGAAGAGGTTTCCTTGCTTTGGACCTGGTTTCCGGAACATCCCTTTGCTGCTCCTTACTCCACAGAAACAGTAAGGCTGATTTTGCAATACTGGAGGAGGCACATCTCTCATCTTTTGAGGTTGATAAGAGGGAAATGATAGGTGATCTGGGGGCAGCTTCCATGTCACGGGTTCATCATTAGATTGATACATAAGAGAATCGGTGATGGAGAATCTAAAACCCTTGTGCATCAGAAAAGCAAGCAAACGCGCTGTATTTTTGGCATCATCCAGACCACAGTGAGCACGGCCCTGCCATGCTAGGCCAGCCATTTGGACAGCATCTTTCAAATTGCACCTCGCGCCTCCAAAAACCTCTCCAAAAGGAACCTTCAAGTTGATCCAACTGGAAGATGTTTTTAAGGTTAAACCAGAGAAAAAGTGCTCCAATTTAGACCACAGATAAAATAAGAATAAAAGCCTACCGGTTGAAATAAGGAGGCTTCCTGATCTTTTTGTATCGGCATTCTGATTCCAACATTACACGGCAATCCCAACTGGACCATGTGACAACTGCAAAGTTGGTATTCTTTATCCCTTTCTTCTCAAGCCACTTGTCATGCCTAAGGAGCGCTTCACTTAAAGTAACACCTCTGTCAACCTGGCAAAGGAATTTTTTTTTTTTTTAAAAAAAGCATGACTCAGCTGCTACTACAATAAACCCACACAAAGCAGCAACAGATTACCAATACTCACAAGACAGGTCAAATCAACTCGAGAAAAAGGATACTCGAAACTACAAGGCTATCCCTAAAAATGTAGTATTCTTTCAGAGTGTCGTCAAGAGCAAAATGTAGTATTCTTTCAGAGTGTCGTCAAGGCTATCCCTAAACCCACACAAAGCAGCAACAGATTACCAATACTCACAAGACAGGTCAAATCAACTCGAGAAAAAGGATACTCGAAACTACAAGGCTATCCCTAAAAATGTAGTATTCTTTCAGAGTGTCGTCAAGAGCAAAATGTGCAGAAAGTTTTAGGGTTCGAGCAGCAAAACAATGACTGGGATTAGCTTAAGAGCAATTCAACCGAGTGCTTTAAGGGAAGGTGCAAATCAATAAAATATGACAAATATATAATGCCCCAAAGATAGAACTATAAACACGAATAGAAGAAGTTCAAGGCAAAAAACTGAAATTAAGTAAAATATATGCAGTTAAAACCATGCCACTGAAGTTCAAAACCCTTAAAATTTCTAATTCAGGCGCAAAAATGTAGTTCAAAATTTCTAATTCAGACTTGGTGACTAATTTTCTTCATTAGATTTCTTTTTTCCTAAAGAATTAGTATTGTTTTCTTATTATAGTTTAGTGCCATATTTCAGGACAAAGTCACAAGTGTCATTATTAACCTTGTTCTTTTTGAAATGTAGTAGGTACACTAGTTTTTGGTAAGGCTAGTAGGTACACTAGTTTTTGGTAAGGCGCATGCCTTACTGCCCTTGTTGAACTGCTGCCTAAGTTAGGAGACGCATCCAATCTACACTACACATTGCTTCACGGCTTTGGTGACACTGATTTGTCAATGTTCAAAGATCTCGAACCCTATCCAACTCATTTCTATGGTGGACAAGGGTTCTCTCACAACTCCCTCTAGATCTTTTCTATTAAAGAAAAATAGAGACCATAGTTGCTTGAGAAATGTGTTTTAGACCTAGATCGAAGTACTTAAGTTGATATGAACAAAACATGCCTACCAATGAAAGAAATGTAATCACCATTAATTGAAGAAAGATTTCTCATAGGAGTTTGGACCTAACCACTTCATCTTACAAACTCATCTTTCTAAAGCGCAATTACATTAATCTCTTTTATGGTGGTTGTGAATTGGTAATCACAAGAACATAGAAATACTGAAGGCTTTATGAAGAGACAAATCTTCCTATATAGTCTAAAACCATGAAGGAGCTTCTTCATATTAGCAGGGAGAGCAAGTTGGCATAAAAAAGTTACAGGTAAATCATTTGCATACATAAATGAAACAATATGCCAAGTATCCATTCAAAAAAAAATTAAACATTCGAAGGCAGCAAGATCTAATCATTTCTCATATAACTAGCTATATGGAGGAAATATCTCAAACCACATGGTAGCCATTTCAAACTTCTGAGATAAATTGCAGCATACATACAGCACAGGAGATAAAGTAATTCCACAAGCCTGTGAAAAATCTTACTCAGTTTCCTTTGTTGTTTATAACTCGTTTAAACAATAATATAGCTAAAAGGGGGAAGGATGAGTAGATGAATAACATTTACTGCTAGCGGAGAGTTTCCAACTTCAAAATTAAGTCAAACTTCATATGTGGAAGGTTTGTCTGATACATATAACTTTTTTATGGTAAAAGATATACAGTAAGACGCATATATCAATATATGAATATCAATGGTTCTTCCATTATTGTAATTATTTTATAAGTAAAAAGAAACAAAAGATTTTAATTTTTTGCACAAAGCCAGTGCATCAAACATAATTCATGGTTGTGTAATTTCAAATATCCAAGGTTCTTCCATTATCAATTTCAACTCTATCATCTTAGACGAAATCAAACACTTGCAACCAACCTGAATTTGCTGGATACCAGTCAGATCCTTGCAGAAATCACTCAGTTGTTGATTGCATGTTGGCCTCACATAAGTTTGAAAACAAGCCTCCAATTGGCCAGTCGTGCTATTCACTATGACTGATGGGAACTCTATTATCTCCTGAGGGTGAGGGTTCTTTTCTTTATCACATGTTGCCTCAAAGTCAATAACAACAAAATACTGGAAATCTTGGAACCGATAATCATACTGATAACTTTGAGGGAACATGTTTAATAAGCTATAATGGTAGTGATTATCCACTGAATATGGATAAGGCTGGCTTTCAATAGCATTCAGAGAGCGCAGATGCATATTTGAGTTGGGATAAAAAGCAGACCATAAACCAAAACCATGCTGATAGACAGTGTGGCTCGGAGATTCTTTTGAAGATTCAATTGGTTCACCACTCAATGTGCAGTCCAAGTTATCCCCACCTGGATGAATATAGGTGCCATCACTGGGCTCTGGTAAGACTTTGACCGCAGTTCTACTGTAGTGCAGATTATGAGGATAGCCTGCACTCTGAAGGCATCTTACAGATGCCTCACAATTTGTATGCATAGTATCTGCAGTCCAGGGATAAACAAACAATAAATCAGAGAGGTACTTATGAAAGTGTTCTATAAACATGAATAAATCAAGATCCCAAAATACATAATTTCCACAAACTCAATAACACAAAAAGAAATTTTAAAACAAATATGATGACACTGGCTGATAACAAAGGACCATACTATTGAATCTCATTGCAACTTGTGAGTTATTTGATGTATTGTACTTAGCTACACAAAAATCAGCTGAAAAATCTAACGATCAAAGAGGCCTTTCCAAAATTCCAGTTAAATGTTAATGCGGACCTGAAGCTTTTCTCCCCTGAGATAGCATCCGAAACCACCTATTCAAGGCAATCAAACTACTTTTATAATGAACTAGTCTAGTCCATAACGCGAACACAAGGGCTAAGCAAAAGCTCAGGCTTTTGTTTGGTTCTTATTAAGTTAAGATCTCTAGATTTTTTCACTGGGTATGTTGTTGTAAGATCTCTAGATTTTAAGAGGATACACCAGCGCAGGAAGGCCTTTTGCATACAGCAGAGAGTAGGCTGTTTTCTTTATTTTACTTTAATCACAAGAAAAAGAAACTTTCTTTCTAATGCTAAGTATTGCAGTCAGGAAATTTGTTCTTTTTCTTTTTCAATGAGGTAAAATAGTCTTATACAAAATATGGTTCAATACAAAACACCCATGCTTCAGATAGCTGTCAGGAAACATTTCCTTATCAGATGTCCAATAGTATGTCCAAGACCTCAAGTTTCCAGCAGACATAAGAAAGCCAATGGTGCTATTTTACAAATGAAAAATATTCCTGAGCTCTAGCAGAACCTCAAGATTTACTCAATAAATTGCATTGTTTCGTGCCCACTCAAGCTACTAAACTTCAGTAGACCTTTTGACAGGAAGATTGTATTATTAGTGGTTACACTAAATGCAGTAGTAATTTAGAGATACTTTCCTTCTACTGTAGTTTTTCATCCCAGATTGACCTCTCAAAAAAAAAGCATTTCCACAAAAAAAAACAAGGCTTTAATTCACACAGAACAAAGAGGCGAAAAAAGACGATCAATTCTGTAATTTAAAAACTAGAAGGGGATATTGTAATATTTGTGATCATTCAAGTCTCAAGCTTCGTTTGACTCCAACGTATTTACATCAGAATCTCATATCGGCAAGACGGCAACACTGACTTTATTCTGAGGGCAGGTAGTAGTACGCACAAATAGTCATGGAGTTGAAGGAGTGAACATCAA
Organism: Solanum ossicruentum; assembly: GCA_025774065.1. NCBI lineage: Eukaryota > Viridiplantae > Streptophyta > Magnoliopsida > Solanales > Solanaceae > Solanum > Solanum ossicruentum. The sequence goes on along the minus strand of JAOTQR010000001.1, from coordinate 27,312,899 downwards.
GTATTATAATTGCAGAACTGAACATGAGGTTTATTTCTCAGACTTAATATAAAACACATGTAAATCATCGATCACTATCAACTGCCCCAAAAGAGAAGCCTGCATGGCATCAAGAAGTCTCTTGGTAGACAAATTTTACAAGATCATAATTTTCCAAGAGATCTAGAGGTTATTCAATGGTTGTACTTGAAAAAAAAAAGCTTATTTAATGCGCCTCTTCCTGTGGGAAAACAGGCGGTGTAATATTGGAAACACAAGTAAACTTTAGCATTTACTACAAAATTCAAGAAAAGAAACACTTCTGGTTAATTACTTGCAGCAAGCTGAGATTAGAAAATTACTAGCAGCTTTCAAATAAAAGGAGGAATTATAGAAAATGAAAATTTTACATCTGAAGGCTTCTTTTCAGCAGTTTGTTGCCAAATGGCAGACACACTTTCCACTATAGTGTCCAGTAGGGATCAATGCACTCTTCCTTTTCAGATTTATCTACCTTGTCCAAACAACCATACATGTAAAGCAAGTCCCTTCTTGACTACCTTCAAATTGCTAAACTGGTCCTACTTCCCGTTTCAGTCCTAAAAAGTGTTTATGTTCATATACTCATTCATGGTTGTGTTCTAAAAATTAAGAAAATAAGTTTTGCTTAGTAACCCATGTCTTTGTATGGGCATGGAATGGCGGAGTGAGCAGGTAGCTTATGGGTGTGTCACAATTTCATGTTCATCTTGGTTTGAGCTCCAAGTAATAAATACTTGGATTTGCTACTGCAAAAGAGAACTATTGAGAATGTTATAATGTCCACGTATGCCTAATCAAGACAGCAGCTCACAGAGTCAGGCCCTAGTATGACTATGACCTTAGAGTACCTCTTTAAGCTTAGTAGAATATTAGATGGTTACTTCAAAAAGTACGGAGAACTATCAGTCCCTATGGGCCAGACTAGGGAGGGATACAACCTACCAGATGGGCATTGGTAGGAAAATCCTTTTCTGGAAGGACAACTAGGACGGACAAGGCCCATTATGGGAAGCTTTCCCCAGCCTTTTCAATATATGCGCCAACCAGGATATCACAATGAAAGGTATCTGCTCAGCTCAGGGATAGAACCTAATTTTTAGAAAGATTGGGGGGTGGAAAGAGTTGCTGCTTTGCTTGGTAGATTAGGGACCTTAACTGGGATAACCAATAAACCTGATATCATTAGATGGAGACACAACATAGATGGACATCTCTCAGTCAACGGTGTCTAAAAGGGGCTTAATAGAGCAGGCAGGAAGAAGCAGAAGACCCTGGAAAACTACTTGGAAAAGCATGGGACCCACAAAGGCGAAAAGCTACACTTGGCTGGTGGCGAGAAAGGTATGACTCACTCATGAGGCACACCAGAAGCGAGAGTTTCATCTAGTATCCATATGCCCTCTATGTATAGAAGCCATTGAAACAAACAGTCATCTCTTCCTCCACTGTAAGGTAACATCCAAAGTCTAGTCACTATTCATTACTATGGCAAGGGAGAACTGGACAAGGCCAGAACACCCTGCTGATTTACTGAGTTGCTGGATCAGAAGGGGAGGGAGTAAAAGCCAGAAAAGGTGGAGGAAAACTGTACCAACTTGCATATGGTATACCATATGGAAGGAAAGGAATTAAAGAATTTTGAAAAGACGATCAAATTCCATACAAAAAGATCAAAGCATAAATGCATTTCCACTTTATGTTTTTGGTGTAAAAAGCCATGCATAGTTGATGAAATACAATGTGGACTTCCTATTAGCTCCCTTTGGCTGGAAGACAAGTTTATGATGGGATTAATTATCCGAATGTTTGGTTTGTTGAATTAAAAATAATATGCATTGCATGATTTCTTCGAATAAGTTGATTATGTACAAAATAACCTCCATAAGTGTAAAGGATGTGAAAAGTAGTATATAGGGGGTTTGAGAGGGTATTACATTAAATTGTGGTGACAAGCATTACTGGAGTACAAAACAGTATCTCTAAAACTAAGGTGCCAATGCTTCTCTTTGACAGGTTATGAAGAACTAATATATTCACTCAAACTTCAAATTCAACTAACACCAAAACTTCAGTCCTAAGTTGCAATATAAACTCCCCTTGTGATGAGGAGGAAGCCAAATTACATAACCATAAAATAAACTTACCCCCATCCCACCAAAAAACATGCCCCCGTTAAGTGATGTCTACCCAAGTGTATCGCCTAGCAGTCAATCAAGTGTATGTTACCCTAGGAGACCAGGGTCAAACCTTGTAAAAGACAAAAGAGCACTGGTGATTTAAGCTTTGTGCTTAAATCTTAGTCAGAAGCATTACTAGATGTCTGGACTGGTGGGAGGTAGTAACTAGCAAGTACTGGTGGAAAAGTGGTTGGAGGTAACCAGTACCTGGTGTAATAGTCAAGATGCGTGCAAGATTGCTCAGACACTACCATTACTAACAAAAACTTCTTACCAATTATTCAATCTTAAAGTCTTCCTAGTCTTCCCCTTTTCAGAAAAGGAATAATCATAATAATGGGAGAGAATTACAAGGTGGGCAATCAAACCCTCACTGACGAAGTGAAAATTCAGGTAGCTAATCAGCTAAGCTACTGAGATTTCCATGTATATATTAATAAAAAAAGAAAACATATTATCAGAAAACATCAATAGCACTAGATAATAAAAAACTTACTCTTTCATAACTATTTACAACCAAAAACCACTGTGAACAATCAAACCCTCTGCCATTACACACCAACCCACAATTCCTCTACTTAAAAACAACCCCACAATATCTAAAAAGGTCAAGATCCCACCGCCACAAATTCCACACATAAAACAAATACCCATATAAAAAAAAATCAAAAAAATCATACCTTTATGCTCTACGGCGATCATGATATCCTGAATAATTAAGATCCACAAGCAAGTACATCAGATCTCCTTCCACAAATTTCCTATACAAAACACACACAGCATTCACTGACAAAAATTCAAAAAAAATAAAATTGGTGTCTGCGGGTGAGCACATACAATAAATATATAGAAAAAAAATGTAAAAAGTTTCAGCGAATAGAAACCTTCAGCCCCTTTGTGATCTGAGTTCCGCACAAGGAAGAAGAAAAGGGAAGAAGTAAAGTAGGTTATACTTGCTACTTTGCATTTATTATTATGTCATAAATCTTTAATTTTTACTAAACTTTTTAGTGCAAGTAACTTAAATTAATTTTCTTTATTATTTAATATAATATAATTTTATTAACATATATAAATGTTTTACACGTGTGGTTTAGTGAAGCACGTGCTAGATTTTGCTAACCAAGAAAGGGTGTCCACATAATATATTGGGTTGAGATATTTTTTTAACAAAGAATAGACAAACTATCAAACTTTTTTTTTTTTTGGTCTTTTGGTTCAACCAAAAGTGGTATAAAGGGGAAACAATAGACAAATAGTGATAGTTTTTTTTTTTTTAATTTCTCCCTGTATTCATTAACCTAATAAAATTAAAATTTGATTAATGGTGATATTAGTACTAAATTATAAGGGAAGTATGTAGTAGGTGTTTGTCTTGATTTTCTCTATTCTATTTGGGGTTTTTCCGTAAGGAGGCGTAGTTGAATATTTGAACAGTTATAAATTAAATAATTAATTAATTAAAATTTAATTTAAAAAAAGATTTTTAAATATAAAAAGAGTAGTTTAATATTTTCAACGTAATTTCAATTACTTTTTTTCTTTTTAAATTTGCTATATTACATTATTTTATTAATAAAATATTTGATAATTAAAGTTTTAATTAATTTCAAAGTCTTAAATAATAGGAATATAATAGTATTTTTCTTTTTTCTTTATAACCTCGACAATTATTTATATAGAATAGTCCTATCAAGATTGAATTCTAAATATAACAAAATTTCAAGTCAAAAGTGAATCTTGAAACTATATAAATAAAAGATAAAATAATAAATTAAGAAAAATAATAAAAAAATAATTGTGTCTAAAGAAGAGTATTTTAATGAAAGGTAAAAAGTTCAAATTACATTTGTAAGTGTCTTTATGCTTTTAATATAGTATAGATAGATAGATATATTTAAATTTAACGTCACAAAATAATTTACTCCCTCCATTCATTTTTACTTGTCTTCTATATTATTTTGGGAGTCAAACAGTACTTATCCAGTTTATGAAATCAAGAGATAACTTTACACTTTAGTTTCTACTTTACCCTTAAATCATAGTTATTTTTCTATTACATTTTTTAAGGTATTATATTTATTATATTGAAAGGATAAATTGGTAAAATTATCGTCATTATTTACTGCTTCTTAATTCATTTGTCAAGTCAATAAAGAATAAATAAAATTGAACAGAAGAAGTAATAACCAAGAAAAATATATACGATATATTTTTTATAACTTCGGTGTGTTGTTATTATCGAAATTCGGTTTCGGTGCTTAAGTTTTGTACTCTACTCGCAAAAAAGTTTTGTAAGAATGAGATCATTTTATTTCGTTTCTTTTGAGTATTTAATTTAATGATGCATCCAGTTTAATAACTCTTCAATTAATGAAATAGAATAAATGAACTTCAGTTTGCATAAAAAGATAAAATAAGAAATAAATTATATATAAAATATATATAATTTTAATCAATTATCTATAAAAACACCCTCTTTTATAAGTAAAGGTAACATCGACGTGCAAAACTATAAATTTATTACCAGCACTGAGTTTTCGAAATAAAGTTCTACCATTACTTGAAAAAATTAACGATGGATAAATTCGATAACTAAATAAAATTTTTATCACTAACCATATTTAACAATAAATTATTCAATTATATCAGTCACAAGTAATTTAACAATAAAATAGAACGCTTTATTATTTCATGATAAATGTGCAAATATTATAAAATATCAAGAGTTGACAAGAACACTAATCAAAATTATTGTATTCCAATTTATAAATGGGAGAATTGTCTTACAAGTTGCAATAATATATCATCCCTCTACAAAATATAAAAATATTAAAAACTATTCAACAATATTCACAGCAAATACCATCTGAACTTTATGAAAGCCATCTGACCATATTATAAATCCAAAATTATAACCCTTTGATGCTTTCTTGCCATCAAACGAGACTTCAAACGACACTTTCTTTATTTCTTTCGTAAACTCGATTTTTCTCGGAGAAACCTTAACGATCAAATCAGGTGGACCGATAATCGAGGAAGTATACGTGACATTTGGAGAACCGACATTCGTGGCAACTCGTTTGACTCTCGAAACCCCATGATTTTTCTTAAGTTTTTCTATAGAGATTGAAGGATAATTCATGTGTGATATAAGTTCCTTTGTGGTAGTAGTAGTATTTCTTGTGCAATTAAAATTATTTTTCTTTGATACTATTAATCTAAGTTCTTTTTCTTTGTAGCCATAGTAACAAAGGAAGTTATAGTAATCATTCATGGTTGTTTCAAATACTAAGCCTGGATTTAGAGCTTTAATAGGGCTTAATTCTCCAGCACCAATTTCATGTGGACTTGCATGAAGATTTGATGTATTTGTCAAGGGCTTTTTCACATTATTGGATATTGTTGCTGCAGAGAAAAAAAATAAAAAAATAAAATTCAGATACTAAAATAGATTGAAAGACTAATTATCAAAAAATTATATTATACGATTGAAACCTTTAACAACATTTTTTTTCTAAATTTTGGCACTAATATGGTATATGGTTCATGGTTAATGAAAAAAAGAGCGCAGGTCGATGCTGGAAATCATCAAGAAGGACAAGGAAAGGAGAATAATATATTATTTTTAATTAAAATAGTGGAGATTAAGGTCGTTTGCTCCTTTTCGTGTATGGTCGAAATAGTTGAATAGGAGGTTTAGTATGACTATAGCCATTGGTAAGTTTACCAAAGAAGAAAATAATTTATTTGATACGAAGGATGATTGGTTACGGAGGGACCGTTTCTTTTTTGTAGGCTAGCTAGTCCGATCTATTGCTCTTTCCTTGTGCCTATTTCGCTGTATAGAAAAGTATACATATATATATATGTTAAAAATGATATACCTGTTGTCATGATGGCAGATTTGATCATTGAAAAGGTCCATGTTGAGTGAATTGACTTAATGAAGGCCATAGCTCCAGTTACATGTGGACATGCCATGGATGTTCCTGATGTTATACCAAATAAAGATGAACCTTTCTCACCATTTGGGATCATAGCTGATAAAATGCCAACACCAGGTGCTGTTATATCAGGCTGCACGTACAATAAATTACATTTTAAATGTCATAGCTAGTCAAATAATTTCATAAGTGGGGTTTGAATAGGGTAAAATATATGCAGACCTTATCACACTATCTTATACAGATAGAGAGACAATTTTTGAAAGATCCTCAACTCATTATTAGTATCAATTGATTTTGAAATTAGTGTAATTCAACATAATTAGAATAGAGAGGGAATATGTATATATTTGTAGTTGACGCCCGCAAGTAAGGCCAAAGATAAATACTTACTCATATTCGATATTTATATTAAATTGAATTAATATATGATATGTGTTTGAAGTTTGAACATGCACAATGACAACGTTTAATTATAGTTAATATATATTTTGGTTATTGAACTTTAAATATAGAAAAAAGAGTTTAATAAGAACCTTGAGGATATTTTCTGTAAGTGTACCAGGTCCGCGTGAAGAAAACTCAGCAACTACTGGAGCTGGCTTAAACCTTCGAATCTCATTAGCTGGAAATATAGTTGCAAGTGGATTCCTGTAATTTGATGCAAACACTTAGTGTGAGTAAGTTTTTAACATAATATTTCATAAAATCTTTTGTAAATTTTTTTTAAAAAAATAGATTAGTCTTACCGGGAGGAATTAATATATTGAAGAATTTTTGCTCCATCCAGCTTCCCAAATTCAGCAAATGGGAAATTGCCTGAATCAAATGGGGAAGTTTTCTCTTCCTCATCAATTAAAATCAAACCCTTTGCTTTGGCATCTTGCACAACTAATTTCTTGATTTCTCGCGATATTAACCAACCATCATTCATACAAACTATAATTTTTCCAGCGACATTTTTGGCGTCCAGCGACCCTGGCATACAATTCCTGCACTTACATATGCAGACAGGACAGTTCGATGCACAAAACATTCCATATTCAGGCAGGATTTAAGATAAATTTTGGAAATAAGGAGAAAAGTACCTGGCTTGAGAAGTTAAAGAGGGGTGAAAAGGAATGTCTTCACCAAATGCAAGGGAATAACTCTTCGATAGACCACTAGTATGGAAACTTATTCCTGTTCCCTATTGGAATTGAATAATAAAACGTGTCAGGATAAACTTTAAATCCTAAATTCGCCTTGTGGCTACTAGGAGTTTATTTATCGAAATCCTGTCCCATTCATCATACTGCAAATGCTCTATTTACCTTCAAAGAGACATTGTTTCCCAGGACCACATTGGCCTGAAATTTTCTGTCAATAGTAGAAGCAGCAACAGTGAAAATCCAAGGAGCAGAGTTGGTAACAGTGTAAGAATCAGGTCCTTCATTCCCACCAGAACAAACAACACTAACACCTCTTTCAGCAGCATGAAAAGCCCCAATTGCAATTGGATCATCCTTAAAATCAGTTTGAAAAACAAAACTCCTCCCAATAGATATTGAAATTATGTCAACTCCATCTTTAATTGCATCATCAATAGCTTTAAGTATTGCAGAACCTGCATCAAGGGCGTGTCCCAGTGATCAATAAAGTAATTGACAGTCATAATTTCGTCGGAGACAAAGATACTAGTATTGTAGAACCTTGACAATTTCCCTCTGAACATGCTTTGTAAGAGGCTATCCTAGATGAAGGTGAACCTCCCCTAGCAATGCCACTTGCTAGGCCATGGTAAGTTGCATTAGGGACAAATGCACCAGCTGCAATTGAGGCTGTGTGTGTTCCATGCCCTACTCTGTCCCTTGGTGTTCCATTTGGTTTTGATTGTATTCTTGTTGTGTTTTTAGATAATTTGGTGATGCTGGAATCTTGATCTTCAATATTGTAAAATCTTGCTCCTATCAACTTCCTACAATAAATTTTATTTGAGTGTTAATTGTGTAAAATGTATGCAGACCTTACTACTATCTCTCATAGAGATAGAGAGACTGTTTCCGAATAGAGAAGTTATAACTTATAATTTCAAATATTTTAAAAATAAAAAAAAATTGAGAACAAGAAAAAGGTGATGACTTATTGCAGTTTGACTTGTGAAAGTCAATTCCTTCCATGCAAACTCCCTTCCATCTTGATGGTACTTCTCCAATATGTTGGTCATCAAAACTAGGTGACTCTGGCCATATGCCTAAAAATATTTGCCAAGTGAAAAAAAGCCAATCAAATTGAATTTTTGTGTATTAACAAGTAAATATATATATATATATTTGATAGAAATAATGTAACCTGTGTCAATAACTCCAATAATAACGTCAGAATTTGAAGAAGCACGATAATTGTGATTATATGTGGAATAATAAGATCCCAAAAAATCCCATGATCTTGTTGTGTGAAGTTGAAGTATGGAGTCTGGAAATACTGATACAACTTCCTCATAACCTGCTTCATTTTCCAATTACAAACAACATCAACAACATAACCAGTCGAATCCCATAAGTGGAGTCTGGAGAGGGTATAATATACGCAGACCTTACCGCTACCTCATAGAAGTAGAGTGCTTCATTTTCCAATTAAATCAAGTTATTAGCTTTTACTGTCGGAATTTTTTTCTTTCCAGAAGCTCAAAACTTGGCTAAATAGTAGATATTGTGGAATAAACTTTGAACTAATTTTTGAGAAACTATCGGTGGAAGGCTCAACAAATGTTAAGAGACATAAATACAAATTTAAAAATTATAGAAAAGATTAAGTAAAACAATTAGAAGTTCTTTTTTTCTTCTCCTTAATTTTTTTTTTAAAAACATTTATTAGCAATTAAAAAGCAAAAGGAAAAGAATATTACCAGACAAAAGGGTGGCTTCTTGTTTGGTAAGCAAGGCACAAAAGCCTCTATAAGCATGATGATAGGAATGCTTCACTGAGATTCTGTCACTTTCTTCACTGTCCCAAAAGTTAAACAAATAATATTATATATTTTAGTTTCTCATATTTATATAGGAATTTCCAGCTCAAAAGAAATATTTAAATATATACACATTATATAGTTCCATTATTTTGTGGAAGATATATAATATTTTTCTTCATGGAAGAAATAATGTTTTCCTCCTCTTATCTTTATGGGAAGTTTATATGTCATGTGTGTGTATATATATAAATCGGGAGTTACGTTATCGCATAAACTTCTTTTGTCCAAAAATTATAATGTATATATAAAATATATTTTTTATGTATAGTAGTAAATATTAATCCCCTATGTTTCTCCTATATAAAAATTTTGATTTCATCACTAATCACAAATTATACACGCTGCTATTTCATGATCTTATAATTAGTAGGATGTATATATTTAATCTAATGATGTACTAGTTAATTACTTGTATATGTTTTTCTTAATTTTTTTTCTTTTGTTTATTGTGTAAGCAAATGAAGGGAACAAGATAGTATATTAACCTTGGGATAATGGATGACAACATATGTAGATGAGTTAATTCTGAAATTTCAGGTGAGTCTCCACTCTTGTTCAAAGGACTACCCATATATACAATATAAGACTGCATATAATTTAAGCAAAAATTGTAAAATCAAGAAAGAAGAATATTAATAAATAGAAATTTCAGTATCGTGATCATAATTTATCTTATTCATAATCAAATTTAAAATGTTGATACGTTAAGCTAACTATGATACTCAAAATTTTTACTCTCTAATTAGTTACGTACCTTGGGAGTATGATCATTTGATGCTATGCAAGAAATGATCATAAGAAAGGGTATGGAGATGATAATAGGAGAAAAATGAGAGAAAAAAGCCATGGTATAGAGTATTCCTTGTCAATCGACAAGAAGAGAATTGTATATATAGGCTTTTATATTTTTTTTATATTATATTTTTAATGATTAATCTTGCATGATTAGCTAATATTACTTCAATTAATTAAATGGAAAAGAAGAGGATTATTAAAATAATTAATGAAAAAGGGGAAAAAGTTGAAGTCCATGACAAGCAAGCACTTTTGCTAAATGCATGCACAAGTGTTAGTGTCATTTGGATACACCTTAACTAGATACTGCTCCCTCAATCTCAAATTAATTAAATTTTTGAAGCTTTCTTCAGGATTTAAAATAGTTGAATTTTTAAAAGTTTAAGATGAATGTTTGAAACTTTTCCATATTTGTCTTTTCATTTATTTAACTTTTACATTTTCTAGGAAATAAATTACACTATATATTTGTGATTTTACAAAAAGCAATAGTGGAAAGTATGATATAAAGTTTGTCTTTGAATGTTTTTCTTAATATGTATACATTACTTTACAAATTCAATTAATATGGGGTAGAGGAAGTAATATTCTTTGATCAGCGACCTAAGTGATGCCTTATTTCACTTTTTAGTAGTTAATATACTTATTTTGTGACTCACACAATTGACGTTATGAGGGACTTCTTTTTGTCTCGTAAGTTTTAGTAAACCTGATATACAACTTTCGATTTATCAATTTGTAAAATGAAAAAGAAACCTCACACAACATAAACGTATAAACCAAATTTTCAAAGTGGCTTCGCATATTTTGTGCCCTCCAATAATAATATCAAATACATTACGTAGTAATCATAAACGTACATGTGATAATCAATCACTAATTTTGAAAGTAAAAATGGAAAGGACAATCAAACACTTGAAATTTACAACAAGATACCCAGTGAAATTTCACAAGTGGGATCTGAAAAAGATAAAATGTACGCAAACCTTATCACTACCTTACAGAGATAGAAAAGCTATTTCCGAAAGACCCTCATCTCAAGAATATCACCCCAAAAACACTTGAAATTTAATGTAATTAATTCCTTGGAGAAAAAGAAACTTGAGAATAAATGAAATTATTCTCTTTACAGCTAAGAGTTTGGAAGAAGTTGAACATGCAATATGCTTATACCATGTGTTCATCTCTGCCCTTTACTCTTCTTGATTAAATTATATAAGTTGTTTCCTCGTCTATAATCACAACCGTTGGTGTTTTTGTGATGGCACCTCAGGAAGGAATCAAATGCCAACTCAAAAAAACAAAATTACAGATTGAATTGTACACACAATGCAGTAATTACCACATAAAATCGTGAGAAGCATTAATATGGATACAAAAATGTTACCGAAATACTTGTCAATTGATGCAAAAATTGACCTCGAAATCATTTTGCTCTAGTACAAGTAACCATATGACAGATTTCATGCACCGATAACCATCAATTGGAAGACTTTTTGAGGAAAATTACCAGGAAGAAATAAGGATAGAACAGGACACTACCAAAAATATTGCCACTACAAGGAAATCATTTCTCATGTGTTTGAATTTGCTGATTCTCTCTACTGCAACTGCTAGCCCACCGAATTGCTCAAAACCAAGAGTCAAAATACAAGGTGGACAGGGTACGTATATCTGGTTTGTGCTTATTCCAAGAAACTTGACGTCTTCAACATGCACCAAGGATGGGACTAATATTTGCTAGCGAACCCGGAGACCCTCCTGTCAGGTGCAAGCGGAAATGTACACAAGGAGCTTGAGTTTGCAGTCAAAATTTTTGGATCAACTTACAGTAAGTTAAACATTTGAGCTGGCCAATTTCGTTTTCTACCAGAAGGCCCAATTCCTGATAGCTCCATGGAAATATCAATGCTTCGATGCTGAGCAGCACGAACTACACTGATCCGACATTGAATTTTCACTGCAGGGCAGGCATCAGTACCAACTGCTGCTATTCTATCAATATTTAGTGTTCCTGGGGATACCATTGCAATTGGTTCTGAGAAAGTGAGGATAGTCTGCGACCAGTGAGTGCTGGGCGTATGGGGAGATGTGGACAAGTTAGTTGGCTTTTCTTTACAGAATCTTTCTGTAAATCCAGTCTCAAACCAAATGACAACTCCGTAACACCAATTTGTTATGGGTTTTGAACCTGTAGACCCATTCACAGAAGTTTCTTCCTTCAGCTCCAGTTCGACCACTGCAGTAAAATCCATCTCCTCCAGCTTCATAGTCACCAGATCAAAGTTCTGTTCATAAAGTGTAAGGAGATGTCAGAGAGATATAGTAAAACCATAAAGAGCTTTCTCTCTGCTTCTAATCTGTTTAATGAGTAATGCTCTAGAAAGCATGGTTTAATGAGCCAAGGAATTCTGTGGGGAAAAGCCAGGGACAAAACAATTCCAAGCAACAGTTGTCTTCACAGTTCACTCAATTCTCTCTTATGCCACTTCTTTCCCAAATAATACATCTAAGTAACTATCTAAATTCAAAATAAAAGTCATATAGCCTTCAAACACTCTCGCTCAAACAGTTTCTCCACACTTCTAAAAATCATAAGTGGATCCTAGAATCAAGTGGAAAGATGAGCATTAATTAAATTAAACTGAATTCAGGCTTTACATATTAGACCTTCTTGATATCGTGTCTAAAACCTAAAAAAGTTTGGCAGTGCCAACATACTGTAATGCAGACAACTGATTCTAAAACAAGGACCATAAGAGGTCAAAAGTTCTGTTCATAAAGTGTAAGGAGATGTCAGAGAGATATAGTAAAACCATAAAGAGCTTTCTCTCTGCTTCTAA
>JAOTQR010000001.1:27196870-27283009 GCA_025774065.1 Solanum ossicruentum | reverse complement strand
GAGGCCGGTCGTGACAGATGGTATCAGAGCCGACTCTCTGCTAGTACGGTGGTGGGGCAAACCTCAGCGAGGACGCTAAGTCCCTACGGGGGGTGAGTACAGGGACGGCGATACGTAATGCCCCAAAGCGGACAATACCTACACGTGTGAGGCTATAATAATAACTCAAGATATTATGTGTTTAGTAATACAGATATCAACAATCCTTGGTAAAGCTACCAAAGAAGGCCAAATCACCCATCATTTTGAAATAACCTTGATTTATGTTACTGAAGAATTTGTAGACTTCCTACTCTACATATAAGACTGTGATTAGTCACTTAAAGTTGTAAAGCTGAATTAGGTGATATGTGTTTCATTAAGGGAAAATAATGTTATTGATTCATGTTATTCTTCTGGTCCTATATTTCTCTTTGTGTTATTCAACTTAGAAATTTGACCTTTTGTCGAATCAAATGTGCTATTATGGTCTATTATAATTTGATACTGTCTTGACTTCACTATGGACTTGGATAACTGTGGTCTTCTGGAATACAAAATCCTCATCCTTTCCTTTATGCACATTATTTAACTTCTACAAATTTAAGTAAACAAAATTATCCCAATAAGTGATGGGCTGTTGGCCAATTGCCTTCCATCTTCTTTAGTTAACTGTTTGTAAGTAAAGTCCTGACATATTGCAGCAATTTCTTCTTACTTGGTTATCCACCCTTAATTTCAAATTTGGTTGCTGGGGTGAAGCTGATCCCTCCATCGATTCCTCTTTACTTATTTTTGGTTCGTGATGGTCCTATTTCGATATATTCCCCTTGTGTTGTTGCAGTTTGTCATCACGGGAGAGCAGAGGATCTTGCAATATGTCATTGAACAGTTAAAGAAAATACCATTAAAGGAACAAAGGGGACCACAAGAGAGAATGCACTTGAAGAGTTTGCATTCTAGAGTTGAAATTGAAAAAGGATTCCAAGAGTTGACTTTCTTGCAGTCTTTCTTGTTGCCAATTTCAAAATGGGCTGATAAGCAGTTGGGAGACTACCATCTCAATTATGCTGAGGTTCGTGAACAATTCTCTTTTACTTTGATCAGGCGATTGAAAATCTTGTGCGCATGATAAGCTGTTTATTTTAACTTACATTTACATGTATTTTCCTGTTCTGAATTTTTGTTTGTGGTAATACAGATACTGATCAACTTAGAGCCTGTGGTGTAAACTCTATTTAGCAATTTAAAACTAAGAAACTAACTTCCAAATTTACTCTATCCCGTGATGTTGGTTGCCAACATTTCAAATTTTCTGCCTTTTCTGTTGAAATTAATTCCATCTGGGATGTTTTTAGTTCAAGTTACAGAACAGGAAAGCTGTCTAAAATCTAGTTAATGTTTTTGGCTTAGGGATCGGTGATGATGGAAAACACTGTGACAGTTGCTATGCTTGTCCGAAGGCTGCTTCTAGAAGAACCTGAAATGGTATGTCTGGTTACCTACCTGTTTCTGGTGAACTAGTTTAAGTTTGTTCTGGACAATCGAATCATACGTCATATGTTCTGTCTGTGCATTCACTATAAACCATAGGATTCACCATGCATGGACGCTTGTAAATAATAATGTTTTATATGAATTTGATGTTTATGCAGGCAATGGAGTCTGCGGCAATATCAGATAAAGAGCAGATAGAGTTCTACGTGACATCTTCAATCAAAAATGCATTTTCAAGGGTAAACAATTGTTATTTGTTGGAAAGTGAAACTTAAATTGGTTGCTTAGTGTATAATTACTGCTGTTGAAATCTTTCTATATGTTGGGGATGTGCTTGTTCTTAAGACTAGTTAAATTAGTTTCTTCAGTTGGTAGAGAAAACCCTAACAGTAAAAAAATGCAACTCTATGATCTGTTAGATTTATTTGTTCAGATTTTAGAGGACTCTAACGATGAACTTCTGTACACAGTGTGATTCTTTAAAATCTGTTTTTTATTCTTTTATCTTCATGTTCTATTTTTAGCTACATATAAATGTCATTGTGAAATCCTCGTTCTATATGGCCTAAGGAGCTTGATTGTTCAAAGAGCATTATATGTATAACTGCTGAAGTATGTTAATGGATGATGAGGATATGATTTGCAGCGACTTGCCTTGAGATCATCTATTACTTAACCTCTGTTTTTTTGGACTAACTCTTTCCATTTTAATACCAAATGTAATAATCCAAGTTTAGAAACTAGTCCATGGACTTTCTGGTTTTGTAACTTTTATCAAAAGAACTTGAAGCTCAAAGTCTATCAGCTCAGCACGGCCAATTAGAGGTAGATGACATTTTCCCATTCAATAGAAACTTTGGTAACATAAATTATTAGTGGCTTAAATATTTCTTTTGACCAGTTAAACAGTCCATCCAAATTTTTTGTATATTGACATGCAATGTGGTTTTGCTATAATGGTATATACTAAAATAATCGAGTAAGATAATGGGATCAGAAAAGCCAAGAGCACTGTCCCAGGTCTTCTTACTTCCTATTTCACAGCTAATATGTCATGAATCTCCTGAGATTATGGTGCATTTGTGTTAAATAGGCTTCTCACAGGAAGCAACAGGGTGTTTTCATGTTTCCCACAATATAACTGTTTTCTGGAAGTTACATTTGAGTGATTTGCTTCCTATGGTTTTAACAACACAAGTAGACTAACTGTTCCTTGGATTGTGGCAGACTTCTCATCTTACTATAATGCGATGTTAATTGTTGGAAGCATCTGTTCCCTGTGCATCATAGCTAGTTTCTGAGTGTTGTATTCAGCTTTATGTTTCCTCCAGATGAACATGAAGGGAAATTCTCTGTTTGTCATGAATAATCACTTTGTGCAGATAATACAAGATGCTGAGGCAATATCTCAAGCAACGAATGAACATCCTTTAGCACTGCTTGCAGAACACACAAAGAAACTCTTGCAAAGAGATAATACTATTTACATGCCTATCTTATCTCAACGGCATCAAAATGCTGCTGCTGTTTCTGCATCCATACTTCACAAGCTTTATGGTATCAAATTGGTAAGTAGTGATTAATCTATCTCATGGAGTTCTAGTTGTAGCTTGATTAATTCATGGTAATAAGTTTACTATGGAGGTTTGACTGAATGTCATTCATTCAGAGACCATTCCTTGATAATGCGGAACATCTGACCGAGGATACTATAGCTGTCTTCCCTACTGCTGATAGTCTTGAGCATGATATAATGCAAGTTATTCTATCTTCTTGTGCTGATGGAACATCAGATGCTTATTGCAGAAAGTTAAATTTGTTCAAGGTTAGGAAATTCTTCTTGGGCTTCTTTATTTATTTTTATAAAATGGAGTAACTTAGGGTGATGTAATTTTACAAAATTATATGGGGCAGTCGCAGTTCCAAGTGCAAGATGTTGTAGCCAGTAAATTAAGCTTATTGAATTTATTGTTTTCTGACCTTGATATTCTAAATGCTCAGAACCTTTATATTGTATGGTCATGGTTTTTCTGATAAGTTTCCATGTGTCATGCTCAATATTTTTCGTAATGAATTTGGTAAGTTTCTTAGCGTTTTCTTGTTTTAAGTATAGATTGAGACTGTGTCTGGGACATTGGTACTACGATGGATGAATTCACAGCTTTCAAGGATTTTGAATTGGGTTGACCGGGCTATTCAGCAAGAGGTAATAACTTAGAACTTCCTGAATCTATTGATTTGTAGTGCATTGAAGAATTGTATCATTTATTAGCTGTTCCTTAGTCATTATACATCCTTCTATTACTTATGCCATTTATGATTTCTCATTTTAGCCTGTCTCATGTCTTATCTCTTTTTTTGAAAAAAAATATAAATAAAGTTAAATGTTGGCATCTCCTGTTTTCAATATTCACGCTTGTGATACTAAGAGTAAATTGAATTCCTCCTCCTGAACAAAGACAGGCCTTTTAGCATATGAACTTAATTATATTATGGTTTTCCAGCGGTGGGTTCCGGTTTCACCTCAACAGAGGCATGGAAGTTCAATTGTTGAAGTCTACAGGATTGTGGAAGAGGTTCAATCATACTCTGTTCTTTGCGCGCGCGCGCACACACACACACACACACACACACACACACACACACACACATATATATATATTTTAAATTTTTTTTTTTTTTACAATTTTCTCTCTTTTCCGCAATCAGTTTATTTAGTTTCCACGCCATAAGTTTTTTGTGTTTCTTTATGACATCATTTGATATAACAGAAATGGTGAATTTGCGGAACCTTTTTTTACCCAGCGACATGGGTGTATTATTTCATGTTATGTATTCATGTTTAATGCATAATTGATAATCTGTGATGATTTCGTATTCAGTCTTTTTATTTACTGTTGACTGCATATGCCGGTAGATCATAGATGTATCATGGAATGTATCTTCTGCAGATGTAGACAAGCAGATGAAGCTTGTCTAATATATCTTTTTAAACAGTGAGAATCCACCCGCATCTCTATATGATCAGTAGAGATTGGAATTACAGTAATATGGAAGAAGAGTTATGATATTGTGTCAGCAACAAGGAAAGTTATCTCTTTGTTGATTTGTTTTTTATACAGGGAGAGAATTGGTCTTTGAATTAGCAACCTATGAAAGCATAATGCTACATGAAAGAAGCCAAATCTAACTTGTAGACTCTTGTGCTTGAGAGCTAAGTTTTGATCACAAACTACTGTGAGCTGCAAGATGAAGTTTGCGTGGTCTTTTTGTCCATGTTATCTATAGCAGCCTAACTTCTTTTACTTTTGTTGCATTAAACTTACGGTGAAAAATACTTAGCTTTTGGAGCATATAAACGTGAAGATTCACAAGCTTCTGAAGCTCCAGTGCCCTACCTGGGGGTAGGGGGGACAATAAAATAGAAAGAGGAAGTGAAATTTAAAATGTGTATCAGACTCTAAACATTCTGCTTTTATCATTGTTGATTCTGATATGCTGACAGTGATTTACAAAATGCTTTTATATGATACCACATTTTGGAATGAGTTGAACAATTTTCTCACTGCAGACGGTCGATCAGTTCTTTGCTTTTAAAGTTCCAATGAGGCCAGGAGAATTGGGTAGCCTCTTTCGCGGCATTGATAACGCATTTCAAGTGTATGCAAAGACAGTTTTAGATAAGATTGGTATATAGTTTCTTTCTTCACAATCTTAAAGAATTTCTTTTTTTCCTCACAATAAAGATTCCTTCATACTGAAATTTACATGCCTGTTGTTGCTGTTTATTAGCTTAATTGTCTCCTGGTTCATTTTGTATGTTGCACTATGGTTTGATGAATGACATCAACTGATCAAATTAACGGATGGAGGGATTATTAAATCATAATCTGTTATCTGCAGTATACAAAACCATTTCACAGTAGGAAGAGCAGGGTACCTCTTTACAGCATAATTTCAAAGCTATACTTCCCACTGGAACTGTAAATATTCTGTCCAAGTCACTAATAATTGGATATCCTAGTTCTATTATTTTTCTCCTTTCTTGCAATTGATATGGATGAATTGCCAATGTACCCATTTGACGACCCTTTATCATCATCTCAGTTTCCCGTCGACACAATTTAGCATGTTCAATTTTCAAATAACTTTGAAGCTTTTGTTTAGTGGCTCTCTTTTTTTTTGGCAATGAAAAGTTGTACCATGTAAATTATTTGTGTTCTTCTTCTCTCCTCATCTTCTTGCATTTGCATATCTTGCATTTGTTTCTGTAGAACTGTTTACTCGTCAATTGAACCTATATTTTTCATGGTAACTTGCTACCATTGCATGCAGCTAATAAGGAAGATATTGTTCCTCCTGTGCCTATTTTGACAAGATACTCAAGTGAGCATGGAATTAAGGCTTTTCTAAAAAAGGAATTGAAGGATACAAGGGTACCAGATGTCTTGAAATCCGTTGAAGTTGACGCAGCGGCAACATCAACGCTTTGTGTGCAGTTGAACAGCCTTCATGTTAGTTAACTTCTACTTTCCCTCTTTATGTATGATAAGATCTCAAACTGTTAATCATTTGCTCCCGTATGTTTCACTTACCCCTTTTCTTATTGAATCTAAAGGGCGTATTTCTCTGCACTGGTTTGATTAGAAAATCATGGCTCTGGCTAGTTTCATTAGCTTGAAGCTGGACTTAAGATGCTCCACTTCATAGTTTTACCTGTGAGGAGTGGATCCTGTAGAGTGTTTATACTGTCAACTTACATCGTATGTTAAATTTGAGAGGGCTGTTTGAATGGAAAAACTAACCAAGAAATTGAAAAAAATAGTAGAGAAGTTCTATGATATTGAATGATATTTGCCGCTAAAGTCTTTCAAAAGTCCATATTTAGCATCTACTGTGTCGGCAGGCAGCTAGAGTTTGGGCAGTTAGTATATTATACCATCCTGACTAATTTCTCTTGTATAAGAACCGCTGTCTTTTCAATTCAGATATCTTCTCTAACTGACTACATTTCTTGCTTAGTTCAGTACTTCTTTCCCAAATAGTTTTATTATGACTGGATTAATTTAAACTCATCATTTAAAGAACTCTAAAAATGTGATGTAAAACAAGTCCCAATTCTTGTAATATTAACAGCATCTCTTGGTGTTATTTTTATTAATAAAATTTTAACTTATCAGAAAGAATACTTATCATTAAAACAAAGGAAGAACTCAAAAATAACTTGTGAATGTTGTGCCCTCTTATGTCATGGAAAAGCCTTCTTTGGTTAATTCATCAAGGTATAACTTGATGTGTCGTCATAGTCTATATTCTGCTTGAACTTGTTAAGCTGCTTGCTGGCACAAGTTACGTGGAGTCGTGGAGCTAGACGATTTGTTATCTATCACCCTTCTTCCCCTGCTATGCTGAATATACACATGAAAATAGATGCCTCTTCTGAGTCATTGATCATAGGAGTGGAGGCTTATGTTGAAAAGCTTTCTGAAGTTTCATGTTGGAATCTACTGGCCACTATGAGCAAATTGAGACATATATCTTAGTCATTCACTACTCATCTCAAGAAGCTCTTACTACTTCAGTATCAATTTTTTTTTCTCCCTCTATAGTAACTTCATGCCCAAAAACCCTTTCTCCTCACAATTTTTCGATGACAATACTGAAAACTGGGAATATTGTAGCTTTCTGTTGCTAATTTGGTAGCCTTTTTATTTCATGACATGAAGCAATATTGAAAAGTATACATATTCATTTCTTGATCATTTTTGGGTTTTAAACTTAAGAACAAAATATTTCAGTGAGATACATTCCTCCACGTGTAACTGAGGGTTAAAATGATAGTTCAAAAGACATCAGTTGTGTGTAGAAGTGGGACCTGAGTGGCGACTTGAGAGGATGAGTCTAAGTATTATTGGCTAGAGCCCATGTTAGAAATTTCACGGAATAATAAGTAAGTTTTATTATATATTCTTCTGTGTGTGTGCATTGACATCTCGCTTCAGGAAGAAAATATAAATGGTCAATTTTATCAATCCGTTTATACAACAATAAAATTATTAAATGGTAGATACTTTTAGTGCATAATTGTGGTGATATAATCAGAATTTATTTGATCTTATTAACATGACAAACTAGATTACTTTCTTTGTAAGTTTAACAAAAAAAATCTATTTTTATATCAATATAAATATTGTACAACTTATATTTTTTCTCTTAATATATTTTTTGAAGTGTGGACCCAAATTCAGTCCTAAAATCATGATTTGTCCATAATTCCTGCTTGCTCAAAGGTTCTCTTCATAAAAGTTGAAATGTATTTTCTCAAAATCTTTAATTTGAATTCTACAGATTAGTATTCATGCAGTAATAAAATAAAATTTGAAAACCGGATGTGTATGTTTCCGATGGCCACAAATGTTATCTCAATGGAATGAAAAAGTCAATTTAGTACTATGTTTTGGCAAATTGTGATTCCCCCGGCTCTCTCTCCAAGACCTGCTAACTGGAGCTGAGCATGGACAACATAACATGAGGCCCAACATTAGTACACACAATAACAAGGATGGGCATGGCTCAACTGCCATGAGAGGAAATGGACCTTGAGTCTAAATTACAAAACCTAGATTGTTCAAAAACCAAGCAAGCATACCAATTCCATGTCCCACAACCAGCGGGGGACACTTAGCAATGTAGTTATCTTCACAGGCGATCCATGTTTGTGACTTAATCGGAGAAGCTTTTACGTGTTGGATGTGTGGCACCCAAGAAACTTAAATCTTTTAATTTGTCAAAATATATACCAAGTATTTAAGCATAGCATTATGATTGCAAAAACAAGATTTTTAGTTCAGTGTTGCAATATCCTGTTTACTTTTGATTGCTTTGATCTGAGACAATATTGTTATAAACATTCAACTATGCCACGAGAGTGTTAGGATAAGCCCACTCTTGGATGATTCTTGTAATCATTCTATTCAAAGTTTCCTTCTGTTTTTTTTCTGCTGATAATTGAACAAATGTCATACTTAAACTGTCCATGTGGCCCAACCTTTCGAGTAAACAACATCATACCCATTGTAATCCCGCTAGTGGGTTTTGAGGAGGGTAAGATGTGCGAGACTTTACCTACGTATGGGGTATAGAGGTTATTTCCGATAGATCCTTGGCGTAAAGGAAAGTTATTCATAGCAGGGTTGGAATAAAACACCAAACTTCTTGTTGTCAACAAACTTTTTTTTTGTTTCTGTTAAATAGGATGTAGGTGGCTCTCAGGCGTTTTTCTTCACGATACCATATCCACCATGACAAGCTAATCAATGCTCTAGTATAACGATGCTTGGAGATTTTCCAAGATTAACTAGGTGTATATACCCCAACTTGTTTGTGATTGAGATGTCATTGTATCGAGAATGTGCCCAAAATGCTTGAGCACCAAACCTCTTACCAATTTTTATGAAAAATTTGCATTTGTGCAAATTTCTCGTGGGTTAACACTCAAATGCTATGCTGATTAGCAATTCCAAACATAAGGTCCTAATGCTTTATTTACTATTTCTCAAGAATCAAAGACGAATCATTTTAAGTCCTCTTTGTTTGAATAATGTTAGGAGCTATGGTGTGTCAAGAAGCAAAGACAGCACTCATCATTTTATGTCCTTTAGGTTTAAAGAGTGAAATGAGCTACAGTGAGAAACTTATATTCTACGGTTTATCAGTACTCTGTGTTTGGAGCAAAGGAGATTTAATAAAATACAGAGAAAATTACAGCCAAATAGGTACACAATGTATGGGAAGTGTATACTTTATGTAGGGATGGCAATGGGGCGGGTGCGGGGTGGGTTGAGCTAAACCCGCAAAATTTTTTCAACCCGTCCCACCACGCTTAAATTTTAAAGTTCTTTTATTTTTTAATTGAATTTAGTTTTTTTCCGCTAATTAACGTCTCAACAATTAATAAACTATTTTTAGTTGACATTTTAACAATTGTTTCTTAATCATTACTTAAAAGTTTCTAATTAAGATATTAACAACTATCAACTTACCGGAGGTGTCTAGTTTAAATTCTAGGAAAAAAATAAAATTAAAGTCAATATTTAATATAAAAAGTTTATATCTTTGATTTTTACTAAACCCGCATAGCTCTAAACCCGCCCACTCCGCATAGCTCTAAACCCACGCCGTCCCCCGTCCCCCGTCCCCCCCAAACTGTGTATATTTCAGCCGCGTTTGGTGAATTAAATAGACGAATGGTATATATTGGTAGATATCCCATCAATTAAATGCTTGCTCTTTTTCAGCAAGATTTTGTGGCTGAATTAGTAAGATAGGCCAAGTTGCTTTCTTCTAAAATGTTATTTATTATATGAAATTGTTACTTGTGTGATCATGTGTTTCTGTCTTACACAATTCTAAGCCTTACCTCGTTGTTTATCCTTACAGTATGCTATTAGCCAACTGAACAAATTGGAAGACAGCATTTGGGCGCGGTGGACAAGGAAAAAGCATCAAGATAAATTAATAAGTAAGAAACAATTTGTTTCAGCTTTGGAATGTATTGAAATGTCTTATTATCTCCTCTTAGTATGTAATTCTAGCTTTGCAGTTAATAACACATCCTAACAAGTTTGAATAATGGTAATAAGTATTTGTCGTAAACATTGTTTGTTATCTTGAAAGGTTCTCTCTTTCTTGATGTTTTATGAAGTAGATAATTGGAAGTAATTCCTTGCAGAGTGCAAAGATGGGAAAAGAACTCATACTTCCTCGCTACCCATCAAAATAAGGTCATGTTTCCTCATTTATAAACCATTATACTGGTAGACAGGGTGAAAAAAAGAACAGCAAAGGAAGATGTGGCAGATGGAGAAGAGAAGAATTCTCTACTTCTTAATTATAGATTTCTGTTTTATAGAAATAGTTGGATGGATGGTAGTCTTAGTCATAGTTAAGAATGTTAAAAATCTTCTTAGTTCCAATAGTTCAAGATTTTATATAAGGAGCTCTCTTGTATGTTGTTGCAACAACCACCCAACATACATAGTGTAATCCCACAAGTGAAGTATGGGTAGGGCAATGTGTGCGCAGACCTTACCCCTACTACCTAGGGAGGTAGAGAGGTTGTTTCTGGTAGAACCCCGGGTCGAGGACAGGTATATCAAAGCAGTTCTCTTGTGTGTAGTTAACCATTTGATTTCGGTCAAATATTCTCTCTTCTTCCACATGGTACCAAATTGTACAATTTTGGTAAAGAGTTAAGTAGTTTTTCCTACTCATGTTCACCTACCAAACTAAAAAAATTTCCATCTTTCTGCAGTTCACTTTCTTATTCTTTCCTTTGACTGTTCTAGCAGCACCACTCTTATCTCCAGTGACCTCTCCCGCTGCAATGGACCTCTTATAGATGGTCATTCTGGTAGTGTACTGTCTCTATCGACCACAATTCTCTCCCTTGTTCCTGCAGATTTTCAAGCAAAACATTCCCAAACTTAATACTCTCTTCTTTCATTTCGTGCTGTTAGAATTCGGATCTTGAGTCCTTTCTCTTATGTCTAAACACTGAACTTCTGTTACTGGTAAAAAAAAAAACTCTCTCTAATGGTATCAAACTTGGATCTTGAGTCCTTTCTCTTAAGTCTAATCACTGAACTTCTGTTACTGGTAAAAAAAAACTATCTTTCTAATGGTATCAAACAGTGTATTTAGATCTTCTTTCATATTGAATTTCAGCTCACTGTTTCTAAAAAGTTATGTTCTCTTCTTTATCTTTGAATTATCAGAGTTTTGAGTGTTGTGTCTATTCTCTAAATATTGAAATATCGGAGTTTGAACAACTTTTTGCTACTCTTCAGCTGTCAATTCAAGCAATTGATGGAAGCAATATTTTCTGTTGTGCAATTGTCAGCAATGTTTGTTGGAAAAAAAATTCTAACGCTATTTTCTTTCTAGGTTTATTCAAGCAATTGTTTTCTATTCCAGTTAACTTTTGTTGGTCTCTTGTTTATAAGCAGTCTTAAGTTGTTTCATCACCTTTAGTTTTGAGAGGCGTTTTGAATTCAAGAGAATTGCTAAGATAGTGTGAATATTCTTAATGATTATGTTAGTCAAGATGAATAAAAAGAATATTCTTGGAAATTATGTCATAATTAAGAATGCTGGGAATCACAAAGATTTTCTGATTTCATGAACGGAGTACTTAAGCTTTGACTGTGTATGGTAAAGCCTATGACTAGGTGTGCTTGAAATGTTTTGCAAAAGAAAATGGGAGAACAGAATATAAATAAAGAGCTGCAAAGCTTTTTTTACTTACTTTTAGTTAAAAAGGGAATCAGGGAGATAATTGACCTAAATTCTATTTAACGTAAAGCATAGCTGCTGGATAATCTATATCAGCTTGGATTTTTAGTCCATAGAATCTAGGTATAATTCTTATCATGATGGGTGTCACTTGAGTAGTGGTACTCCTTGCAGAAAGAGATTTACTAAACTTTATTTTTTTACAAAACAAAGAGAGTCCAGCAGAAGAGACCGCCAAAGGTTTCCAGAAGGACTCATTTGATGGAAGCAGAAAGGATATCAATGCTGCAATTGACAGAATGTGTGAATTTACTGGTAAGACTTATGTTTTGTGCTCTACCTTTTCTGGATTTAAGCAGTACAACTTTGAAGAATGTGTGAATTTACGAGTGAGAGAATTCTTCTTCAAGTTTTGGGGGTTCATTGCAAACAATTCCTAATTCATTTTCATTAATATTGCAGGGACAAAAATTATTTTCTGTGACTTGAGAGAACCATTCATCGAGAATCTCTATAAACCCAGTGTTTCACAGTCTAGGTTGGAATCAATAATGGAGCCACTCGATATGGTATTGCATCTTATACGTGTGACTATTCTATTCATAGGTTGTTATAAGTGTGGAAAGGGTAAAAAGAAATAACTAGTTGATTTTTAAGAATGCAAGTGAGTCTTAAGATAGCAGTAATGAGTAACTATCCAATGAGATTCTAATACTAATGAACTGATCTCCTTTGCTCCTTGTCTGCTGCTATCTTTTCACCTTCTTATCTCCCTCTTGCGATGGAAAGAAGTTCAGCTAAGTACTTTTTAGTCTTCATATTTGTTCAAACTGCTCATGTGATGAGATGTTAAGATCTGAAAAGTTGAACCATAGTCACTGCAATAAAAATCTGATTCATAAATCTTATCTGAACTTTGTTTATGAAGCACCTTTATATATCGAGAAACTCGAGTTGAGAAATTATCTTGTACATCTGCATAAAATGACCAATAGTAACCTGTATCCCAGTAACTGATGCCATGTTTTCTTTTATACTACAGCATTTCGGAATTAGTATTGAAATCATGAAATGTGATATATCTTTAGATGATGTATATGGCGAGATGTATTAAAAAAGTAATGATTAAAAAAGCTATGATTAAAAGCAAAAGCTAATTTGCCAGTATTAGGCTCTAAAAAGGCCTCTAATGATCTCAAATCTCGTAATAAGCCATCATGAGAATATAGTTTTCCTACTTGATCCACGCCCCCGGTGCCCCAATCTGATAGGGGGAGACTCCGTTCAGTCTAATCCACCGGGCTCAGTCTCTTGAGAAGGAACGTTCTCACTTCCTTGTCACGAGTTGGACTCGAACCAACACCTCTGGGAAATGGATTCGAATACAAACCCAGTGATGTTATCTGCATTGAACCCTCTGAGCAAATTGATTTTGCCATCTAGATCCCTGATTTAGATAATTGTTAGAGGGATGTCAAAATAATGTGGATTTCACTTCCATCTATCGTCTTTTCATGTATACTCAGGAAAAAGAGAAGCAGAGATGGTTGTAATTTTCTTGTGAAATTTGCAGGTTCTTAATCAACTTTGTGATGTGATAATGGAGCCACTCCGGGATCGTGTTGTGACAGGACTGCTTCAAGCATCACTGGTCTGCACTTATTGCTACTTAGGTTTTCTGTTTTCTACACTGTTTTCTTTCTTTCTTTTCTACTTGGATTTGCTGCTCTTGAGCTGAGAGTCCTTCGGAAACAGCCTCTCTACCTTCACGAGGTAGTGGTAAGGTTTGCGTACACTCTACCCTCAGACCCCACTTGTGGGATTTCACTTGGTCTGTTGTTGAAAATCACTTTTCACCAGGATGGTCTACTCAGAGTTATATTAGATGGAGGACCATTACGTGTATTCTCCCTGGCTGATGCTAAGCTATTGGAGGAGGATCTCGAGATCTTGAAGGTATTCAAAATGGTTTTGGTTGGATATGCTCGATAATTATGTCTCCTAATGATATCCAAACCAATTTTAGTCTACCGGATATCTCGAAGTGGAGTTACAATATTGTTCTTTCTCACCTATGCTGCTTGTTTGTGAAAGGAATTTTTCATTTCTGGCGGGGACGGGCTTCCTCGTGGAGTAGTTGAAAATCAAGTTGCACGTGTTCGGGAGGTGATAAAGTTGCTAGGTTATGAGGTTAGTTCAGCAATACCATCTATGATGAAGTACTAAGATTAGCAGAATTGACTGCATAAAAACCTTGTCCATCTGGTTACTGATGCTTGTTTCCTTGCTTCTACTTGCGTCTATCATGAAACTCTTTGAGCAATATGCACTTTCGGCATTCTTGTTTTATTGCTCTTGATAACAATGTCTACATATAGCACTACTCTAATGAATACAATTGCTTTGCATATGTAAAGTTGGTCTTAGATGCTGTAATACTAACATTCATTCTAGAAAAAAAATGATATTTATACGGCTGAAATCTGCTTGCTGCTCAAACATTGTTTGTAGGGCCGTATCTTGCACTAGTCCTGGCAGATGTCTAAGCTGATCTAATCTATTCTGAATCTTCTCTGTGAGAATGCTACATGACTGACATACTAGTTTTTTATGATCTACAGACTAGGGAAATAATAGAAGACTTGAGATCTGCAAGTGAGTTGGAAATGCAGGGCGGAAGAGGCAAATTAGGTGCTGATACCAAGACGCTACTTAGGATCCTGTGTCATCGAGGAGAGTCAGAGGCCTCTCAGTTTGTCAAGAAGCAATTCAAAATCCCCAAATCTGGAGCTTAAGTGTACTTTTCGTGTGTACTTTTAGAGGATCTAGCAAAACCATCTGCGAGATTGTAACATAGACACTAGAACAACTCTTTTCTCCCTTTGATTTTTAAGGATCTCATCTGTCGATGAGACATCTGCTGCAACAGATTCTTTTTCTTCAAGGGATGTACTTGAAGCATAGTTTTTTGTTTCCTATTACATGTATATGTTTAGTGTGCAGTCTTAAACCTGCTTGGGAGGCATGTATGTATAATTTCTGCCGTCATGGGAGAAGTGATTTGTACTTTTATTTCTATGATTTTGAAAATTGAGTTGTATTGTTCCGGTAAGTGGAGGTATTAAAGACTTTTCGTTGTTTCAAAAGAAGTTCAAGTATAATCTGCTTTGTTATTGGTTTCTCCTTTCTCTGGTTTATCACAAAGTAATAGGAGGGTTTGACATAAAGGAGGAAGCCAGAGGATAAAAATTGAATATCTTATTTGATTTGATATTTGACGGCAATAAAAGTAATGCAACTTCACGCAATTAGACTTGTGCGTAATTCATTCCACTTGAAAGTAAGGGTGAGAATTGTATAGGCACCCGGGAAGCTTGCCCCAGTGTCCTTCATTTGTCACCTCTTTTTAATTTTTTCACAAAGGACCAATTTGTCACCTCTTTTTAATTTTTTCACAAAGGACCAAGGAGGATCCTTTCAGTCGCCCTACTCTCGCGGGGAGTTCAGAAGCAAGCAGAGTTGGCGTCAATCTCACGCCTTGTCATCCGAGTTGGTATAAACAGATGACTACTAAATTTAAGCTGGTATAACTCGAGAAAGCTTTTCAATGCTGCAGAAATCAAAAACATATTTTCATATTATTTTCCATGATTGCATCAACTTAAATTGGATATATTCATCTCAGGTGGAAAGTGGTTTCATGTGTTGCAGAAATCAATTTAGAGTCTCACGAGACTCGGATATCGAAACATTTAGAAGCAGGACAAGAACAAAAAGTTGACCTACAAAATCCAAGAATGAGAGGAGATCTTCCAATATGGTAGATACAGATAAAAATCTCAAAATTACAGAACACATTATCAGTTGAAAATTGAACTAGAATCCTTCAGAATACTCAACTCAATGGTAGAACTTAAGCATAACTCGTACTTAGATCACATACTTGATAGACAGATCTGTATGTGTAGAATTAGGCATTCAGAAGTATCAAAAAAGCATGTTACTCGTCATCTTTGTAAGGGTACTCCTCAGGAACTTGCTTCAGAAGCTTCAGTTGCAACTCAAATGCGTCATCCCCTCTGAGCATATCACGTAGCCATGTGACCTCTGTTTTCATTGACACCTAAACACACAGGGGAAATAGAAGTAAAGTTTGTCATTGTAATTTGAACTGACCACAGTTATTCATGTAACCTGGGAAGCTTGCATAGAACATCTTTCTCTCATATCAACGTGTTGACTCTTTTGATAGTTACCTCCAGGAAATAGCACCTTTGGCCCATAAATGGATAGTTTGGGAAGAAAGAATAGGAAAGTGTTTGGGTTGAAAAATGTATAGATCATAGAGAAATTTCTGTTTGTTTTCTGAAACACTTTTGGAGCACCTTAAAAATTCCAGAAAGCATTGATAATTGGATACTATTTATAGAGAGAGTGTACAAGCCTACTGACTTTTTTTTTAATTACCTCCTGTTTGAGGAGAAACCACTTTTCAACTAATACAATTACCAGTTTCCGAAAGAGAGAGCTATGTAACTATCCACAACAGATTATGAAAACGACTTCACTCTTCCCAGTTCCCACATAACAAAGCAAGAGAACAAAATCAAAATTTACGTGGAAGTTCTGTAGCATGGATACAATAACGACCTAGATGGTAACAATAAGATGAAACGACTAGGAAAAGAATAACCAGACTGTAAAATAATGTCAGAAGGAGCAGGGAACCAACGTTCTTTTAAGAAAAATCAATGACAACTAAATAACATGCCAGTTCATTCCATATTGCTTAAAATTAAAAACCTTCGTGCACCGAAGAGGAATAAAGTAATGAGAAAAACAAAAATGCTCAAGCACACAATACTTGTCTTCCTAAGGGGGGACAAATGCTCTTGCGGCTATGCATGTTTTGCACAAGACAGGTCATTGAAAGAAATTATACCATTAATTGGATAATCAGTTTGTATCAAGAGACAAAGCTTACCATCTCCAATGCTCCCCTGATTACTCCACTTAAGATGTTACAATAATATAGGCCTTGACAGGTATCAGGGAGCTCAACGAAGTCTACCAATGGGTTATCTTCCAAAATCAGACTGCACGTTGTTCCCTCAACATCCCAATTTGTCACTGTTGCAGTGATTCCTAGGAACATTTTGAGACCGACCTGTTGGCATGAGCAGGAAAAAGAAAACACGTTAGGTCAAAAAGAACTTTAAGCACTGGATCTACATGCCCAAAAAAGTAAAAAGGCACTGAAGCATGACATTAGACTGACTGTACAATATAAGCACTAACAATTTTCTACACTGAATACTTGTCAGCTAAGGTTCTTAGCTCGTGCATATCAAGGGGGAGGTACAATGTATCTCCTTAATCCACAATATCAACTAGAAGGCTAGGCTAATAACTCTCTAGTCCCTGATCATTCCAGCTTAAAGCGGTAAAGTGATGTGCATCAAGAGGTCCTCCTTTCACAAGTGTGAAGTGACAACTCAAAATAAGCATGTGCTTCCTTGTTTTTTCTTGATTTACTTCTTTCTTATTGTTTTTCTTCTTCAAGCTAAATCATTTTCTTCCTAGGCTCATCTTCAATTTCCCCCTTCTACTCTCTTGTTTCAAAGGATTGATGTTCTCCAATACTTAATTAACAGGTCAAATTCTAGGATGATGATAAAATAGCTCTTGGCAATTAAAAATAATTTATAGTAATGCTACTATAGCTGTATAATATGAAAGTAATTTTGCAAATTGAACTTTTATAGCTAATTTAATTGAAAATTGTAATTGAAAAGTCATCCTTTTGTGGGCTTGTTGAATTACAGTTTTAATGTAATATAATTTGGGTTTACTGGAAATCATATTGTTGTTGCTGTCACATACCTAAATATCACAGTTCAGCAGGGAAAGTTATTTTTAGGGATAAATTCAACTGCAAATGCCATGTGACAGTAATTATCCTAGTGAAATCTAATAGAAATGACAAAGATGCTTGACGAAACAATTTCCTGCAGGAGCATAAAATCAACAGCAAGGCTACACACTTTCTTTTCACTCATGGAGGCAGACAAATGAGCAGCAGCTAAAAATACACCAGCAGATTTTCAGTCTGTGAAACCTTATAAAACAAGGATAATGATCCGTGAAACCACTTGAAAAAGTAACTCCGATAAAACATACAGTAAACTCGAGCAAATCATAGCTCAAACAGCATAAAATTCACATACACACAAACTATTTAGAACAAAAATGAGATAGAGACCTTGGCAATGACTTCAGCTGTCTCCTTGAAATCAACACACCTTGAAACATTAGACTTCGCTAGAAACTCGTCAATGAGCCTGATTCCTATATTATAACCCCTGCAATTCAATCAAATCTCAGTTTCCTATTCCTGAATCCTTGACGAAAGCTGCATTTTACACTTCCGTAGTGCTACCAAAACCGTAGCTTAAGGGAAAAAAAAACACGAATACAATATTACATTTGATCAAGCTGTTTATTGACCTCATCGACCTCCTCTAGATCAGTCAGCAGTTGGCGCACGATTGCTCCATACGTTAGAGTGAAAAGCTCTGCGTTCTTCGGCAACAAATAACAAAATACAAATAACTACTTGTGCAATTTATACTGAAATGAATGGCAATCAAACGTAAAAATGGAAAAGCACGATCTCAAATAGTAAGGTTTTCAGGAGGATTTTGTGCCTACCACTCGTTCGACATTTGCGAAAATGACGTCTCCGGATCTGGGTACCACTGGAGCCATGAGAGTTCCTTTACTATTGCGATCGGTTAACTGATATCTTGAGCTAACTTAAGAAGAAAAAGAAAACGCACTGTATGTACTGGGTGATTTACTAGTAATTTGTTTTGTAAAGAAAATAGGCAAAGCACCACTTTTAAAGCATACAGTACTACTATTTTTGTGACTCAGATATTACTCCCACTATTCACTTTTAATTGTAAAAAAATTTCATAAATAAATTTTAACTTTTTACTTATCATTTTTGCCAAATCATGATAGAACAATTTGTTTCTCTATTATACTTTTATTTTATTGTCATTAAATTAATGTCTTTAAAAGTTATATTCGATAAATATATTTAAAAATCTATCAATTAATAAGAGTAAAATGATAAACTTTCAATGCCGATAAATACTTTTTTAATGTGTTCAAATCAAAATTTTACAATTAAAAGTGAACCGAATGTGAAGGAAAAAAAATTAATTAAACTTGTCATGGACTAAAAGGAATTTCACTTGGAAAGGTATTTATATATTCACCCATAACAGTGTGGGGATTTCGGATGTCCACTAGACGATTAACTAGATAAAAACAGCATTCTAATGACAAATCTTCCAATGTCACTTTGACATAGATAACACTTGTATCCGGTGCATTTATCTTGTTAGCTGCGATTCTGGAGAGAGAGTTCACTGGTTTAATGTCAATGATATCGATATAGAGCTCATTAATCAACTCAAAAGGTCTTCTAGACTATGCCAAGAAAATATAACCAGGTACAGATGGTGTTTTCATGTACTGAAATCTTCAGTGTCACTGTGTGTGCATTTATTTTCATCAGTTACATCTCCCCACATTCAGCAATCACGCATGCCAGTTTTGGTTTGTTGTTAGCTCCAACAGCCACATTCTCAATCTTCCTGACCACTAAAAGACCATCTCCAAGAACGCGCTGAAAAGCACGCAGGAAAAAAAGACTTAATCACATAACAATAGAAGACAATAAGAAGTTCCTTATTTTTAGATTAAAATCAATCATCAAATGGTTGACACAATGGAAAAACTCATTGTTTGATATGTTTATCAGAGTGAAATGGATATAATTAAAAAAACATTACTGAATCTGATGAAAGGTGAAGCATCGTATGCAGTATCTGGCACTAAAATAAGGAATGTATTGACTGGTCATCATAAGCAGAAGATGTTGACAGAAAACAAATTGAATTGAGACTTCTCATAAATAATAGAAATGCTAGAGACTGAGGCTAAGCAAAGCATACCCCAAAAACAACATGCTTGTTGTCAAGCCACTCGCACTTTGCGCATGTGATAAAAAACTGCATGGAGCAAACAGCAGAATCAGAAACAGGCTTTATGATCTAGTCCGCATTTTTCCTGGATAAGGTGGATCTAATCTAATTATCTCTCCTTAATCCTCTGTGTGTGCGCGCATGCGTGCCCAGAAACAACTTGTTATGCTTAAGGACATTGTAAAGAAAGAAATTTTTTTTGAGAATTAAAAAAAAATGATGTTTACAATGTCCTTAAGCATAACAACTTATTTCTGGCCACACTTGAAGCAACCTTAAAGATCATTGACATCAAAAATAAGCTAGCATAATTTACCCTATCTTGGTTATATGGGGTTCTTTTTATCCTTTTTCAGCAATCAGCAGACCTAATCAATTCTGCGTCAGTTTATGTCAAATTGGCACCTAGTATGTGCTCTGGTTTCAGTTTACAACTTAAAAACTTATGAAGGGTCACTAAATTGATAAGATGAATCATCTTAAGACTTACCTGACATCCATTAGTGTTTGGTCCGCTATTTGCCTGCCAAAATAAGGACTTCACAATGTACATCAACATAGAAGGTAAGGATGCACTTGAAAAATCAACTTCCACACAGTTGTTAAACATTTAAGTAATATAAATTGCTATTATTGTTGAAAAACTCTCAACGAGGACAAAGGTAACCAAATCAAGCGAATTCATTACAAGTGTCTATGGCATAAAATTCACAATTCTGACATACCAAGGTAAAATTACTTCTATTTCATGCACATTGATTGTGAATTACTGATGAGAGCCTTCTTTACTGAATAGATGAAGCCAGAATAGTTAGAACTCTAATCAATAATTGGGCATAATTGTTGTTGTTAAGCTTATTGGAGTCCGCGAACATAGCACCCTGGTGGACCACACTTATTTTTTATGACCTTTTTGACAGATCGTACTTTCTAATGATTGTTCCAATGCACAAGCCTTTCCCAGGTGATCATTCCAACGATTCACAGACAGAATATTTGGCAAGCATAGCTTCTGTTTATTTTTTTTCCCTTTTCAAATAGTATCTGTACTTGGATAAAGAGTCCATCATCTAAACATTGACTATTTTTTTCTTTTGAGAAGTATCCTTCATCTAAAGTCTAAACATTAAATTCCAAATTTCAGAAAAGTCAACTTTTTTCTTTTCTCTTTTCTCTGTGATATTAGAATTTAGTATTGTCTCCCTACTTATAATATTGAATTTCCACTCGTGTTCTACAGAGTGGTAGTTCAACCGCCTTGGTTGTATGGGGTGGAGTGCTAGCTAGTCAAAAACTCACATGTTTAGGAGATGCATATTGTAGAGATCAAGATGTTGAGATAGATGTGCGGGCATACAAGGAGTGACAAGATTAGGAATGAGGTTATTAGGGAGAAGGTGGGAGTGGCTTCTGTGGCAAACTAGATTAGGGAAGCAAGATTGAAATGGTTTGGACATGTGCAGAGAAGGTGCACCAACATCCCAATAAGGAGGTGCGAGAGGTTGGATGTAGGGGGTATGTGAAGGGGTAAGGATAGAGCAAAAAAGTATTGGAGAAAGGTGATTAGACAGAATATGAAGCAA
The DNA here is from genome assembly GCA_025774065.1 of Solanum ossicruentum. Lineage (NCBI taxonomy): Eukaryota > Viridiplantae > Streptophyta > Magnoliopsida > Solanales > Solanaceae > Solanum > Solanum ossicruentum. The sequence continues at coordinate 27,261,600 of JAOTQR010000001.1, read as the reverse complement.
TTTCATATTACCGAGGACATGATTTTAGATAGAAAGGAGTGGCGGTCACGTATTAGGGTAGAAGTTAGTAGGGGTAGATTTGTTGTCTTGCCTTCCAAGGTTTAGTGCCATTGTATTTTGATTATCACATTATCTTTTGTTGTTATTGTTTCTCTTGTTGAATTTACACCGCTTTTCCATTTCACTGTCAGCTTGCCAACGGTCTGCATACACTCTGCCCTCCCTACTTTGTGGGATTTCACTAATTATGTTGTTGTTTCTTTCTCTATTCCTTCTCTATGACACCAGACTCTGCGTATTGAGACCTCCTCTGACCATTCAATTTCTGGTCACTGTTCTGTAAAATGTTCTCTCCTTTTAATCTAAGGTAATAGCATTTGAATGTTTTGGTGCTGTGTTTCAATGTGGCAGAGATATTCTAGTAATGCAAGCAACAACAAGGGTCCTACATGGCTGGTCTTGTATCAGGAAGGGATGAGAAAGATGTTATGGAAGCTGATCAAAACTGTCTTTTTTGGTGTCTCTGTCAGGACAGGGATTGAAAAGTTCTTTAAGAGTAGTAAATCAATTCTGATCAGCCTTATTTTGTTTGTGCATCTTGCTCAGGTGCATAGGAATCTGAGACACCAAAGAGAGATTAGAGTCATATAGGTTCTTTTTGTAACTCAGGATTCTCCATACTATGATTCCCCCATTAGAATATATCATACAGTCACATCAAAAATGATTACATCAAGTTATACAACTTGCAAAGGAGAAGAATAAAAGTATAAGCTAATATTTAGTAGAAAATGATTATTTGTCATAAAAAGAAAATTACAATGCCATTAGAAACAAAGAGAGGTATGAAAGGAACAGATACCATCGATAACAGGCCAGGACCAGTGTGCTTGGCAATAAAGTTTTCATCCTCAAATTTGCTTCCATATATGGAAACACATCCACTACCATCTCCCTGCAAAAAAAAGAATTAGCCAATGTTAAAAGAGATGTAAAATAAAGCTAATGTAGTGTTGATCAGAAGTAGAACATTTGACAACTAAACATACAACCTCTGAATAAGTAGGAGCTTTTATCAGTCTAAGATGTAATTAGTTGTTGGCTGATTCATTTGCAAATCGAACTCTTTGACATATCGTGTTTACACCTTTGAGTAATCAAAAATTTTGGAGTAGACTATCATATCCATACAGATTGCGAAAGAAAGAAACATGAATACAGTGATTTTAATTTCATCAGAAACTTTAGAGTTCAACAACAAAGTCAGCATTAAGAGTGAACTGTGAAAAGGTCAATTCTCTATTTTATTTATTTTAATTTTTGGGGGGATGTTATCGCTATACAAAATGAAGCGCGTCTAGCACACTAAGCCAAAATCAACCAATGTTCGAAAACGGAACCTTTCTTTCTCAGTTATCTGTCTTAATAAGTGGATTCCGGCTCATGCAGTCCTTCTTTGCTGCATTTCTCTTTGGGTGGGGAAGGGTTGGAGTGAAGAATTAGTTCCTTTAAACAGAAAGTTGAAGGACCTCATGGTTTAGAGCGACTGTATCTACATCACATTGTTCAAAATATCAAGCAAAGGAAATGTTTTATTGTATAGATGAGAAACGAAACAATCTTTCATGTAGAATGGTTAAATGAAGTATACTCTTAGAAAGAATTTGATGAAACTTACAGAGTTGTATTCCGGGAAAAGAAAGTACTTTCTTAATATTCTTACATATGTAGGAAATCATTAAATGCCATATAAGAAGTTAAAGTGGCAGAACTAAAAAGAAAAATATGATGCATTTGGTGTATAGCAACTCTTTTGGAGGGAGAGGGAATCTCAGGAGGCATGTTCTTTTTTAGAAAAAAGAAAGTACTCCGGCAATTAGTGAGATTTCATTTATTAAAAAAAAAAATAGTGGTACTTTATGCCTTTTTATAAGTGATAAGAGTATCTATCATGAAAAAAACTAATGTACAAATCTTTTACCACACTCCAGAAGATTCCTATAGTAATCTACAGATTCCCATCCTTGTAAGCTGCATTGACATCTTTGCAAAACTTAATACACTTGTAGATGATCTGGGAAATTCAATTTCACATGAAGCATCAACGAAAGCTAAGGGAGGGCAACTTGACTTCAGAATAAACTACTTGATAAAGAATTCTATGTACAGACCAAGAGAGCAGAAATTCACAATGAAGCATGCTCCTTTCAAACAGATGATGGGGCAATGGAGAAGATGGAAGTTATGCTCACACCAATATTTATTGAAGACACAATAGTGATGTGTATAAAATCATGATGCTCAGAGATATTAATGTATATGTCAAATGGGCATTAACACACACTCTACAATCAAATCAGCACATAGTTAGGGTTGCGCGCACACACACACACACAGAGTAAGCCTTTATAAAGTTGTCAGTCACCACAATTCCCATGGAACTGGGAATCTTCATTACAGAATAACCCTCAACGTAGAATCCTAACACAAGGTTAAGGCTAGAGAAAGCAACCTTCAGGAAATCACCGCCTTGGATCATGAAGTCCTTAATTACCCTATGGAACTGACAATTCTTGAAACCTTGTGGTACTCCTGCTTTCCTAAAGAATATCAGATTTGCAGATGAGTAAGACAACATAAAGCAAAATAAAGTAGAAAATCATATAATCCCAACTACTCCTTTCACAAACCTAGTAATTCATAAAACTAGCATCAAATAAAACTAGAAAGAAATCGAACACAAACATAATTTTATAAACTTGCCTGAATTCTCCCGTGCACAATTGCCTGAAATGAAGATTTTAAAAAAGCTTTAGAACAGAGCTTTGTATTTTAAAAAAAAAATTAAGTAATATGATTTTGAAAGGAAAAGAAGGTTCTTTGAGCACAATGATAAATACAAATTTTCATGCCAGCTGATAAAAAAGAGAGAACATATTTCATTTACTCTCTCAAGAAGTAAATCTCAAACTGCAGCTAGTTAGGCATTGAAACTGGCCAAATTACAATAAGTTGAGGGGATTAAGCTTATAAATCAATATCACTACCAACCAAACACCTTCCACTAATTATCCGTTCGATTGGCGGAGGAATGATTTTCACTCAGCGACTCAAAATATAAAGAAGTGAACACATGAAAAATCCCCGATTCAACGAAAAACAAAACATTTAAAAAAAAGTACTGAGACTAAGGTTGTAGACCTACACTGAAATATCCCTTTAACATACTTAAATTCCTTAAACCTTATATCTATTGAGAGAGTTTTAACCTGAAATTCTCAGCAGTTTTGGGAGCGATATCGGCGAAGAGCTCCATCTTAATGCGACCAGCAGGGATGTTGCCGATTGTTACATCGAAAAACACAACTGGGTTTTTAGGTATTTGTGGCCTTAGGTGCCATTCCACCACCCCTCCTCCCACGCCGCCAGACGCCATTGTTGGAAGTACAAAAAGCTGCGACTAGCGGAAATTTTGCTCTGCTACTCTTGGGAGCTTTCTGGAAGGCAATGTTGGAACTTTTAAATATTCCTTCCGCTTTGCACAGCAAAAGGGGAGTTCTCTATATACTTATGCCATAATTCCAATTAATAAAAAAAATTTAAAAATCACACAATTTTTTTAGTACTTAGTCATAAAACCAATCTTCCCCTAACAAAAAACACAACAACATATTTCCGTTAATCCCACAAATAAGAATTGGTGAGATAAAATATAAGTACATCTAACTCTTATCTTAGAGAGATTAAAAAATTAATTTTAAAATATTCTAACTCAAATATATTAAAATCAAAGTATTTATAAAAAAAAAATCTGGCAAATGACAATGAAAAAAATGTCTCACTTAATAAGAAAATTAAGTAATACAGAGCATCAACTGAAAAGAAATAGTACAATAAAATGATACAGTGACAAAAAATACAATACAATATATAACAAAAAAATAATACTATTCAATTTTATCAATTTTTTTGTGATATGTAGGAAAAATTAAAAAGAAATATTAACTTTCTTGAATTTGTCAAGAGTACAACAACAACATTACCCCAATGCCTCAAAGGCTCCCCGCCCATTGGGGGTAAGGGAGGTCGGATGTACGCAGTCTGACCCCTATATTTAAAAACATAGCGTGACTGTTTCCGAATGATCCATGATGAGCGTCGAAAGTTGCATTGACTAACTGCTACTTCACAATTGAAAGAAGCGCAGACAGTTTAAAGAGTCATTTTACTGTATTCCATCATACCCCAAAACCAAAAAACAGTGGATCTTTGACTCCATCCGAAATTAATGGAAAGAGAATTTGTCAAGAGTATCAACCAAAATAGCTAAGTGAGTCTCTTGAATGATCAAAAAACATAGTTCTAGGCTTCTTTTGAAAAAAATTGTTATTCCTTCCAATCCACATATGATATATTGCAATAGTTACAGCCATCATATATATATATATTTCAATGGATGTCCTCCTCCAATTCTTTTGGTCTTCTTAGATGCCTTGCCAATAGAGAAGTTGAACCTAGATTGTCAAACTATGCAGCTTTGAAAGAAAATATATGGTCTCTTTCTTGATATCATAAAATACATATTTGATCACTTGGCATCTCCCATCTTGTTATCCCCTTTAGTTGTCAACCTCCTAAAATAGAAAGTCTAATATACTCTTGTTCAATATATTAAAAAGGTTGTTCAATTTTATTTATTCAGCAGCTTCAAAAATGAAGAGATAATTTATCATTTTGTATCTATTTTATCTTAGGTATTAAATTTTAATTTTTGGATGATTTATGATTAATAGGGATAATATCGTAAAATTACCCCTTTATTTATTACTCCCTCCATCTCATTTCATATGAGTTAATTTGACTTGATACTAAGTTAAAGAGGAAAGAAGGACTTTTGAAATGTGTGGTTCAAAATAAATTATAAATGTTGACGTGGCTGTAAATCATTTTATTAAGAATAAAATTGATATTTTAAAGTTAAATTGTTACTAATATAAAAATATTTTATTTTTTTGGGGGACTAATTTGACAAAAAAATTAAGTCATATAAAATAAAATAGATGGATTATTTTTTAAAATATATGCAAAGTTAAATATCAACAAGTAAAGATGGACAAACGAATAATAATTGAGGGAGAGTGTGGACAAGAGAGAGAGAACGAGATCATTTTTCATGTGAGTTGTGGTTCACTTGTTTTGTGTCCATCAAAGAAAACACTAATGTGAATTTAAAATACATGATTGATTGTAAAACTCGATCTAATGTTGCACACGTAATTTTAGTGCTTAACATATTTACAAGCAAACAAAATATAATTAACATTGGCATATTGTGAAAGTTTTGATATATTTAGTTCGCACTAAGAGTTGTATATTTATTTTATAAGTCTTTCAATAAATAAAGTATATTGATATCTAAATAAGTTTAACTTTCTCATCAATATTTGACAAAACATGCATTCTTATCTTTATGGTATGACAAAATTGTAACAGTTCAAATTGAAAATCTTAATTTGAGGTATTAAAATAGCAAGCATAATATGTATCGTTGTGTAAACTTGAAGGGTTAGGGAACTATTTTGAAGAGTAATAATGCAACTATGCAAGTTAGGATTGATCAGAAGAGAGTCTATAACCTCTTAGATAACTGAAGCAAGTCATTAAGCTATTGCATGAATTCTCACAATCATAGTTACTTAAAGTCGAACAGTAAATGAATAAGGTACACAGTTTCAATAGATTTTGATTTGAGATGACAAAAATTATGTTAATTTGTGTATAATGGTGGAGATAAAAATTTAGGTACATGTTCGATTGATATCAATAGCTTTGCTCAAATAAATATATTTTTATTTTTTTAAAAATCATAAAATATGTACAAATATCAAAATTTAGAACCCAATAAATCAACATTTGAAGTATCCATTTTAAAATTTAAAATTCAAAATCCATAAAACTGAAATCTTGATTCCTCCTTTAAACTTGTATGTATTAATAATTTTTCTCATATAGATATTTCATCGGGTGATTGTTTTAACTTCAGCTAAGAAAATGACCCGATTGAGATTTGTATTGTTTATATCTTATTTTAATAAACTGATTCCTTTAATTTAGCCATCATGATAATTGATAGTATGGCTGCTATTGATACGGTAATTAACCCCATTTTCAACTCTTTCGGATAACCATACATGATAAAATAATCCAAATTATATATATAATAATATAAAAATTCACTCGCATCAACATTTATGACTTTATGCTAATCAATAAAATACTCAATATATTCATATTTTAAATATAAAATTATTACTATTAAATTTATAATTTTTTTATTCATTAATCAGTGATGCATATCCTTAATTTTAATAATAAATTATTTGATTTTAATATAAATATTTGATATAAAATAAGTTCATAATTTTTTAATTGGACAATCATATTTAGAAATGCCGTGGAACTTCAAACCAAATACGTTCCCCAAAAAGTCGTAATCTACTTCTAGAAATACCAATAACATGTCCACACATTTACCAGCTTTATCTAGTAGCTATAAATTATATAAAAACGAATAATCACCTTTTCCATATATTAGTACCCTTTTTTTCCAAGAGTCATCTTTGTCTGCGCACGTGGGAATTTAGAATTTTTTATTTTATTTTATGTACTTAATTTTATTATATTTTGTTAAATTGATATTTGGTATCTTTTTTTGGAGTTTGATTAATTGAAATTTATGTTAGAAAATTTCTCTTTAGAGGTAATATATTTTGTATCAGAAGTGATCTCATATCTAAAACTCAAATTTAAAATTTTTAATTAAAAATAAAAGAATATTTATTATTACTCCCGCAATAATCTTTTGTTTGGGTAATTGTACATGGTTCTCTTAATCTATTAACCACATAACGTTTGCGGGTCTCTCAAGTATCTATCTCAATAATTAGATTAGAATCTTCCCAAAACCTTATTTCCTACAAGTTTCCCTTTTATCAATCAAGAGTCTAAGACTTATTTTCCAATCCCTTTTTGTCCTTTTTACCTTTTTTCTTCATTATACCCTTCCAAGAAGCAGCCCCTTGTGCCTAATTTTTCCTAAATCCGTACCTATTTATACCTCTGCACAAATTTCATTTTCCCATTCTCTTCATCATCGTACTTATCACTACTTTCTACGTAAACTAATCTGAGATTGAGGCATAACTATGATAACAAATAACAAGAAACAAAGGAGGAGAGACGATCATAATTCAAGAAAATCAAATGTGAAAGTTGTGTACATTTCTACTCCGATGAAAGTGAAAACAAGTGCCTCGAGATTTAGGTCACTTGTGCAGGAATTAACGGGGCGAAACTCGGATATAGCGAGAATCATGGAGACTAATGGGTCGATAACGGAGTTTGAAGATATTCATCATAAACACAGCGAAGTTAGTGAACTTCCAACAAAATCTACGTCACCATCACCATCATCATCGTTGCTGCTAGCAAAATCATCTGATTCCTCTCCCATGAGCTCAGAATCGAATAATTATTTTATGGAACCTAATTTTGATGATTTGTTTAGCAGCCAAATGGAAGAACAGTTCCTTTCTTTATTGGATTCATCAAATTATTATAATTTGCCCCCTAGTAGTAGTGATTATTCAGCTGAGATTGATGTTCTTGGAAGCTATGATGCACTACTTTAAACTTTCCCTTTTGGGGGGAGATGATTAGGTGGGTAGATAAGATCAACTTAAAGAGGTGTATGAATGTATGTATTTTATTTTTTCTACTAAGCAGGTACTGTTTAGATAGTATATTGTATCATCAGTATGACTTAGATATTACTGTAGCAAGACTTTAGGAGTTGAGATTTCCACGGCCGAATGGAGTCAAAGATTTACTATTTTTTTGACTTTGGGGTATAATAGATAAAGCAAAATGACTCTTTAAACTGTCTGCGCTCTTTCAATTGTGAAGTAGCATTTAGTCAATGCAACTTTCAACCTTCATCATGGGTCATCCGGAAACAGTCGGTTTATGTTTTAAACATAGCGATTAGGCTGCGTACATCCGACCCACTTTATTCCGCAATGGACGGGAGCCTTTGAGGCAATGGGGTAATGTTGTTGTTGTAAGACTTTAGGAGTTGAAAATATATGGAAAAACCTTTTTTTTATAATTCGGAAAATCTTTATTGTGGAGAATTTTAATAGCCCAGTTGGTTGGTTATTTCAATTTTCACCTTATTGATGAAGGTTCGATTCCCGACATCGTAATCCCTCTTATTTCCTCTTTTCCTACCCCCAATTTTTTTAAAAAATTATTATGAAGAAAAAAAGAATTTAAGTTATAAATATCATAAGTAGAAATAATTTTTATACATTATCAGGTTATTTATGGGATATGTATATGTAAGTTTTTTTAAATCGTAAGATTTGTAATCATAATAATAAGATAGATCACCTAATATATTTTAAACATATTATAATTTAAAATTAATTATGTATACCAATGTGATAAGAAATAATACTAATATATTTTTAGAAGAAATTAAATAAAAATAAGAAGTGTGGTTTTTTGGATTAAAACAACATATTAAGAGCCCATGAGTTGAAAAAATGTGGCTTTTAAAAAGTATTTTTCAAAGTATTAAAATTTATTTAAAAAACAAGTAGTTACATATTTAGATAAAAGTGTTTGAGTTGAAAAAAAATTGTTAATGTGTTTGGTACATAAGTGTTGTTGATCACATTTTTTTTTATCAGAATGTCTGAAATATTTTTAAACTGTTACACATTATAAAATGTTAATTATTACTCTGAGTTTTTATTTCTAAATTAAATTAAATTAGAATAAATTTATTTTAATTCAACTTCAATATAAATTAATTATATGAGTTAGTTTATATGTATATGTCATTTTTAATTTTTAAAATATATAATCTTGATAAGACACATGAAATATTTGAAATGTTATTTTTATTATATTTATAATACGTAATAATTATATTTTTTCTTTATCATAAATAATACATAAGAAAAATAGAAGAAGAAGGAAATAATTTAGAAGGGGAAAGAAAGGAAGAAAAAATAAGAAAAAGAAGAAAAAAAGGAAGAAAAGAAAAAATAGGAAGACAAAAAAAATGGAAGAAAGCAAGAGCGAGAAGAAAAGAAAAGAGGAAAAAACAAAAGAAAAAAGTATAAGGAGCAAAATAATATAAAATTATAAAAAAAATGAATGAACAGGTAAAATTAATGATCAAACATAAATGGCTTTGAGCAAAAAAAAAAAGTAAGGAAGTCGACTTTTAACTTTTGAATTTTTCTTTTAAAAAGTAAATTTTAACTTATTTGAGCACTTTTTTTGTCAAACACTTTCAAAAATTAAAAATATCTTAACGATTGGTTTGACCAGCTTATAAACCAATCCAAACACCATCTAAATATAAGATATTGCCCTAACTTTATAAACATCATATACTTGGTGCGATCAATATAGGTTGTGATGCAATGGTAAAACTTTTTCACCCTTAACCAGAGTTCTTGGGTTCGAACCCTAAGAATAGAGAAAATTCTATTGGGAACACCACCCCCAAATGAATTTTGTAATGCGCGATCCGAATTTAGTTATGAAATTAACGTCCAGCTTAAGGTATGAGGACAAATTTTGAAGTCTAAAGAATTGCGGCTGAGAAAGTGTATCAAAGATAGATACTTTATGTACAAGTTTAGGAATGTAGTACATGAAGTTGGTGTGGAGGTAAGACTTGATACATAGGTCATTTTCAAGAGTGAGATTTCAAAAACATTGGGTCCTTAATCCAAGTAAATAGAGAGACAGATAAAAATGTCATACATCGTATTGACACAAATAAATTAAAGTGGAAGCTAGATCTCTTCCGAAATCCTATGCCATGAGAATGTACCACCAAAATTTAAAAACAAGTTTTACAAGGTGATGGTCAAGCTGACAATGTTATGCTAAGTAAGGCAGAATGATGGCTAATTAAAAACTCATGTTTAGAAAATGAGAGTAGCGAAAAGTGAGGATGTTTGAGATGGATATGAGGTCATATTAGGAGAGATAAGACCAAGAATAAAAATATTTTGGGCACAATAGTAGTGACGTCTTTGATGGACAATATGAGAGAAGGAAGGTTGCGATTTTTCGAACTTATAACGAGAACATGTGTAGTTATTTGTTGAGGAAGTGTGGGAGGTTGACAATGGTAGATTTTAGGAGAGATAGAGGTAGATAGAGAAGTACTAAAGAGAATTGGTTAGATAAGACACAACATGAAAGACATGACCTTAGAAAATAGAAGATATAAAGGTCAATGGTTAGAATAAACGTATTGTCTCGCTTCAATGCGAGACAAGCTTGATACATGTATTTTCTTGTATGTAGTATCATTAGCACTATCTCACAATTTTTTTATCTTTTGATTTTTATGACTATATGTTATTTATCTACTTTGATTATCCCAGTATTATTATTGTTTCTTTTTCGAAAGGCTATGTAATGATTTTTCAATCAGTTGCTTTGACTGTTTTGACTTGTGTTATTCAATCCAAGAATTTTTTAAAATAAAATTTACATTTTCTTCTAAAATTTCATGTGTAAATTTTTTTCTCAAAATTCCATATTTAAAATTATATTAAATCTATGATCACTACATTTACAAAGTGATAAAATTGAGTGTGCAAAAATTGAAATAGAGTATCTACTTTTGGAGCAAATTGTTGAACATATTCTTTTTAGGAACGGAACACTGCAATTTATATATGTCATTTAACTTTTAAAAAAGAAAAAGTGACAAATATTCTCAAACTATTTAAATTGTCATAATCTTTTTAAAAGATTAAACAATAATTAAATACTCTGAATTTTATTTGAAAAGTTCTAGAAGTTGTATAAATATGTGATTATGCGTTGGTTGTGCATATAATTGATATGAAAAAAATCTATATAATACTTATCTATCAATAAAAAAAGATATTTTAAATTTAAAAATTTTACAAGCTCATTATTGCTATATGTAATTATTTTTATATCAAGTTTTAAATGTTACAATGAAAATATGTTTACTAGCATTATATTACAATAAAAATATGTTTGTCTATATATTAGGATGAAAATGCGTTTGTTTGTATTTTTTTCGTGGCATAAAAATTATAATATATTAATTTTTCATAAAGTCTAACATAATTATTTGGTGAAAGTATGAAAAAATTGAGAAAAAAATTCAAGGGTTTGATTTATCATATATATGTGTAAAATTTAAAATTGAGTTTCATCATCTATCATATTTTTTGGAGACAACTTCTTTATTTTCAAAATTTCAAATTTACTCATAAATATTTAATTACAAATACCTTATAATTTAGTGTGATATTATTCATCATTAGTTAGTATCACAAAGTATGGTTGGCAAAGAAAAATCACAGTCTCTTTTTAACTTTTATCAAATAATGTCACATTTTTTCAAAAAGGGGAGATTTATTTTTTTTTAAAAATCATACTATATTCTCAAGAAATTATTTAAAGCATGTTTGCATTGAACCTTTAGATATTTTAAACACCTTTATACTATTTGAATAAAATAAAAATGTATTTTTAATCACTTATATTAAATTAAGATAATAAAAAAATAAATTTAAAACGTACGCTTATAAGCCATAATTATATAAGTCAATCTGAAAGGCTTCCAATACTCTCCCCCCAAAATTAGTATTCCATGCAAAAGAAACGCTTAATCTCGCATGCTATATTTTTTTTGTATGAATTATTTCTATTTTTTTAAGTGATTTTAAATTTTTATTCTTTAAATCCGTAATCTTTAACTTTTTCTACATTATATATTTAATAAAAATACACACACAAGAAAACTCTTAAATATGATTTAAATTTGTTTGAACAACTGATTTCATAACAAATTATTTAAAGAATATTTTGCCTTTTAAGACATAACTTTTGCCTCAAACATAATTTTTGATTTGTAAGGCAAGACTTCTAGTGAACTTTTATCTCAAGAAATAACTTTCACTTCCTCTGTTTTAAGATGATTAAATTGTTGAGCTATATCAGATATATTAAGAAAAAAAATAAAAATAAAATTTAATTATATATTTTTTTATTTTTATCCTTTTCAAATTTCAAACGCTCATTTAATGCATCATTTATTTCTAATACAAAATTCAACCTTAGAAATTCTATTAATGAAGGACAAAATTGGAAAATAATTTCAACATATCACTTAAAAATGAACAATTCAATATTTTGAAAACTCAAAAATTTTCCAACAATTCACTTATTTTGAAACAGAAGTATCACTTAACTTTTATACATGAATTTGGGCATTAATTCTCTACTACTTAACTTACGTCCTGTGACATAATTTGTGCCGTGGATTTACTCCCGTGACATAACTTTATCTTTAGCTTCATTTCCTTTGTCTTCATACCTAATTTATCTCACCGAACACAACTCTAATGCTCAATTTTAACTAAATTTACGATTTGTAATCTTTTTTGTATGTGTTTTCATTGTCATAATTATGATCATCTACAATATTTTTTTAATTTAAAATTTTAAAAAATTTAATAATTTTAAAACGCAAAAAATTTCATCCAAAATGAAAATATCTGTACCAATAACCCCACATAATGCACCTACTAACAACTCTTCCACATACCTAATACTCTACACAAAACCAAATTAAGATATTCAATTGAAACACAAAATATTATTTTAACCAAAACAAGGACAATTAGAAAATTATAATTTCCATGTCCTAAAAGGCTAAGGCTAAAAAGATAAATAAAAATAAAGTAGATCCATTAAAATTAACAAATCATTTGGAAGAAATACTTTAGCATTATGGAAGAGAAAAGGATTTTTTTTTATTTGCTCATGTTTGGTAGATGAGAGAAAGTGGACGGAGAAAAGCGATTTCTTATTTCTGTGTTTTCCTTTCTCTAACACATGTGAAGTATATCGGGTCATTTCTCTTCTCCTCTCATCGGCTCCTCCATGAACTGCCGTCGTGCCGACTTCAAAACGCATTTTCCCGATGAGATTTCCACTGCAAACATCAATTGAGCCTTTCGATTTTCATCATAGCACCCGGGAGCCGTAGATTTTGACCTCAAAAACCCTAGCAATCAGGTTGGTATTCTGTTTTTTTTTTGTTCCTTCTATTCAGTATTCGCGTCCGTGTTTTGGTAGGTGGAAGGCCTTAAGCTAATCTCTGGTTTGTTAATTTTAACCGTTTTGGTGGCATTTTTCTTCTCTGGAATCAATTTTCGTAGTTTTGATCTGGAGAGTGATGTGCTGCTTGCATTTCATTATGATTTAGTGAATGCTTTCGTAAATATGCAGGTTTTATTGTTGATATATTGTAGTTAGTTTTTGGCTTGACTATTATAGTGGATTGAGTGGTTGGTTTTCTAGATGAATTCTGTTTATTCTGATCTGGAGAGTGTGATTTCATTGTTTTGGTTTGTTATCATGTAATTGTTTAAGTGATTTTCCTCCCAATATATTCACCAATTTTAAATTATCACGATGCAGGTTTTGTCTTTCTGCTGGATGTGAATTTTAGGCTCTGAATTAGCTATCTTCCGGATCTTGATACACTTAGCACGATAGCTACCCGTTATTGTTCAATTGTATTCTCTCTCTTTTGCTCAGCCAGCAGAAATATGCAGAAGAGTGGGAATCTTGTTAAAAATAATTCCTTGAAAGTTACAACTCAGCAGTCTCTTCGATGTCTTGGTTTGTGTTCCCAGATTACAGCTGGGCAGCATTCATCTCCGGTTGTTTTCCCTGAAAAACGGAGCAAAGGAAGGAGTCTGACACGTGGAGAACTTAGTCTGAATAATAATGATCCTAAGAAAGAGAAAAATGAGGAGCATAGGATTGACATTGGGGATGAGCAGTCTGACCTACTCGGATATGAAGTATTTTCTGGAAAGCTAGTCTTGGACAGGGGAAAGGCACATAAGAAATCGGAGTTAGAAGCCTCAAAGGAGGTTACTAGGCAGGATGCTGTTGAAGCCAAACTTACGAGCAAGGCTATGGTTTGGGGTTCCAGTATGGTGCATCTAGAAGATGTTATTTCGGTAAGGTTCTTTAAGGGATTATGGTTTTTGTCTGGATTTGTATCACTTCCGTTTGAGTTTTGCTAAGCAGTAGGTTTTGCACGTACCACAGGTATCACACTGTCCTGGACTCCGGCATTTCACCATCCATTCATATCCTCTGAGAAGAGGTTCAAGTGCTCTTTCTTGTTTTCTAAAAACTCGAAGAAGTCAGAAGGACTTTCGCTTCTTAGCTTCTTCATCTGAGGAAGCACTTCAATGGGTAAATGCATTTGCAGATCAACAGTGTTATGTGAATATATTGCCTCATCCAATGGCTTCATCAAAGAAGCAGGCTTCTGATTTGGTTACTAATGAATTTCCTCCCGAGTCATATGTACGATGTAAAAATCCTCCTAAAATGCTTGTCATTTTAAACCCAAGGTCTGGCCGTGGTCGTTCAAGTAAAGTATTTCATCACAAGGTCGAACCTATATTCAAGGTATGCTCTAGAAGTGTAATCTCTTGTTGTCTATCTGACGATTTTCTTTGCTCCTCTAATTGCATGGCAATAATTTTTTGAAAAGGTAAAGCTGAATGCATGATAAATATTACAGTGGTTGCGGTTGTCTAGGATTGATGTTGTTAGGATGTAAATGAAATTAATCGTTTCTCTAATATCATTTTCTCTTAGCACCAACCATTCTTTCTGCTAGAAAGGTTGCTTGTTCATTGCGATATGTAGGCTATGTGATTTGTCTCCCTATATCACTCATGGTCATTATTATTTGCTTTCTAGTGTTTATCCAATTAGATAGTTGCTCCTTTGCTTGTCCACGTGTCTTTTATGTTTTCTCCCATCCTAAACTGTCAAAACTTGCAAAATACAATTATACATAGCAACTATGCCTCATCCCAAGTTAAGTGGGGTTGGCAAAACTTACAAAATGTCTGAGAAAGACAAACACAATTTTACTTATCCGAAAAGTTTAATATAAGCAAATGTTATTTTTTTTGATGACCGTGGTGTCCGGGCAAGCTTGTGCGTACTTCAACTAATTCCACGGGATACTTGCCACCTCCCACTAGCAACAGGTGCATGGCCATTCTGTCCACCAAGGGTAGGGTAGATTGGAAGAATTACCTGATGTTTTTGGTCTCCTCTGGGTTTGAACCTGAGACCTCATGGCTCTCAATGAACTACTAGGCGACAACCTTGGGTGTTATTGGTCTATGCAAATGTTGTTATCTCAATAACTATTTCTTGATAATTGTCATCAAATATTTTTTAACAACTCATGTCTTCTCAATTGTGAAGTGCAGAGTCAATTTACAAAATCATGTGCCTTTTCCAAATTCAATTTGCTTCTTTTTTTTTTCTATGTGGAATCTACTGGTTTGCGATTGATGCTGTAGTATGTCCAAAGAGAAGCATCGTTACAAAGAGCTTTTAGATGGTTTTTGCTTGATTTATAGGTTTCAAGTCTTTAATGTTCAAATAACATTTTTTTCCAGAATAAGCACTATAAAATATGTTCCTAAGGATGAACTTTTCATATTTATTTTGTCGTGGAAGTAGTAGATATTACCTCTTGATTTCCTAAGGTGCTGTCTGAGAAAGTATAGTTTTTGTCACATATGCCTTCTGTTGTGCATCTTTGAGATTCTTATTTTTCAGAATTTCTTTTTGGCTGTCCTCCGATTCAGTCAAATCATCTAAGACTGGATATGCTTGTTCGTTGTTGTTGACTCATTTTTTAGCACTGTTTCTGTTGAATTAACAGCTTGCTGGGTTTAAGTTGGAAGTAGTCAAAACCACATCTGCAGGTCATGCCAGGAAACTTGCAAGCACAGTAGACTTCAGCACATGTCCTGATGGTATTTCTTTCAATGCTTTATAGCTTTTCTGTTATTCAGTTTTAGATGTCTTAGATTATCTTAATAATTGTTTTTCTTATATTCTCTGATTTGCAAAATGTTCAGGTATTATATGTGTAGGAGGCGATGGAATAGTGAATGAGGTAAGTTATGTCTCTATTTCTCAAATTTCATAAGTAATTCCTACTTATATAGTTCAATGGGTCTCGTTTCTTGCATCAATAAGTCAGTTGCTAGGCTAATAATGTTTTTTGAGTAGCGCTAATTTGAGAGAGCTGTTGTGGCATAATTTAGGTGTGTATAGGGTTACTTGATTCGCTACACTTCTTTTGCTTTTGGATAGAAGCAGCCTTTGTGAAAGTGTAATTTCTTGTACTCTGTAAACCAACTGTAAGGTCTTTCAATTATAGTCATATGCTTTTCTATCAAGATAGTGCTTCATTTATGAAGTATAGAGGAACGTATGTATTGAATATCTCACTTTCGCCAATCTAAAGGCTAAACAAAAAGGTTAAAGAACATGAAAGGCTGATACGACCCTTAGTTGTTGAATTCAGCCAAAATAATCGCTCTTTGAGGCCTCTCCAGTGGAATTTCACTTCTTTTTGTTTTTCGGTCAAGCAAGTAATAATCATTGAAAAAATGGAGAAGATCATTTATACAAGAAGTATAGAGTGAACTAAGCCTATATAAAGGGGTTTCTCTCCATGGAATTTGACCAATCATCTTTAACATGCTGGAACATCATTTGTGATCCAAAAGAAATACACAGTTTGTTGAGTGTTAGATTCTTTTTGTTTTTGTATCTTCCTTTAGCTTTCATGCCGAGGATATAGATGAAGATATCCCTTTACATTACACTTTAATAGAAGAAACTGACCCTGCAAAGATCTAGTATAGGGAGGACATTAAACTAAAAATAAATTTGAAAAGGCTACAGAACCAACCCCTTTCCTGCCTCTTGAAATCTCATTTCTAGGTTTCTTTTTGTTACAATCAGACTCTTTTTTATTTTATAATTCTTGACCTTCTTAGTCATTACTTGAGCCAAGGTCTTTTGGAAATAACCATTCTATCTCCAAGAGGTAAGGGTGATGTCTGTATACGCCCTACCTTCTCCATACCCTCTCCAGACCACTCATGGGATTACACTGAGTATGTTGTTGTTTAGCTTCTTAAGACTGCGTTAAGTAGAATTTTCACAGTTATTGAGCTATGGCCTTAATATGGCTTTGGCTATTGTTTCTTGGCATTGTTGATGTTACTTGACATCGTTGATGATAATAAGGTGACTATTACTATTGTTTCTTGAAAATTTCTGAAATGCTGACTTAGTCATTTTGAACCAAGAAGTGACCTGTACCAATATGGATTTATTGATATTCGAACTGTGTGCTCAGATTTGATTAGTCTTGCTTACTTCACCCAGACAATTAAGTTAAACTTGCTTAATGTTGTTTTTCTGATTCAGGTTTTAAATGGGTTACTCACTAGGGATAACCAGAAAGAAGCAATTTCGGTTCCAATTGGAATCATTCCTGCTGGTTCTGATAATTCTTTGGTCTGGACTGTGCTTGGAGTTAGAGATCCAGTGTCAGCTGCCATAGCAATTGTCAAGGTATGTTTCATCTCTTTTTAATGCATCTTCGTGCTAATTATAGATTTCAACTCAGTGGATAGTTTTAGGTATACGTTTCCTTTCAAAAAGAGAAGTATTTGAAAGAACTTTGATTTGATTTCTTGCTACACATGTATAATATTTTTACCGTTCCACAAAAAAAAAAAAAGAACTTTGACGTAGATGATCCGTTTAGATAGTGACAATCATTATTTAGTAAGCCGATACTGATGGATCATGGTCCGGAGTATCAGATAGGACGGTTAAATTATGTATATAATGGTGTCTCAGAAAACATAAATGAATGAGTATAGTGGTCCCTGAGATCATGTATGATGGAGACTTGTCTAGTGACCTTTCTAAATACATACTTCCTGGACCTTGGCTGTGTTCTAGCCTGTGATACCTTTTCTAGTCTCTTGTCTCTTTGCAAAAGGTAGGTATCACAGAAGATGTATAAGACTGTCTCGATGTTTATTGTGGGCTTTGTTTACAGCGATGATGCATGGAAGATGTTATGAACATCAAATGGATGTACTACTGAGTTTTGCTAGTTAGTGTTTTTGAGAAGCTAGAGATTTTATTAACTGGTACTAAGATGGTACAGGAAAGGAAACAAAAACCACATAAAACAGAAAGCAGCCTACTACTCTCTTCTTTGTAGCATATCTAATATATCCATATGTTGGTTCAGACTATCTATTGAACTACCTTCAAACCAGAAGTACAAAAAATAGATAAACGTGTAAAACAATTATAAATTAAATACGTTAAGTAATGGCCCCAAAAACGAATATCTGCGGACTTTGCCCCTCTGTAGCTGGTAAACATCTATCCTTAATTCTGGAAATGTGAGTTCACTGCCTTTCAAAGCAATGTTTGTTCCTGTCCAGCCATATTGTCCATAAGATGTACAACGGAATAGTTCTCCATATTTGCTTTGTCTCTTTTTGTATCACCTGTTGTTGCCAACCTTCCAGCAAACCTTTCACTTGCTGAAGCACGACTTTAGTTGAAAGTCCCATACCACTGTTTGTTTTCACTTATGAATTTGAGTTGGAAATTGTGGTGGATTTTGTGACCATCTTATGTATCTTGTAATTACGGTTGAAATTAGTATAATAGGAAGTTTAGGTTGGAAGCGAAAGCTTCATAAGGCAACAGTTGGCTAGTGAGTTATTGGGCACTGCTTTGAATTTGTTTTGCATATAATGGACTATCATTGCCACTCTGATGGGCTTTTAGTTGGAAGGAGAAATATGGATGGAAAATGGTCTCTCTAGCTCCTATGTGGACAGGCTGGAGGGAAAATTATAGGAAGATTTTGAAGGCGTGGAGATCTCTTCTGTACAAATTAGGGACTCCATGTTCAAATGTATACTTTTGGTGCACCTATGAGAATCCACGCAGCAATAGATGATTGGATGCTATTTGTAGAGAAGCACTCTTTGACTTAGATTTTCTACTTTGTTAATACTACTTGTTCCACAAAAATTTCCCAAACAATAGAATTATTACTTCATAACTATAGATAACTTTCTCGAAGCTAAGAAAATTTGGTCAGGTAGTGTCTTTGAGAAGATTCGTTCTATTCATCTACTCTAGATCTCTAGTCTTTTCCAGGTTTTTTGTTTTATCTTCTCAGGATTTAAAATCGTTGTGCTATTTTATATCCTCTGTATTTTCTTTTCTATAAAACCTTCTTTTATTTTGCTCAGGGTTAAGTAGAGAAAGATCCTCCTCTGATATCATCGGGCAGAGGCATTAATTTCTCGAGCGGAACTTGAATAAATCTAATAAAGTTGAAGTTTGAGTTTTTTCCATGAAAAAGATGCATGAATAGAAAGCCAGATATCTGAAATGTCGTTTAAATTATTTCATTACTGTTGCTTGGCTATTTATTCCTCATATGTTGCGTCAAATTCTTGTTTTCAGGGAGGGCTTACACCTACCGATGTTTTTGCTGTTGAATGGGTTCAAAGTGGTAGAATTCACTTCGGATCGACTGTCACCTACTTTGGCTTTGTAAGCGATGGTAATTTAGTTTATCTTTTTTCCATAACAGTTGTTAATGTTTATGCCTTACAATAACTTATATAGATTAATCATGTCATATGAACACTTTTGTTGTTGTTACCTACACGAATGCAGAAACCTGAGTAGTGTAAGATAAAGAGTCGGATTGTAAGAGGAAATATTTTGGAAAAGTTGGGGAACATCACCCAAAAATGTGATATTTTTAATTGGTAAACTTTGGACATGGTAGTTGATATTAGATGTTTCATTATATTCTGAAATCTCAAATAAAAAAATATTAAGAAATATTTATCAACAAATCATAATGTACCATTATCACTGAAATTGTCCAAGATGACAAAGTTTGCTAGAGTCAATCAATGTTAGCATTTGGTTATGTGAAAGCATCTCAATTTATGCCTTTGCTTAAGACTCAAGGCAACTCCTTTTTTTTTCTTTTTCATTTTTGGGTTTTGTCTATTGTGCTTTCTATTGTGCTTTCTATCTCCTTATGCGTTTTGTGTTTTAATTGTTTAGTTTGTTGCTATTACATTTAAAACGCATACTATGTATCTTTACTAATATGTTTTGGCTCCAAAGTTATGAATTGTAGAATAATTGATAAATATATTTCCTCAATTTGGCCATCCAACTGCGAGATTCCAGTTCCATCTTAAAGAGATGGCG
This sequence comes from Solanum ossicruentum, assembly GCA_025774065.1. Taxonomy (NCBI): domain Eukaryota; kingdom Viridiplantae; phylum Streptophyta; class Magnoliopsida; order Solanales; family Solanaceae; genus Solanum; species Solanum ossicruentum. The sequence continues at coordinate 27,241,332 of JAOTQR010000001.1, read as the reverse complement.
CTCAAAATTTAAAGAAAAATTTGGGGTGCAACTAACAGGATTGATGTTGTAAGAGCATTGTAGTCTGACTAGAGGTTTGAGGGTCTTTTTGTGAGAACCATAATTTGTATGTTTCTCCTTTCTTGGTATATCTCTTGTATACGGACAACTTGACCTTGTTATTATCAATGCAAACTTTACTTGATTAAAAAAAAGAGCCTAGGTGTCTGACAACAACCAAAAAGCATGCATGTGTTTTATAGATGTGCTTCATGACTTGTCATTTGAAGAGTTTTTACATGTATCATGTAGGTTATGGAGAAGTTTCCGCTGTAGATTTGTTGTAGGTCTTGCCCTCAAATCCTTCTTAGATAGAATGCGAACTATCTTGTTGGTCATTGGTGGATCTTGTGAGGTGCCTTTTGGGGGAGCGTATCCTCTTTGAATTATTTTTGTGCTGTAACCGAAGATTAATAATAAAAAGATTATTCTGCCATAATTTGCTACACATAGTAAGGCATAACAGTAAGTTGGGAATCTTTTTCCTAATTTACGATAGTGAGTCTTATTGACACTTTTCTCTTCTCCAGCATGATATTTGCTGCAAAAACAGATGGGTTTTTTTATTTTAATTTATCGGTTGCTTGTGAAACAACATTTTGTTGCACACACACACATTAGATTTTAAAACTTACTCCAAACATTGTGTTGCAGACAAGTGTCGACTGTTTTTATTTTGATGCATCTGTTTCTGTGAGTTCTAAATAGCTTTATAAAAAAGTTCGAAATTTGCTGGTTGGGAATTGATGCTTATTTTGAAATAAGGCTCCTAGTTTGGATCCATAATAGTAAAGCTAGACGCCTGCCAAGTCTTCCCTATCTTATCGTTAGTGAATTTGCTATCTCTTGGCTTTTTTGCTCCACCATCTATACATTACCCCCATTGATTGTGAATTGTGATTGATGCCCAATAAGAGGTTATCTTTCCCAAATGATTTTAACATTCATTAGTAATCCTTGTTCTGAAGATCAATTTTTAGGACACAACTCTGGGAAATATGTTGACCATTGTGCTGTAGTATTTTTAGAAAACGAAAAGCGCAAAAAAGTGAAGAAGACCATGGGAAGTGAAAACCAAAGTGAAGTATGTGCTTCTTTGAAGTGAAGCACACAATCTATGAGGGATTCAGAAACACCAAACACATGTGAATTATGCACTATGATGGTCAAATTTCTATTGAACTAATTCACATCCAATGTAAAATAATGTTGATATTAATTCAACTCCTTAAAGTTAAGAATTTGAATAATCAGCTCCTCCTTTTGGATCCTTTGCGAGTCATTGTCTGAAACAGACATTTCTTTGTAGTACATGACTTTTGCACATGAAGCTATATCCCTCAACGAAGCGGTGTCTTTTAATAATGATGATCTGTTGCAAACTTTTGCTACCGCCATCTACATTTACCTTAATAAAAAAGAAATAGATATAGTTAAGGCACCGAAATGTTTTGATGAATAGTTGCTGATACTTTTCCAAGTTTCGCGATTGTACGAACTCCAGGTGTTGGAATATTTCTTTTCAAGTTGCAATGTTACTCGACATTAGATGCTGCCTGTTGTGGTGCTTTTTTTTGGGAAAGGTGGTGGTGGTGGGGTGGCGGTTGCCTGGTCCAGAGTTATGTGCCTTCTGTTCATCAAATTATATATGGGTCTGATTCTGCTATAGCCAAAATATAGTGAAAGCAATGAAGAGATTAAATCTGAAGTTCTTAACATTCATGCCTTTCTTGAGTGCTTTGTTCAGTGCTATGTGCTATTGCACATTGCGAGGATATCAATACAATGTCATCTATAAATCAAGTTGGAAATAATGTTAGCTTTTGAAATTTCGGGGGATTCAATGTCGTTAGCCTTAAATTTGGTGGCGGTTGCTTGGTCTGCGATTATGAGCTTTTCTCTCCAAAAATATAGGTACAAGTCCGATGCTACTATAGCGAACAATGTGGTGGAAAGCAAAAAGGATGACATTAAATCCAAAATAACATCCATTTCCCTTTTGGGGTGTTATCTTCAGTGCTAGGTGCTATCGAAAAAGAACGAGGATATTGACACAATTCAAGTAGGTGATGAAGTTGGAGACTAGGATATCTTTTGAAAATTTGAGGGATACAACTTTTAGACTAAGAGATACAGTTTCTGTTGTTTTCAAGTTAGACTGAAACCTGGCAAGGAAACAGTTGCAGTAATCCTGTAGAGTTGCTGTGGGTGTTCCTTCCTTCTTCTCAAGCACAGATTGAAACTCAAATATAGGAAACATTTAGTATGGTGATGTTCCACCCCTTAATTGACCATCTTCCAGCTTTTAACCAGGCTTTCTTTCATGTATCCTATGTGGAGCTTGGTTGCTTCATTTAGCGCAATGAGTTAGTCATAAAGATCATGGTGAAATACTTTGGTGGTAGTAGATGTGGGTTATATTGGAGCATTTATCCCATGGTCTTGGACCACTTCCTTTCTAGTCTTGGGTACAGATTGAAACTCAGTCTAGCAAACATAGAGTATAAGAGATGTCTACCCACCCCCACCCCCACCCCCACGGATCCCCACTCGCACATATTTGACCATGTTTCAGCTTCTAACAAGGGTTTCTTCTTGGATTCTCTATGGCTTATGGTTATTCTTGTAGAGCCATGAGTTAGCCGTAAAGACTAATGTGAGTTATATTAGAGCATTTCTTCCATGGTCTTGGACTGCCATGGTTCCTGCATCTTGGATCTTTGGGACCCACTAATGATTCTGAATGCCGGGACCATGGAGCCTAGGGTATGGGAGTACTTTGTGTTGTATTAGGGTATTGGACAAGTTATTGGTAAGCTCGTGGACAGTCTGTTGATTGTGTTGAAATGGAAGATTTACGTGTAACTAGGAGGAAAATTGGGTCATGTAACATAATAAGCAAGGCGTGATGCGCCTTTCTTTTATCTCTTCTGGTTCCTTCAAATAAATTTTCAGAGAAAAATTTTCGTTCCTGAAGCTTTGTTTATTTCCATCAATGCCTGGTTACATACATCGTCAGAAACCTTGCGGGGTTCAAGTGTTACGAGTTGACTTAACAACTCTAGAGGTAGCATTTGACCCTATTGTACCAGCTTCTGCTTTAGAATCATCAGTATGCTTATTATTTTTCCAAAGGAATTGGCATTATAAAGTTTTAGAATGCAAAAATGCTAGTGGAGGCTGTTGCCATGAAGCTTTTTAATGCTTACGACTCAAAATATATGTTTCTCAGCACATGTTTTTTCCCCTTACCTAAGATGCATATGTACTTGGATATTCAGCATGACATTGCTTATGGATGGTAGTCTGCACCAACTTGATGTCTTTATTATAGCTGCTGTGCAGATTGTGGATGACACCAATGATTAAGATTTAAGTAATTTTGAGAATGTAGGTCGGTCTGGTGATTGAAAAGGTTGGTGTGTCAGCACCTGGCCTTTGGTCTAGCGGCGAGAGCACAATGCATAATGTGTTGGTTAGTTGCATGTCACAGGCTCGAAACATATTGCTAACAAAGCCTGGTATTTATATGGATAAGGTTAAAGATACAAACCCTTTATCTGCCTAATTTCGAACCTTGAGCCACTGGCCTTTCAGGACTTCTTGATTGTTACAAAAAGAAAAAAAAAAGAAAAGGAAAGGTTGACGCGTCTGTATGAATTGTCTACTTTCATTGTTGTTGGCTGAATCATTAGTCTTTCACATGGATATTCAGTATTTACCATATATGGTTTTTATCTGAATTGCATATATTTTCTGATAGTTGACTTCTATTATCTATTGTAGTGCTGGAACTATCCGAGAAATACCAGAAGAGGTTTGGTCCATTACGCTACTTTGTCGCTGGGTTCCTCAAATTCGTGTGCTTACCAAAGTACAATTTTGAAGTGGAGTATCTTCCAGCACTGAAAGAAGCAACTGGAGAAGGAAAAGCTTCGGTCATTGATATGTCTGAATTGTATACAGACATTATGAGAAGGTCAAGCAAGGAAGGGCTTCCCAGAGCCTCGAGCTTATCAAGTATTGATTCAATAATGACCCCAAGTAGAATGTCTGGAGCAGACTTGGATACTACATGTAGTAGCACTGAGCCATCAGAATATGTGCGCGCCATTGATGCAAAATCTAAGCGCTTGTCTGCTGGACGGAGTGGCAACACAACTTCTGAACCGGAAGTTATTCATCCTCAGCTTCCACATTCAGTAACCCCAAATTGGCCCAGGACTAGGTCCAAATCTAAAACAGATAAAGGGTGGACTGGGTTGACTTCTGCAAATGACCTCACTAGATCTTCTTGGGCAAATACAACTACAAATGATAAAGAGGATATCTCATCAACTATATCAGATCCTGGCCCAATTTGGGATTCAGAACCAAGATGGGACACAGAACCTCATTGGAATATAGAAAATCCTATTGAATTGCCTGGTCCACCAGATGATACTGAAGATGTTGTTCGTAAGGATATTATACATAAGGCTGCTGAAGAATGGGTGACTACCAAAGGTCAATTTCTTGGTGTCCTGGTATGCAATCATTCATGCAAAACTGTTCAAAGCTTAAGTTCACAGGTTGTGGCCCCAAAAGCAGAACCTGATGACAACACGTTAGATCTGTTGTTGGTCCATGGAAGTGGAAGACTGAAGCTTATAAGGTTCTTCTTGCTTCTGCAAATGGGCCGACATCTTTCCCTCCCGTACGTCGAGTATGTCAAGGTAAAGTAGCAACTATATTTTAGATGCTTTTACACATTTTTCCCCCCAAGGCAGATAATTTTTCTTAGAGCATTAATACAGGTTTCTCTGTCTGGACGGAGGCCATTACTGTATGGATATTTTTAAAACATCAATCTACTTTACAAAGATAAACTGCACCGAGAACCATACTGGATCAGTTTAAAGCTCACCCGTTTTTGTTAAAAAGAAAATCGTGTTCATAAACTTTCATGTGGTTTTTTGTTGGGGCTCACTGAAATCAAATTAAGCTTCGTTTCTATGAAATGCAGGTTAAAGCAGTAAAGGTTAAGCCTGGGAAGCACTCTAACAATAGCTGTGGTATTGATGGTGAACTTTTCCCAGTAAACGAGCAAGTGATTTCGTCCTTGCTTCCAGAACAGTGCAGGCTCATTGGTCGAGCCCCGGGTAATCGCAAGTGATTGATGGAGTCCTTGTATATCTTCTATAGGTCTCTCTTCCTTCCGGCTACAGCATTCAGCTCTGTATTCGTCATTGAGGTCCTTGTAAATTTTGTCAATGTTGCTTTCATTTTTCAAATTATATGTCAGCTTATATGTTAATGTACCCTTTGCCGTAACTTGTATTATTTGCCTTTTGAGTTGGCTTGCTATGAATATTGGCCGTGTTCCTTGTACTGGTTTGACAAAGCGTGTAAGTTATTGGTTTTCGATTGTTGAGGAAAGAAATTTTTATTTTGTCTAATAGTTTCCCCTCTGTCCGCCTTCATTGCCACATAACCCCTAAGACCAGCTGGAAAGGTAGCGGAAAGGACAAAAGAAAGGTCTTTGGGAGGGGTGTTCTTTGAGCTTTTCTTTTTTCCTTTTGCTTATGGTCATTTTGGTTGTATTGGGAAGTTTCAGAAAATACGTTTGATTATAAAGATGACGGAATGAATTTTGGTAGTATTGTACCAGTTTGTTGTCTTGGTCCCTGTGCTCCACAAAGTTTCATTTGGAACACCAACTCGTTTAAAACAAATATTTAAACACATTTAGAATCAATAGGGCCTGTTGTAGGCCTCGAAGGATAGAATATGAACTGTTCGGTATGAGGACAAGTTGGTACTTAATTCGTATTTGTTCATGTGACGCGCGTCTTTTTTTTCTTTTTAAACTTTTATGTTTTGTCAAACTAGTCAAATAATTTAGGGCAGGGGGACAAGATTGATTGGGTTAGGCAGATGGTTGAAGAATAATACACAAGAGAAAGAATATTTCTGTACTTGTTTTGGTATGTTGGTTGTTGGAAAATTGTCAGTCTACCAAGGATTAAATCAGGGGTACTTGTAGGATTCAGTTATTGTGATCATTCTACCATTGGAAAAAAGTTATTCCTGTTCTCATTTGCTCTTAACTCTTTAGTCAAGTGAACTTGTTAAAAAGAGTTGATCCACAACTAGGTGCAAAGTAAGTAATAGAGAGTTTCGAGGAAATGTAAACTATTTTTCATGAGAGCCAATGAGTATCAAGGGTGTGTTCGGTTTTTCAAGTTTTTTCATGTTCAGCAAGTCAAAAGTTTTGTTAAAAAAATTTTATTGAAAAAAATGTTTCAAAAACAACAACATACCCAGTGGAATCACGAATGGGGTCTGGGGAGGGTAAAATGTACGCTAATTTTATCACTACCTCATAGAAGTAGAGAGTCTATTTCTTATTGAAAGCACTAATAACATTTCATATTGATCGTGTCATCGGCATTTTCTAATGTACTTGGTCTTTATCTTAATTTTTTAGTTCCATCTCTACCATCACACCCTTTCTTTTCATCCTAGTTCTCATAGTATTTATTTAAATTAGGGATAAGACGTAAGTATCTCCTGAATTATTATTGAAGTTTCAAGATACATCTTAACTAGGTTAATATTAACCCCTCACCCCCACCAAACCTGAAAACTAAATTTTTCTATATTTTCTGCACCTTTTGTGTTGATGGGGACACCTCCAGCCAGGTAAGTTAATTGCATTTGTACCGCATGCGATGCCATGCGTGTAAAATATTTTTCATTTTTTACTTACTATTTTTTTTAAAAATAATTTGTTAAAACAATTTTAAATATTATTATCTTTTAAAAAAATAAATTTCTTATTTTCTTTGTCTTAAATTTAAATAAAATTGATACACGTAATTTTTGTTAGAAAAAAGTTGCCTAGTATTTAAGCTATTCTATTTTTTATTTTACCTTCATTCATTAGTTATTCTCCCTTTTTTGTATTACTTTATTTTATTTTTTTCGTTGTTCCTTTTGATTTTATTTGAAATATTTTGTTGTTGAAATAAATAAATTTCAGATGGATATCAAAATAAGTGAAGGAAATCAATACAACATAAAAAAAAAAGAGGTTAAAATGTAAAACTAAATGATACTGTTAACTTTTTTATTTATAAAATCCTAATTTTAAAAAATAATTAGAAGTCAAAATATAAGAAATTAATGAAGGAAGAAAAAAAATAAAAAGTTTAAAGTGAGGAAGAAAATAAATATATTACCAAAAAAAGAAATAAAAATAATTACATATGTATATATATGTTTTAATACCAATAATTATGTGTATTAACTAACCGTGAAATGACTAATTAAAAAGGACACGTGTCTATTTTTTTCGTTCGTTACTTCCTTTAAGAGAATGTATATGCTCTGACAGTATTTAGGGTGTATTTATTTTATTTTAAAACAACCAAAGGTGGTAATAGAATTCTAGTATAGTTAGGATGTGTTGCTGGAATATTTATGGCTTATTCCTTCAAATTATATATTAGTATGTTTTAATAATATTTTTAATTATGTATAAAACTAAAAAGAAGTCACTTATTTTTTTTAGAAAATATTTTTCATCATACGAAAAAATCAAAAACAATATCCTATTAAGTTTTTTTTAATAAAATAAACACTAACAATTGATTGTAATGAGAGATCGAAATTCCTTCACGATTATTTTCCAATTCCAACCCTCTAATAATACCTTCCAGCAATTATTCTATATTGCCTAAATAAAAACTTCCTCTGAAAAGGCCCATGAAGATTTTTGAAGCTTTTGAATTTAAAATGGAAGTCCTTGTACCAAACTGACATACTAATTTTAGGGGAGCCAAATTGCTTTTGGAAAAACAAAGTTTTTAAGTTTTATATTATAGTGAGTATAAATATAAATAAATAATTTTTATATATCATTAATTCAATTCAATTAATTATAGTAGTTTATTAGTTTATATTCAAGTTTTCGTAATATAATAACATATCGAATGAAACCCTATAAGTAGGGTATGGGGAGGATAGAGTATACACAGATCTTACGACTATCTCATAGAGATAGAGAGTTTGTTTCCGGAAAATCCTCGTATAAAAAGTCAAACCTCATGAGCAGAAAATAAAAAAAAGAAGGAAAAACAACTAAAAATAAAAAGTAGATGGTAGTATGTAAATACGATAAAAATAACAAATATAAGATAAATAATAATAACACAACATATAAAGACATAAATAATTCGATTATTCTACTAAATTATGAGGTCAGACATCAATTTACCCCTATAGATTTTCTATATAATATTATGATAAACTCATTATATATTAAAAATAACATATTCAATATAATTTTATAAGTAATATTTGAATATAATTTTTATGGTTACTTCAAAAAATAAAACATCATTTTTCGATAGACGTGGGTACTAGGAAAACAACTTTAAGGTTAGTCCACTTAATATGTGTACTGTTCTTTAGCAAGTGAAGATTTATTACCAGAGAGCTAAGCGTGCATAGAGGAAGTTGTACTATGTGGTTGAGAAGTTGTACATAGATAAGACTTTCCCGGGCATTAACAGTAGAGATTGGGAAAAAAATAAAGTAAAGGAGGAAACAAAAATCCCTCAGTAAAGCTTCCGTCTTCTTCCTCAAACTTATAACTATTTAACCCCACCCACTCTCCATTTTCTCTCTCTTAAACCCTTACTATTTCTCTCTCTACACTCTTGTTTTTCGGTGGATCTGTAAGTATATATCTGTATCTACTTCAATTTTCACATTAATCAATCAGACCCGGATTCAAGAATCCCAATTTTTGGGGCAGGAAAGTGGTTTATAGTTGATTGATTGTTTGTTTGTTTGTTTGATTGATTGTAGCATTATGAGAGTACCTTGTTGTTCAGTTTGTCAGAATAGGTATGATGAGGAGGAGCGTTGCCCTTTACTGCTCCAATGCGGTCATGGGTTTTGCAGAGAGTGTCTTTCTAGAATGTTCGCCGCTTCCCCAGATACTAGCTTATCGTGTCCGAGGTGCCGCCATGTATCACTTGTGGGGAACTCGGTTACTGCCCTTAAGAAGAACTACGCGATCCTAGCGTTAATCAGGGACTCCAGGTATTCGAGCGATGAGGAGGAGGATGAAGAAGAGGAAAACGAGAGGGGTTTTAATGAGAATGCTGAAGATGAGGAGAATGATTCCAGGCGGAGGCATGGTGCCCGGACAGCTTCTAGCTCCGGGTGTGGGGGTGGGAGGATAGAGGTCGGTGCTCATCAGGAAGTTAAGTTGATTAGGAGGATAGGGGGTGAGTCCATAAGGCCTGGAGTGGAGATGTGGGCAGCAACAGTTTCTGGTGGAAGCAGCGGCAACCGTGGGAGGTGCCGGCATAAAGTGGCGGTGAAGAAGGTGGGAGTTGGAGAGGAAATGGATGTGGTGTGGGTGCAAGAGAAGTTGGAGAAGCTGAGGAGGGAGTCTATGTGGTGTAGAAATGTGTGTGCTTTCCATGGTGTGACAAAATTGGAAAGAAGCCTGTGCTTGATTATGGATAGGTGTAAAGGGTCGGTACAGACCGAGATGCAGCGGAACGAAGGGCGACTCACACTTGAGCAAATTCTGAGGTAAAAGTTTTACTTTTTCTTGTGTGTTGGATTAAGGGTTACTCCTATTTCCATTTGGTCTGCCTTGTTGATTTTGTTGTTCCAGATTTTGGAGGTGAAAAATTGGAACTTGTGTGTAATTACAACTCTAAATCATGGGAAAACTTTTGCATCCTCAATCTATGACACGTGCTTTGTAAATGATCGTCAAGAGCTGAAATGTCGTCATCATTTTGCACGTGATGTTTCACATACCCACTTCAAGTAAATACATAAATTTGTAGATAAAAGATAACAAGAAACACCTCAGTGGAGATTCTGTCGGCTACTAAAACCACGTGTTAGTCAGTGTAATGGCAAATAGTAGGATCACCTCAGTGGTGGTTTTGTCGGCTACTTCTACCACGTGTTAGTCAGTGTAATGGCAAATAGTAGCATTGCCTCAGTGGTGAGTATATCGGCTACTTCTACCACGTGTTAGTCAGTGTAATGGCAAATAATAGAATCACCTCAGTGGTGATTATATCGGCTACTTCTACCACGTGTTAGTCCGTGTAATGACACTTCTCATCTGTTGCATTAGGTATGAGATGCACATTTCAAATTATTAATGACCTGAAAGTGTTTGTAAGAAAATATATATTAAGCGATAGAGACATAGAGCTCCTATTTTGAACTTGTTGAAGAATGACAAAAGTCCCACATTGGTGGTTAATTAGATGGGTGGACTCCTTATAAGGCTTAGGCAATCCTCCCTTTGAGCTAGCTTTTGGGGTGCGAGTTAGGCATAAGGCCTAATTTTACATGGTATCAGATAGGACCCATTTCACCCAATGTTGGGCCCCCGAAAATTAAAAAATTGCCCATGCACCAGATGCTAAGCACTGGGCATGAGGTGGGGTGTTGAAGAAGGAAAAAAGTCCCACATTAGTGGTTAATGAGATGGGTGGATTCCTTCTAAGGCTTAGTCAATCCTCCTCCCTTTGAGCTAGCTTTTGGGGTGTGAGTTAGGTCTAATCCCTAATTTTATAGAACCAAATGATATAATTATATAAGGTTGACTATATTATATTGGAATCAAAGAATGGAATTTTAAGTACAGCTTCCAATAAAAACTGTTTTATTTATATTAATACTTTTTGTTTTTGGATAAAGTAAGGCTTCATTAAAAGAAGGTACAAATTACTGAAAATAACATCAATCACTAACATGCCAACTGCGTATCTTATATCTCTTCTATGAAGTCCGTATTTTGCTCCATACTTCCCATAATACTCCTTTTATACCAAAATGCACATTTAAAATACATCTATTCTCAATCCTGGATACATGTTATCTTTTCCCTTCAAAGCAGATCCTATCTCTTTCCAACCATATTTATTGTCCATAAAACACCAAAAAGGATTGTTTTCGAAACAGGTTGTTTACTCTTATCACTTTTTGATGTTGCCATATCGTCAATATCTCTTAACCTTGTGAGGCATTATCCACTGTACATCAAACATGTCTGAAAAGAGCTCGCAACTGTCTTGCTACCTTGTTGTGATGCTGGACTGTCTCGGACTTTTCTTCATACATATAACATCTATTACTAAGGGTAATTCCTCTCTTTTTTTTTCTTGGAGAAACAGGTAACAGTCTAAGGGTAATTCCTCTCTTCTGCAAGTTCCCTGAGTAAGGCAAGCTTTTGCTGCAACCCATCCAAAACAAGCAACTATAAGAGGCAACTTTGACCTCCACATTGCTTTCCAGGGCCATTGTGCTTCACACAATTCCCTTTGTTTCAGTAATAGAGTATAGCATCTTCTGACTCTTGAATTTTCCATCATTGCGTGCTGCCCAGATCAATGAATTTTCCTTGTTATCCTCCAAACTGGCATTGTCCAGTGAATCATTGAGACCCTTCCTGAAATCAACCGCCAATCATTGTTTGATAAATATTCTGCCACCTTTCCTTTTTGATTTGTGTAACAGCCGTACAAAGTTGGAAACTTTTATCTGAATCTTTCTTTCCCCCGTCAAACATTACACCAAAAAGGGATAATTATACCATCCCCAGTTTTAGCTTTAAAAACTGGCTATATTCACCCCATAAGTTACTGATAGCACTCCAGGTCCCACCATGAAGAAGATAGACTGGACAGTGTGTCCAACAGTCTCTCCTACCATATTTGGCAACTATTAGTTGTTTCCAGAACTTATTACTGCCATTATTCTATCTCCAAACCCTTTAAACAATAAGCCTTTGTTATGCAACCTCAAGTATAATTCTCCTTAAATGCTGACATGTTGACAGTTCAGTCATTTTTTCTCGGACTAATGACAGATTTATTGATACTTGATACTACATTTTTCATATCACCAGTCATCTTCTTTTTTGCTATCTAGAACACAGATCTTGACAGCTCACTTGTGTATTAGTTAATACATCGTAATGTAGCTTGATCCTTAAAAATGCAGGTGCTACTTTTCTATTTCACTAAACAAAATCGAATATAATTAGATCAGTGTTAGCAAAAGCAAAAAGCGCAAAAATGTTGGAAGACCCATTGGGGCTTTAAGCGCAAATGAAGTGTGTTCTTTAATAATAAAAGGCGCAATGGGAGGAGCAACAACAACATATCCAGTGGAATCCCACAAGTAGGGTCTAGGGAGGGTAAAATATATGTAGACCTTACCACTACCTCGTAGAGATGGGGAGACTGTTTCCGGAAAACCCTCATCTAAAAAAATCAAGCCACATAAGCAGAAGATACTAGATATGGGAAAAAGGGAAAAGAAGCGAAAAAAAGGAAATGACTAATAATGAAAAACAAATGATAATATGTAAATACGATAACAGTAACAAATATAAGACGAATAATGAAAAGACGCAATGGGAGGAAAAAAAATATATAGTCCAAGACCAATAATTTATAAGCATGAGTGATAAATATAGGAAAAAAAAATTGAAAATAATTACGATAAAGTGAACTATCAATTGTTTAGCATCATTTCTTTAGAAGAGGTTCATTGGCAAGGAAAGAATTCCTTAGAACCTTGATGGCGACATGAAACACACATTAAGCGAGGTGAAGGGCTCAAAATGTTTTGAGCCTCGCTTCAGGGCTTAAGCATGCGTTTAATAACACTGAACTGGATCAAATGTCAAACTGAGGATTCTGCACCAATCCGAAAATGCTTAAACGCATTATAACATCCACCTCATGAACACATGGTTGAAATTTAATTCATTCCCGCACAACTGACATGTTAAATATTCAGTGAACTTTTTTTTTTTGATAAAGAATATTCAGTAAACTTTTTGATAAGGAAAAGATCAATTTGGTACATATTCAGTGAATTTCACCTGAAATTTTAGGTTTGATGTTATTAAACAATGCTTTTGTATCATGTGAGGTTCCCCCTCCCGTAAAAGTTTTTCAAGTAAATTAAAGGATGCTTTGGCACAAAGTAGAGCTGGGTTTGAGGCGGGTTCCCACAACTTTTACTGAAAGCGGGAGTGTCATTGTGGACTATGGAGGAGCATCCAGCGACTAAAACAAAGCTAGCTATCACAATTGTTTGCCAGTTGTCTTCTGCCCTTTGGGGATATAAGGCACTTCTATGTTACGTGTCCACTTCAATATTTTCGTCAAAAACAAAACAAAACATCCTGCCTAACGTGAAGACTCTCCACCTACCTTCGTTCCATTGCCGTTTCCAATTGTCGCAGCTCGGATCTCTATGTAATAATAATAACTGTCTTTCCTGGCTGCAGAGCACATCAAGAATACTATTATGGATTTGAAAGTTTGTCCCTATCTATCTCTATCCAATCCTGTTTTGATGCTAGGAAATCTAACAAAGTATCTATATCAGATACATTCTTGAAATTGCACCATATAACTAAGTGGTATAAGCACCTATATTTAGACCATTTTACAGTGTCAGCATTCCCTTCAAAGGATCTGTTGTTTCTTTCTCTCCCCACAAAATGTTGAGTGGAACTGTGCTCCAGATCTTTCCTCTGTCCAGTTTCCTTGTGTTCCAACATTACAAAAGATCCTTGACTGATGGTTCAATAAAGTTCAAAAATGTGTTAAGAGAAGTCCCATGGCTGTGGCAATTTAAGGCTGAGCGGAAATAGCTGATTAATCTCCCCACTAGCTTTACCTCATAGCTTTATCTTGTGAAAACTGAAAAGTGATAAGGCCTCCTTTGCAAATTAGTCTGAGGGAAACATGTTATTCTAGTAAAGCATACTGTTTTGTTTGGAGCATTTTCTTCTGTATCTTCTTCCAAGGTCATTGGTAGCTGGTATGAGGGGAAACTAAGACTCTCATGGCAAAATTTCATCGCATAGTGTACACTTGACCTGTTCTTGATTGGTCATCTAGGGGTTTGGCTTGGTCGGTGACATCTTACTGAGGGTCGAAATATGTCTGTCAAGTAAATGCTTGCTCTTGTCCTGATGCTCATGCCATCAATGGCTTTTGTCATGAACCAACCTAGAAGCAGTTATTGTATATTTCTACTTTATACTGCTTCTTTTGTGTGAATCGATATTATTCCATTCCAAACCCTCCCAGGTACCTCCCAAGGAAAATCCCGAATTACAGGAGACTTTGCCTTTATTAATATATTAATATCCTTACAGAAAAACAGCGGTGGGGCAGTTAAGCAATGAAATTGCTCTTTTTTTTTTCTCTCTTTCTACTGATCGGCTGAATTGTTCATTGTTGGAATGGGAAGCACTTTGGAAATGCTGCCAAAATCACGAAGAGAGCAGAATACAAAGGGAGAATTAGTGAGTGATGGAAAAGATTTAGAAAACTAGAAAAGAGAAAATAGGGACTTAGCTCTTCACTGTATTTTTTAAAAGAGAAAAATAGGGGCTTCGTATAAGTGCTGGGTTACAAATAGAATTTAGAGGCATCTCTTCTGACAAAGGGTTACCATGAGAAGGATCTACGCCCTTCATTGTGCAGAATTTTTCATTTTAGTAAGATTTGACATAGAGGAAGTCATCGTCGGAATGGGAGAATCGGTGAGTGATGTAAGCTGATGTTGAACTTGGGGTATTCTCCTAATAATAATTCAGTCTTCTGAGTATGACATCCAAGAGTCCACAATTACATGTGTGTTAATGTTGAGATAAATTGTAACCAAGCCTTTTTGTTAGCTGTGAAAGCATAAAGGTGGGGGGAAGGTTCTTGGTTCTCCATAGAAGTGAAAGACACAGCCAACAAGTTTTTAGAAACTTTTGTATGAAATAGGGTGATAAACACATTTAGATAAGTTACTAATTTAAAAATTCTTTTTGCACTTCTGTTATGGGGGAGCTCTGGAAACTCTTCTGTAGATTCTAAACCAATCACCAGTATTCTTGCAGTTTAATTATGATCGTTTTCATCCCTCATCACTGAAAGGGTGATGAATTTGGTTGGATATGTTGTAACTATCTAGAATTTTAACTGCTTGAATCAAATTCGAACTTCAAAGCTTATCAAGAGTGTAGCTTACATATGCTCTAGAGAGTCAGCAAGGGTTCAATTTCCACCCAGTGTTCCCCTTCTTTATGCCCTTTAAACTCTTCACCTCGCTCCTCATTGGGGTCCAGTTTACAGAATCTAGTCATATTTCTCTGTGTACTGAGGATGGTGGTTTTAGTATTTCATGTATTTCCTAACCTTGATGAATTATCCCATCTTAAATGCAGATATGGAGCCGACATTGCACGTGGGGTGGCTGAACTTCATGCAGCTGGTATCGTTTGCATGAATATTAAGCCATCCAATCTTCTTTTAGATGCAAATGGCCATGCTGTGGTATCTGATTATGGGCTTCCTGCAATTTTAAAGAAGCCTGCCTGTAGGAAAGCTCGATTGGATTGTGAGTCCACAATAACTCATTCTTGCATGGATTGTACAATGCTTAGCCCAAACTACACTGCTCCAGAAGCGTGGGAGCCTGTAAAGAAATCACTTAATCTTTTCTGGGATGGTGCCATTGGTATATCCCCAGAGTCTGATGCCTGGAGCTTTGGTTGCACGTTGGTGGAAATGTGCACTGGTTCTATTCCGTAAGTGACAACTTATTTTTCTTTGGCAACTTCTAGTCTTCTCGCTTCTACTACTTTTTAGCGTACACGTTCTTCTATTCTGTATGATTTACTTAGAGCACGCTTTGTCATTCTTATGCAGCTGGGCTGGCTTAAGTGCAGAGGAAATTTATCGGTCTGTTATAAAGGCGAGGAGACAACCTCCTCAATATGCAAGTGTAGTGGGTGTTGGAATACCACCAGAGTTGTGGAAGATGATTGGTGAGTGTCTGCAGTTCAAGGCTTCCAAGAGACCAACCTTTAGTTCAATGTTAGCCACATTTCTTCGCCACTTGCAAGAGATCCCTCGAAGCCCTCCTGCCAGCCCTGATAAGTAAGAACATTTATTTAAGCTGATATTTCATAGCAGGACTGTCATATAAATATGGTTAGCTGTTGGAAGATAGCTCTAATACTTAGTTGTCTTGCTTCTTAAATAGAGGCTGCATCAGTGCACTGTGTGTTCCTGATTCTGATCGCTAATTATTAATGTTTTGCAGTTTCTTTTGAGTTTAATCATTGGCCAATGAGTTTTGTAAATTATTATATGTTAAAAATGCAGTAACTTGCAGTACCTGGGAATGAATGGTGTAGTACCTTCTGCGGCATATCATTCTGAGGTTTCTCTTGATGATCCCAGTCTGCTACACAGACTTGTCTCTGAAGGCAATGTGAATGGCGTTCGGTAAGTATTCATGTGTTTCTTAAGTAGTAGGATATCCTATATTGCAAAATTCACCGAGAGACTACCAGAAATTTGAAAGGAAAAGTTTCATAATATAAAAGAAAAAAGTAAAAAGAAGTATCAGATCTTCAGGATTTTTCAAGTTTGGGAAGGGAATTTACAGAAGTTACTTGTTCTTAATCACATATTATTTTTTGGTATCTGAGGGATTTTATTCATTGCCAATAAGCATTACATAGCAGGTTACTATCACAGTAGCCATTTCAGTTTAACAACTCAATACCTCTAGCTAAACACTACCTCTAAAAGTTAAGACTAATCAACATGTCTTTAACATTCTCTTTAGTTCTAGTAGTGATAATAATAACTATCTCTTTAGCCAATTGCTCCACCTCACGTTTCTCCTTCTTGAATATTCTTCTATTGCGTTCCATCCATATCCCATATCCACCTTCAGCTAGTACCATTTTGAATGCACTTGCGGCTGTAGTCTTGCCTTTACCATTCTGTGTACACCACTGGATCACATATTCCTTCAAGAAGTTTCTGGAACACTATTCCCCGAATCGCTTTTGCGCAACTTCTTGTAGTCCTCCTAAGAATTCTTTTCTATGTACTTCATTTCTTTTACCCTTATGTGTGCAGAGACTTGCTAGCGAAGATTGTATCAGGAAAAAGTGTTACTTCTTTATGCTCTGTACTGGAGGCACAAAATGCTGATGGCCAAACTGCTCTCCACCTTGCTTGTAGACGAGGAAGTGTGGAGCTTGTTGAAGCCATTCTGGAATATTCTCAGGCTAATGTGGATGTCCTAGACAAAGATGGTGATCCACCCCTTGTGTTTGCTCTTGCGGCTGGATCACCTGAATGTGTTCGTGCTCTTATCAGGAGGCATGCCAATGTCAGGTCTAGACTAAGAGAGGGCCTTGGTCCATCTGTTGCTCATGTGTGTGCATACCATGGCCAACCAGATTGCATGCGTGTAGGTCTTTTCTTCCTTCTATGTGTATGTTGAGAAAGATGCTAGGATGAAACTGAAATGTGGGGGACAAATGGAAAGTCAGGTTGCTAAAGAGATAAGATAAGTACTACATTTTTTTAGATTAAAAAAAGTAAATGACTACATTGGAGGTGCAGGTTCAATTTTTCATTTGTCCTCTTGTCCTTGCTCTACCCTCCACTCCTTCTGTTATAAAAGATGAACAAAACAAAATTTAAGAGATTCCGTAGTCTTGACTTGAAATTCATGCTTGTTCACTGGTGAAACTCCCTACTTTGTATTTCAAGTCTCCAAGGTCGATTCCGTCTCCTTTCAATACTGCCCCCCACCTCACCCAAAATAAAGCATGTTTATATGATGCTGTTTTGTTTTGCCCTTCTTTCGAATAGAATCTGTTGTTTGTTGGTCATCATGTTGGTACCTATTATTTCTTTTATGTTTCCTTGCAACAGGAATTATTAATGGCTGGGGCTGATCCAAATGCTGTTGATGATGAAGGTGAATCAGTGCTTCATCGAGCAGTTGCTAAGAAATATACGGACTGTGCTAAGATCATACTGGAAAATGGAGGCTGTAAATCCATGAGTATCTTGAACTCCAAAAATTTAACGTAAGTTCAAATGTGATTCCTAGCCATTCTTTGAAATGCTCTTTGAAAAAAAAATTTAAAAATTCTACTGGGGAAATCCTATAACTAGGAATGCTAGGAAAAGACTAAAACTAAACAAAAGGATAGAGGAAAGTGCAAAATATAAAATTACTAGTTAAAAAAGTGCAAAATATATCTTATATCAAATCACAGGAAAACATTATGAAAATGGAATCATGGTGGTGGTGGGAATTGCAGATGAAAACATACAAGTTTAAGAATGTATATCTCCCGACGGGTAGAGTATCACTTGCTGAATTCTTCTAAGTTATTTTCCTTTATTCTTATGTCAGTCAGATTTGTTAATTTTTTCAAAGTGAAAGTGTATAACAAGGGAAATCATGAAGAAAAGAGCTCAAAGTTTAATAGGAAAAGCGTGGCCTTTCCCTTGCAGAAAAGATTTTGTGGTCCACTTGTTTGACTTAATGTTGTTTTAGATGGAAATCAATCGATTTTGTGGCATGTTTGAGTTAAGAATGGATCGTAAAGTAAATTGTTGGAGCTGATTAATCATAATGTTTTAAAGTTCTTTGATGCGACCTCCTTATATGTATTTAGAAGGTGCTTTATAATTGATTTAACCGCTGAAGTGTCGCTATTATCTTTTCTAACTGTATTTATCTATTTGGGGTTCCGGCATGTTGTCCGTAAGATAACATTCTCTTATTTATCGATACAACATGGGAGCTTAGTGAATAAACGTGTCATTCAATATGTTTCACTGTATCTAGTACTCAAATATGTTAATATCACCCATTCTAAAAAAGTGTTGCTTAAAATCACAGAAACAAAAACTTCCTGAGAGAACAGTTGGGACAATAGAGATCAGAAGATTACTTACGTGACTAATGGTCTTAGAGTGGGATGATCTATGTGTGGAGCAATTATGATAGGGTTTCAGATTATACTAGTGTTTTTTTCAGGTGCATCTGGAGAAGTTTGGCAATTGTTCGTTAAACTTGTTCCACTTCTACTCTAGTAGTTCACATTTTAGCTTTCTGAAAAAGCAACAGCGAGAAAAACTGTCTGCTCATGAAGGAGGATGCTTGAGCATGTGTGTCCTTGTATTATTCTTTGATCTCCTCCTCTCTCCTTTCCTACAAGGTGCATATTTTGTGTCTTTCCTTCTACAGGCCACTACACACGTGCATCGCGACATGGAATGTTGCCGTTGTCAAGAGGTGGGTGGAACTTGCATCTGTTGAAGATATCGCCGATGCTATTGATATTCCAAGTCCTGTTGGTACTGCACTGTGCATGGCAGCAGCTTTAAAGAAAGATCGTGAAGCAGGTGGGTTGACAATCTTTTTGACAGAATGAACATAAATATAGTTGTTTTACAAGATATAGCAGTTGGTAGTTCTCTGTACTTGCTAGTTTGTACATGTTCTTGGTTTTCATTGGAGTAATTTTGTGTGCTTTTGTAGAGGGGAGAGAACTGGTACAATTAATTTTAGCTGCTGGAGCAGATCCAGCTGCACAAGACACACAACATTTTCGAACTGCTTTGCACACTGCTGCTATGATAAATGATGTTGAGTTGGTCAAGGTAGGGTGATACGTACTTGAATTTGACAAATACTATTTTGGAAGAAGAAAAAAGAACCTAAGTTGCTCAGACTCTCCAAAAATGTTGCGGCACCCATGTCGAATCCTTCAAAAATACACTATTTTTGGAGCATCCAACATGCACATAGACATTTTTGAAGAGTCCGAGCAACACAGAAAAAAACATCACTCTTAGGTTGTATGTCCAAATCGTGCTTTGTCTGGACAGTGACACTCTTCTTAGCATCAGTTACATTACATTTTCCACCGATCTCATGTTAGTCTCCAGGACACCTCCACTGATTTTTGGTTAGAAAAACGAAGATGTTTTGTAAGTTCTTTTGCTCTCCATTGATACAGATAAAAAAGGTATACAGAACTATCTCTTGTCAAATAAATGGGTTATTTCTATATGGACCGAAACTTAATATTAGAAATGATCTTATTATGCTCCACTTAACCGTTGCTTCCAGCCGAGTAGCTTTTTGTTAACAAGTTATGTCGGGAGAGTTCATACAGGATAAAGATCAAGGGATTCTTAGTCTTGTTTTGATAGATCAATCATATAAATGAAAAGGCAGAACTGATCTGATGTCTCCATGTTATTTTAAAATATGCATGTCTTAATGTCCTCATCAGTCAGTGCATGCCTTTATTGGCAAGAGACTAAATTCTTAGTTCTGCACAGTAGTTAAGTGAAGGTTCTTTTTCATTATAAATATCTTTTAACCACAACAATTTTTGCTGTCTCACGAACTTCCAAATTTTCTTCAGATCATCCTCGATGCAGGAGTTGATGTAAACATCAAGAATGTGAATAATACGATACCTCTTCATGTGGCATTGAATAGAGGTGCAAAATCATGTGTCGGGTTGCTTTTGTCTGCTGGGGCAAATTGTAATCTGCAGGTCTGTAATTGACACTTTTTGGATCTATCAGTAGATGCATATATTTTTGAACTGTATTTGGGCTCTAGGGGTAATTTACTGAATATATTTGATAGCAGATGATTTGTTAGAATTCCACAGCCCCTTGTAATTATAAGAGGACTGGCTTTTGCTCTGTACGTACCTGTACCTGATGGTGCTGTCATCATCAATAAACTAATTTGTTTGTTGTAACTTTGCTGGACTTCGATAACTGCAAAGTTTGAGACCGGGAAGATATTCACTAAGATTTTGGATGTGCAAATCCTCAACCGAGACACCCCGAACTTGAGAAATTGTTGAGTTTTGTAGTTTATGGTCATAAAATTTTCTCTGAAGGTGCAACCAGTACTTGTCAATATTTCTTTGTTTTTTATTCCACTTTTAGCTAATTTTTTATTTCTCCCTGATGTCAGGATGATGAAGGTGATAATGCTTTCCATGTAGCAGCATTCTCTGCTAATATGATACGTGAAAATCTTGATTGGATTGTAGTTATGCTCAGGTATCCTGATGCTGCTATTGAAGTTAGGAATCACAGGCAAGTTTCAATTAGTCCGTGCCACTCCTTCATATGGTTTATGCTATCATGGGGAATGACTTTACATTTTGTATCTGAGCTTGGGATTAACTTCAGCAATGTCTATTGTTGCAGTGGGAAAACTTTATGTGACTATTTGGAGGCTCTTCCTCGTGAATGGATTTCAGAAGATTTGATAGAGGCACTTAGGGAGAAGGGGGTCCATCTATCTCCCGCAGTGTGAGCATAAAGATTTTTGTTTATGTTGCTATTTTTGTCATTATTTTATAATAATTATAAATTGCTTGTTGATTGGGCTTGATGTTTTAATGAGTTGCTTGTCCATATGCTATGTAGATATGAAGTAGGGGACTGGGTGAAATTCAAGAGAAGCATTGTGACACCAACTTATGGGTGGCAAGGTGCTAGACATAAGAGTGTTGGCTTTGTTCAAAATGTCCTTGACAAAGACAATCTCATTGTGTCCTTTTGCTCTGGGGAGGGCCGAGAGGCACAAGTATGCCGGGAGGCTCAAGTATTAGTAGATGAAGTTGTTAAAGTGATTCCACTGGACAGGGGGCAACATGTGAAGCTCAAGCCAGATGTGAAGGAACCCAGGTTTGACATAAAACTATTATCACATTGTATTTATAGAAGGGCTATGTGCTTCTTATGTCCTTTCTGCTCTTTCTTGAGCTAGAATATCTTGGCACTAAACCAGAAAATCCCGGAGAGGGGGATTGGGGATGGATTTTATTTCTCTGGAGTGGAACTATGTACGCTTCTTGGAATTGACAATCAAGGCCTCAATTTTGACTACTTTGGTGTAACCTTTCTCAAAACTCTTTTCCAGCCAAGATGTTCCCCTAGGAAACTGTTTAGTGCATTCCGTCTTATTTCTGTATCTTACTGTTTATAGAAGAAAATTGCATGGCCTGCTTAACTGTGAGTACTGTTATAACTTTGTACAGGCCTGCCCTTTTCCCCCTCTTGGTGTTGAGTTTGGGTTTTGTAATGTCTCATGAATACGTGAATATTTGGCTATGTATGTATAAACTGGAGTTTTTTGCTATCGTTATGGTCAAATAGGGTATGAGTTCCTTATATAGTAATGGTTCATATATGTAACGACCATTTTTTTCTTTTTAAGTTATCATGACTCAGATGCAGTACATGGCAATAAATTAGTGGTCCAAGAAAACAGATGCCTTGAGTCTTAATTTGATAAATAATATACTGAATTTATAGCTCGTATGTGGATCTTTCTGAGTGAAATAAACCGAATATTAATGAAGAAATTTGGACGTATAGAAAGAGAAATCTGGTTCTTAAATAGAGTAGCAGAAGTAAAAAAAATACAGTATAGTCGTATAATTATCCAACTTTCCCCTTCCCTAGCTTTTCCCTTGCTAATCTTAGTTCTTCTTGAGCTGATATACGATTGTCTCCTTGCAACCAAATTTAAGCTGAAATGTTTTAAATTTGGCCTCATTAACTTAAATATTGAAAAGAAAAAATGAAGAGATTTGGAGGTATAAACAGCTTTAATACAGTATAGAGAAACAAAAAATTGCATCACTTAAATGAGTAATGAAGTTTCCTCTTTCCTAGTTCTGTCTTGCCAATTGCTTCTTAGCTTTTCTGGTGCTGACTCATGAATGTCCTTTGCAGCCAGAGCCAGGTGTTATGTTAGTTGAAATGTTTCAAGCTGACTCAGGAAAACATTTGCATTTGTAACAGCTAATAATAACATTGCTTTTGCTACAGATTTGGTTGGCGTGGTCATGCCCATGACAGCATAGGAACTGTTTTATGTGTTGATGATGATGGGGTTCTTCGTGTTGGGTTTCCTGGAGCATCTAGAGGGTGGAAAGCTGACCCTGCAGAAATGGAACGTGTGGAGGAATTCAAGGTCGGTGATTGGGTTCGCATTCGTCCTACACTTACAACAGCTAAACATGGATTTGGATCTGCAACACCAGGAAGCATCGGTGTAGTCTACTGTATTAGACCAGACAACAGTCTGATGGTGGAACTAAGCTACCTTCCTCATCCATGGCATTGTGAGCCGGAAGAAGTTGAACCTGTAGAACCATTCAGAGTAAGACATACATTGTATTGTGTCTGTACTGATCTCCCGTGGTTTATTACTCGCTGTTTCATTTTAGATGACTCTTTTTTTAATTTTTTTTTTTAATTTTGCAAAAAGAATGGCACCCTTTATATAATGGGAGCTTTCTTAACTTTAAACTTTCCATTTTGCTGTTGACGATATGCTCTTAGTCACATAAATGTCATGGGACGTGCCCCATTAAACATTGCAAAATAAAATGAAATTGAGGGAGTACCTATTTCAGAATTTCCTTTATCCTGTTCAATTGTTAAATTCTGCTTTCTTTACCTTTTCACAGATTGCTGATAGGGTCTGTGTGAAGCGCACTGTTGCAGAGCCAAGATATGCTTGGGGTGGTGAAACACATCATAGTGTAGGAAAAATAATTGATATAGAGGCTGATGGTCTGTTGATCATAGAAATTCCCAATCGGCCCATCCCATGGCAGGCAGATCCTTCTGATATGGAGAAGGTGGAGGATTTCAAGGTAATACGTGTAATTGATCAATATTTTGTTCTTTAATGAGGAGATGCGGCATTGGTTATTAGGAAATTCTGTTCTGTTTTGGGGGTTGGGGAGATGAGATCGTGAGAATGGAAGAAAAAGGTTCAAGTTTGTGGGACATAAAGTAGGTGTAGGTGGCGTTCTCAATAATTTCTCTTTTCTCTGCCATTAACAGGTAGGTGACTGGGTAAGAGTAAAAGCTTCAGTTCCCTCACCAAAATATGGTTGGGAGGACATCACAAGGAATAGCGTAGGTATAATCCACAGTTTGGAAGAAGATGGTGATGTTGGCATTGCTTTTTGCTTCCGTAGCAAGCCTTTCTCTTGTTCAGTGACTGATGTGGAGAAGGTGCCGCCTTTTGAAGTTGGGCAAGAAATTCATGTTCTGCCATCTGTTTCTCAACCTCGACTTGGCTGGTCCAATGAGACACCAGCAACGGTTGGGAAGATTGTGAGAATTGACATGGATGGTGCTCTAAGTGTAAGCTTGCACTGCCTCTTTCATTTTAAATTCGTTGAAGAACATCTATTGACCTTATTAGTAGCATAAAATCTGGTGAACTTTGAATTCACCTCCAATTCAGTTAGTTTATAGTTTTAATGAATTGCTGGCCATTGATGCTTTCTAGGTTAGGGTAGCTGGGAGAGACAGTTTATGGAAGGTTTCTCCTGGAGATGCAGAAAGACTTTCGGGACTTGAAGTAGGTGATTGGGTACGTTCAAAACCAAGCCTGGGAACTAGACCCAGTTATGATTGGTACAGCATAGGCAAAGAAAGTTTAGCAGTTGTACATAGCGTTCAAGACACTGGTTATTTAGAGCTTGCATGCTGTTTCCGCAAAGGACGCTTAATGACTCATTACACTGACGTTGAAAAGGTTTCTGGATTTCAAATTGGGCAGCATGTTAGGTTTAGGTCTGGCCTGGTAGAACCAAGATGGGGCTGGAGAGGCACTAATCCAGATTCTCGAGGTGTTATAACTGGCGTTAATGCTGATGGAGAAGTTAGGGTTGCATTTTTCGGTTTGCAATGTCTCTGGAAAGGGGATCCTGCAGATCTTGAGATAGAGCCGACATTTGATGTCGGAGAGTGGGTCAAGTTGAGAGAGATTGCAAGTGTTTGGAAATCTATCGGGCCAGGTAGCATTGGAGTTGTGCAAGGATTGAGTTATGAAGACGATAAGTGGGATGGAAGTGTCTTTGTTGCTTTTTGTGGAGAGCAGGACCAGTGGGTGGGATATTGCAGCCATCTTGAGAAAGTAAACAAGCTCTTAGTTGGTCAGCGTGTTAGAGTTAGAAACTCTGTGAAGCAGCCAAGATTTGGTTGGTCAGGTCATAGTCATGCAAGTGTTGGAACTATATCAGCAATTGATGCAGATGGCAAACTAAGAATCTACACACCAGCAGGGTCTAGATCTTGGATGCTTGATCCTTCAGAAGTAGACGTAGTGAAGGAAAAGGAAATCCAAGTTGGCGACTGGGTCAAGGTTAGGGAGAATGTGTCTAACCCAACACACCAGTGGGGGGATGTCTCTCACGCAAGTATTGGGGTTGTGCACCGCATAGAAGATGGAGACCTTTGGGTCGCATTCTGCTTTATGGACAGACTATGGCTCTGCAAGGCCTTGGAAATGGAAAGAATTAGAGCATTTAAAATTGGGGATAAGGTGAAGATCAGAGATGGGCTGGTGGCACCTCGGTGGGGATGGGGGATGGAGACTCATGCGAGTAGAGGTGAGGTGGTTGGAGTAGATGCTAATGGGAAGCTAAGAATCAAGTTTCGATGGAGAGAAGGGCGTCCATGGATTGGAGACCCTGCTGATATTGTTCTTCTTGAGCACGATGAATAATGAAGGGTTTGTCTTTATTATGGTTCATCCGTTTGTTAGATAGTGGACAGGGAAGCCGAGTGCTTCTTTAATTTACAGGAGAGGCAGTCCATGTGCTGTCTTTGTGAATGGCATTATAGGCTGCCCCAGTGCATTGACAGCCATGAAGATGGATGCATACACAGTAGATGTGATGACAGAGATGGCTGTAATGTTAAAAGGAAGTTGGGGTTGGTTTAGGGTCATTGCTGAGGTTCAACCTCAGATGTTTAGTCAACAATTCTGCCTTTGTTGGCGATTTTTCTGCATATGGTTTTGTTTTAGCTGCGTTAACAGAAAGATACTTGATTTCTGTTCTGTACAAATCACTAGTAATTTTGGGGTTCATAGCTTTCAAACATAGTTCACTTACGCTAGACTTGAAAATCTCTATCCTATTTAGAAAATGCTGAGGACACTGGTCATATTTTTGTAAAATTTTATTAGCCATTAGAATAGAGAAGCATGTGAATTTATTATCTTGCCTCTTATGTTGGTATAGAAATATGATTTGGGTTCAATGGATCTTTCCTTTATATTTGGATTATTGTGAAATATCTGTCCAAACTTTGGTGACGAAAAGGACAGAGATTTAACACCTAAATTAGAGGTAGAAAATATACGTCAATTTGATACAAAACACCCAACTTTTTTGTTCATCGTGTTGAGCCCAAATCATTTGTTCTATGACGATCGTTCATCAAAGTTTTCATGGCATCAATATCCAACAATCAAGTCCTTAAAACCAAAGTTCCAAGTTTATAATTCAAGTTCAGACTGTCAACAACAACATACTCAATGGAATTCTACAAGTGGGAGAGGAAGGTATAATATACGCAGATCTTACTCTTATCTCACAAGGTAGAAAGGTTATTTCTTGAAAACCCTCATCTCCTCATAAGGAGAAGATCAGACTGTCAAACCTAATCAAAATCTAACATCATTAATCTCAACATCTACTTCGTGAACATTTGGAGTACACAACACTCTTTCAATCTAGAGGAATTATACACTAACAAACATTCATTTTTAACATCAGAAATTGCAGTTTGTTGAACTACTTGTTTTTAACTGTTTCAAGTGCAAAATTTGTGTTACAACTCTTACCACTGTGAGGCAGTTACCAAGCCTGAGAGCTTCAGAAAGAAATTGCCAAAAGTTTATCTTGAGATGCACATATTGGTACATCGCTGAGGATGAATAGAAGGCGGCTCGACAACAGCTGCAAAGAGCATGGGATGCACAATTCCACTGACAAAGAACCTACTGAATTATTCATCATAAACCATTATTAATGATGTCCCGCATCATTTGTATTGGGATGAGCCCTTCAGTTCTGATAGCATCCTTATTTGGATCTGGACTTATGAAATACAATGTAGGTAGTCCTCGAACCTGAGAGGAGATTCTTTCAGTTGTAGCAGACAACAAATTCTCAAAAGACAATAGCATGCACTTACGAAATATGTGATGAAAGCAAGGAATTCTGATAAAGGATAAGTACATACTTATATGAGTGACAGGAGAGAAGGCACAACTTTATTTAAAAATGTTAATAGTATTGAAAGGGAAACAAATTTTGATTGTACCTGCATATCACGTGCAAATTCATATTCATCGTCTGTGTCCACTTTCACAATAAGGGCATTGTTTTCATACTCTACAGCGAGCTGTCAGATAAAATTGGAATTATACAACAGAATAACTCAAATAACATACTACTAATCAGCCAAGATAGCATATCCTTAAAGCAAAAGATAGTTGGCTATGATTAATTAACTTTGATGTTAGCAAAGATAACCTTGTCCGCATAGCAAGATATCACTAAACTCAAAGCAGACTACAACTGGAAGTTGACTTACTGATTTAAGGAGGATTGTGGGGGGTGGGGGGTTGGGGGTTAAGCGGAATATATTTCATAATAAATGCACCAAGATAGCGCCCAAAATATTTATATTTGCTTGTGTCCCTTTTTTACAATCATCCAACTTACTAGCCCAAATATCCATGCATAAGGTGAAACTCTATTTACACCAAAAGACGAAAGTTTACTTGTATTTTGATACTGTATCATTATCATTATTGTGAAACAATCTCCTTTTCTTTTCAAAGATATCAGCTAAACTTGCATTAGACTGTAGGATCTCCAATCTTGCAATCACACTAACAGAGGGGAACTTATTACTATCCAAGCGGATAAACTTATAAAGGCCTAGAAGTAATACAATCCTTTGATTACGATTGTTAATTTGTGACATGCAATTTATGTTGGGCAAATTATGCTATGACATTACACGTTTCAACAGTGCCAAGATTAGCGTTAATCTTTTCTCCAAATACTAGAATAGGTAAAAGTTACCAGATGGCAGACTATAACTTCATTATTTATAGCTTTTCAATTTACTTGAAACTTGTCAATTACAAACTTTTACTTTAAGTTTTTGCAAAAGATAGTTACTCTTCAGCTGATAGTATTCCTTCACCACATAGCAGCACCGATTCATTTGACACAAACTCTCTCCTTAATAACCACTCCACCTACTGATTTACTAAATAATGGATGATTTATGCCACCATCACTGCGACATTGTTAAATAAACAACTAGAAAAATCAAAAATCACTAAAATCTTCATATCCATTTTGTCTACTTATATCCATTTCTCACATGAACAATAAACATGGAGGAAAAGGTCAACACAAGTTTTTTCTCCAAGAAATGGAGTTACAGGAAATTGAGGATAAAACAAACCATATGACTTCCATAATCACCTAAGATTTACCTCTATCTTTACAATAATTGAATGTAGGTCCTCACAGTTGCTATATTTTGAAATACATCATAACAATGAGCATAAGGTTTCCTTAGTTTAAAAGGATTATCCCACTAATGATTGACGAATGAAGGTCTAACTTACACAATATCATTCACTTTGATAGAAAAATGTCCACTCTAAGTTCAATCTTTGCTGCAGCATTAGAAATTCAGGGATAACGGACACACCCCTCTACCTTTCTCTACGTGTGCTCCTCATCAATGAGTTACCCCCAGATATGTAAGCTTCACAAACATAGCATGTCCTAAACTCGGATAAACAAGAAGCTGCATAGGTTGGCGGACTACTAAAAGATAATCAAACTATGATGGAATACTCTAATTTTATAGCCTAGCCACAATTACTTTAGAATTGGAGCTAGAAGATGGAGTCATAATCAAACTGAATGGTTCTGCAAACTGAGAAACTGACCAATTCAACTAACCAAGTTGATTTGCACTATGGAACAAATCCTCTAGAGTATTCATTCAACAATCCCAACTTTGAACTACATTAAACCATCCATAACCAATTAAAGAAATGCTTAAAACATTTTCATGTGAAATCCGGACTTACCATTTCAAGTTCTTGAGCCATCAAAATACAAGGACCACACCAGGTGGCATAGAAATCAATAATCAGTGGCACCTTCCTTTCTCCCTTTACCAGTTCTTGGATCTCTTTGGCAGACAACTTCTTCTGCAATCCCATGTAATTAAGAAAAACAGGAATTGGAATTAGCTACCTCTTATAGGACGCACATTAGAAACAAACCTACACTTAACAAATTGATAGAAGGATTCCTTCCTATAAACGAGTTGCCTAAGTCTAGTTCCTTTTTGCTCGTGTTTAACCACTTTTCCAGTTTCAGCAATAGACAAAGCTTATCCACAACATACATTTCCTAATTCATATAAATTTGGATAAACAAACACCATAGCCGAAATTCGGTCAAGAAGATTATTGTTGGACCAGTGACAAGTTTGTTGTAGCGGGATTGAATCCTCTTAAAAAGAGAGAGATATGTGCGTCTCAGTCTGAATATATTTTATTTTCATCATTTTGTTTTTAAATTGTAATTGTGATTTCACCAACACATACTTCCAATTTCCAAAATTGATATGAACTTTCTAAAGGTTCCCAACAGACGAACAACCCCAATTGCTGAAATTTGGAAATATCAAACTAAAATAGAGAAAGCTAATGAAATTGAACAACCAATAAATGTTACCCAGGTAGTGTTTAAGCATGAAAAAGCTATATATGTGTGTGTGTAGAGAAAACATAAGCATACCACAAGATAATCCTCTCTGACATATCTGCCTGCAGCTGGGGGTTTGCAAATGGATTTTCTGGAGAGTGTTTGGGTAAAAGATAGTGCGGGAGTGGGGGGAGTGTATGAAAAGAGTGAACAATTGAGGCGATGGGGTTTGGAGAAGTGAGAAGACGAACAAGTATGGAGTGCCGGAGGGTGAAAGGTAAGATTGGCAGCTTGCATTTGCGGTAGCTTTATCTGCTCTGCCGGAGTGACAGAGACTCTATTTGGGGTTTAAGGAGGAAAGAGATATCCAAAGTTCCTCTATAGGGGTTAAGGTGACAAAAGATAAGGTTCAATACGAAAAGGGAAATAAATAAAAAGAAGGAAAAAAATTGCTCTAATTTTAATTTTTTAATATTAAAAAATGTATCAACTTTAATAGTGAATTTAAAGTTTAAAAAAGTACAATTCATAATATACTTAAAAGCTTTTTTTTAATGTAAATGAATATAAAGTTTTAGGAGAGTTTGAATAGTTACATTATACATGACATGCAGCTAGCACATGTATGTAGAAAATAAATAACAAAAGCTGTTAAGATCATTATTTGATCATGTTGAATAGGCTCATTATCGTGGTCTATCACTAATCACTTTTGTTATCATAATCATCATTATTTCTAATTATATTTATCAGCTACTATCACACTTATCTATTTCATCATTATAGTTATATCTATTATCATTATCAGCCTGGCAAGTCTATGTAGTCATTACTATCCATTACCAACTCAACTATACTAAATTTCTACTACTAACAAACTCTGTCATTAAAATTGATACTGTTGCCAACTGTCACTATACATTTTTTCATTATGATCATTGTCATCGCCGCCTTCATCACTACCACTAGTGTGGTTAAAATCTATTATCAGTCACCTCCATCATTACAATTAACATTATTGTCAATTACCACAAACACATTATCAACTATTACACATTCTTCAATCATCATCACTCACACTGCCAGCTCCGTAGCATCAACCAACTACACCATTAAAACTACCAACAAAATTACTAATTGTCATTATTGTACAGTCGCCACAACACCAACCATCTTCACCATCATTATTACTAGCCATTAAAAACAACTATGGTATCACCATCACTATAACTCTCTCCGCCATCACTAATAAGCATGTATGTTTCATTTTATTTTATCAAATAATGATTTAACTAACTTCAATATTTAACTAATTTTATTTGATTTATACATTTATTATGTACATTTAAATGTTGAAAAATCAATGATCTTAATCATCCAATGTTCATATTCCGAGACAACATCTTAATAATCATGATGTGCATTCAAATTCATAGGGAGGCCTACATTAAAACCCCCTTATTCAACGGTTCCTATGAATGAAAGTTGTCTATAAACATACAAAAATCTCAATATTATTAATTAAGAAAATAAATCAAACTATTATAATTCCAATTCGATAATTCAGATAAACCAAATTATGTACACCCCTATAAACAACAACATTATCCCATTGCCTCAAAAGCTCTCGTCCATTGCGGGATAAAGGGAGGTCGGATGTACGCAGCCTAATTCCTATATTTAAAACATAGATCGATTGTTTTCGGATGACCCATGATGAGCGTCAAAAGTTGCATTGACTAACTGCTACTTCACAATTGAAAGAAGCGCATACAATTTAAAGAGTCATTTTGTTTTATTCCATCCAACTCCAAAGTCAAATATACACCCCCTATAAATAGCTGATATTTAGAATATAAGATTGAGACATATACAGAAAGTTGATGATGGAGTAATTTTACTCCTCTTATATGGTAAAGTCCTTTTTAAGATACAAATCAGCAAGAAATAATTAAAACAGAAGTAGCAGTTATTAATAATCTAAATAAAATGTCCTCCATATCTAATTAGATAGGCAGTGGCTAGATCAATACGGATATCACCAAATTAAAGATGATAACAAAGTTATTTCAATTTCCACAGCTAGCTAGAGTGTTGTTATTATTTGCTAGCTCATGATGAACTTCTTCCAATTCTCAATGAAGAGTCAACTGATCCCTTTGTGATACTAGCAAAGAGCTTAGCAATCTCAAGCTGAGTATTGGCAATGATCTCAGTTCTCTTAAGATCCATTTCTCCTCTTTTGGCTTCAGCTTCTGCTCTCATTCTCTCTATGTCTCTCATCGTCTCCATTCGCGCTTGCTCTGACCTTACAACTACCTCAGCTAGCAAACGGATGCTCTCTCCGATCTCCCAACCTTCCATTCCCCTCTTTCGTTTATTCTTTGATCTCAATTTCGACTTGCTCTTGTTGTCGCTGTAGAGTGCTGGTGTGCTGCTGCTATTTGTAGCCGTTGAATTTTTGTGATCTGCTGCTGCAGCATTGTCCGATAATTTGGCCTCCATTATGTCTTCCTGGAGACAATTAGCTAGGCAATTTTAATTTCATGAACAAGATAGGGTACAAATTACAATTTATAAAGCATTTCAATTTTGTTTTAGTTTTTAAGAGTCAAATAATATAAATTTTAACTAATATTTTAAGAAATAAATTACGATTTATTGTACTTTTTATATAATTTTTTAATATTCATATTTTTATTTTAGAAAATATCAAACTAATGTAAATTAATTTAACTTAAAAACTAGTTGCATTACTTTCGAAAAGAGTAACACAACAGAGGGGCCAATAATTAATGAACATTTCCTCTCTTTTTCATTTTTTGTGCTCCTCGATTATATTTTATGTGATATTTTTTTTTAATTCGTCTCAAAAAAATGTTTCTCTAACTGAAAATAATTTAACTTTAAAATTTTATTTTTATCTTTACTGAAATTATTTTCAATCATATAAATATATAAAAATAATTTTAGATTCCACATTCAAAAGTCTTTTTTAAAAGTACCCTACCATATCAAAAAATGAAACGGGAGAGTAGTTTCAACCTTTTCCCTTCGCCAAAAATTATTTATCGGTTAGAAATTTTATTTCATTATTTGGTTGCCCTAAAATTCAAGTCTTACATCCCGAAAGCAAAATGGATTATAATACAGATTTGAAGAATTACAACATATTATTGTAGTATACAAATGCTTGAACCACTTATTTAACATGATATTATAGCGTACAAACGCTTAATCTTTATTTTTAATACAACAACCAACCGAACATATTTTGATAATAGAAAATATTAAATCAACTTTCTCTCTCTCTCTTTTTTTAATCGGATGTCCCCAGAGGGACAAATCAACTTTCTCTTGAATTCACATACAAAGAGGCGTAAAAGAAAATCAGAACAAACAGCGCAGATTATCATAATTATTTGTACTTAACTTGAGTATTAATTTTCTTTAATTGAAAATAGTGAGGAACCAAAGTTAAAATTACTTTAAAAATTGAAACAATCAATTGAGCAAATATATACCCGACTAACCTTTATTCTGTCAAGACCATTAGAACCATGCGAATTCTGATCACCGTTCCCAATAGGCAAAGCCGTCGGCGGTGGCAGCGGCGGGAGCGGAGGAGGAGGAAGAGCAGACGGAGGTGGAGGTAGTACTGTTGGCGGCTGCCGTGGTTCCACGTCGTCAATCACACAATTAGTATTAGGCAGCGGCGGCGGCGGAGGAGGAATTAGCGAAGAGGAAGCCGCGGACGCATTATTTCCACGTAACAAAAGGTCAAGGCGAGGATAGAGCGGCCATGAAGAAGCATCGGCGGCGGTTGCGGATTCCGATCGGTACCTTTTCTTCATAGATTCAATTTTGTTCTTACACTGCGTCTGAGTTTTTGGGGATTTCGTTGAATTTGCACGCGCCGACACGTGCTTGGCCACATCCTCCCAGTCTTGTCCCTTGAGCTTAGCTCTGTTCCGGAGTATCCATTTAGCTTCATAAGCTTCGAGAAGACACGAAACTGCTCCTTCACTCCATTCATCCCTCTTCAGTTTATCACTGCTTCCAGTGGCAACATGGTAATTTTGCAGCTGCTTAATCTTCGGTGAGAAATCATCTTTGTTTGAAATTTCTTGATTTTGATTTTGCTGATAATTTACAGCTTCTTTATCCATTAGTATTATCTATCTAATAATCCTCTTTCATTTCCAATGATTTTACTTAGCCGCTAGCAATATTTGAGACCCATAAGAAACAGAGAGAGGGGAAGGGGAGAGGGATTAAGTGGTAGAAAGGAGGGGGAAATGATGAAGGTCAAGCCACTAGAGTTAAAGGGAGAAAAAGGTGAAACAGTAGCTAATTAATTAGAGTTGGTTTTAGCATCAAAGAAATATGTGTCACTGTGGATGAGATTGGTTTGGTTTTCGAATTCAAGCTTTAGGTATAAAAAGATTTTTTTAGAGAGTGTTTTCTCTCAAATCAAGCTTTAAGCAGCAACAATGTAGATATCGAATATAAAATAAAAAATAAAAAAATTAGAGTTTATTTTAAAGGGCAAAAACTTAAGCACGATTAATGTACACGTCCCGCTAATATAATTTTTCATAATTAGATAATTGAATAAAATAAAATATATATTAATCAATCAAATTTAAGTTAAAAAAACTTTAAACTAATTCTAACACATGACATGTATATATTGATTAGTGTATAAGTTTTAGGCATTCTAGAGACCGTTGTGATTTATCTAATTCAAAGTTGTTGTTTACTATAATCACATCAAGTTGAAAAATAGGATGTATTAGATGTAAAAATTGATTAGTATACGAATTAGTAGTTGCATGTTTGATAGTAACTATTGAAATAGATAACAATCAATTGATTGTTTGGTTAAAAAATGTTGATAAACATTCTTATATAAAAATAAATATAAATTTAAAAATACTTTCATATTGGAAAGAAAACGAATAATGAAAAGAAAATAAAGAGGTAATGAAAAAGTTATATTTTAGGAAGAGTATTATGAAAGTCATATATTAGGATTGTATATGGATTCATCAAACTCAAAAAATTTTTGATCAAATAGTGTATTTGTATTAGTAAATTCATTAAATATGTGTAAATATTAAATTTAGAATCTAATTATTATTGTACTATTTAAAGATTATCATTATAAAATTTGAAATCCATAAAATTAAAATTTTAATTTTGTCTTTATGAAACGATGAGCTACCTCCTCCTTCAATTCACTTTGAGAGAATGAGGTTAAAGAAAAAATAAAGTATCGCCAAAGATATTAAAAATAAAATTGTAAAAGACTACTCAAACCAAAAGCTTTTACGTGCCACAAAAAGAAGTTGAGGTTGATCCACTTATATCATAGCTTTTAATCAATTTTAATGTTGAGCAAACTCATGTCTAAATGAAAATGGTGTATAAATTAATTTTGATCAGCTTATAAATTTTAGCCAGAAAAATCCTTTAGAATGTAGGAGTACAAGCACAATTCTCTTAATACATCCAAATTCTGCCACAGGCAAAACCTAAATTTTAGGTGACAAAGAAAATAATCGAATTTCGAATAGTACCTCCATATGATTTTAAAAAACGTTTGGAGTGGTCTATTAAGAGGAGAGGAATATGAACAACTCTTAGTAGTTTCAAAAGGTTGTCAACTTTAGGATTCTTATGCATTAAGGAGAATCATGGAATTTCATAGTGACATAACAAAATCTTGTTTAAAGATCTTGAACGACTTTCATAACGCAATACCCGAATAAAATTTTCGTTCGACACCTGTGACTATGTTTAAAGGTTTTTAATGGACGCCGCATATCTTAATCCTCCTATTTAATAACTGAAAAATACTTAAGAATCTCACTAATCACTATAACTATACTTTACATGGCGGAAATAAAAAGATATAATAGGACAAATATGTAGATACATTACCAATATGATTTGTACTTGTATACATATTAAAATGAGAGATGGAAATACTTATCATATATAAATTAATCCAAGTTCAATTATCAACTTTTAATCATCATATAAACTATATTTGTTTACTATTAGATCAATTTTCTTTGGTCGAAAGTAGTCTAATCAGTCTCTCACTTTTTGCTAAACATCTTTCGGTTACTAGCATATTATTGATGAGGAAATAGTAGCATTAAGAGATGGAAAATGGAGGGAAAAGGGAAAAAAGAGATAGTGACCAACCAAAGGATAGGGAGAGAGGGCAAATATTGTTAACTTTGTCAAATGAGTTAATGATGGTAATCCAGCTTTTTGTTAGTGTTATCTTTTTAGTGAATATGTATAGTGTTAGTTTTGTGACTTTTGTTTTGTGAAATGTGGTATTGGGCATATATCTTTTGGCTGTTAGCGTTGATATGAAGCCAACCATGACATCCACCTATAAATTGGTGGTCAGTCACGTGGGACTGTCACCCACTTCATTTTATCAAATACCATCCCGTGCTATATTCATAAAAATCTTTTCACTTTTTACTAGCATGAAAAAGTTTTAACATAAAAATAAAAATTATATTTATTCTAATAAGTAATTTTTTTCCTTTTTTAATAAGTTTTACACCATGATTTGAGATAATTGGACCAGTACGATCGATACATGTAAGTGAAAGTGACAGAATAGTTTTTACTTTAATAAGAAGTATTTAGTTCGAGACTTTAGAGATAAAGAATTTTCTTATAGAGTGTTTCTCTTTTGACAGATTTTATGTGATGTACATCTTTTTAAGAATAAGGCGAGAATGACTCTTGTGTGGCAGATAAAATGGAAAAAATAAAATTGAGATCATACGGACATGTAAAGAGGAGATTGATAAATATATCAATGAGAATTATGTGGATTTGAGGAGAGATGAAGATAGATTTAAGAAGTATTGAGGAGAAATAATTAGACAAAATATAACAGGCGTGGTGATTATCGAGGACATTACTATAGAAGGATGTGGAGGCCGAGGATTAAGGTAGAAGATTTTTAGATAGTCAAAGATTATTTCTATTCTCTTTTCAGTGTTGTTATTATCGCTCTTTTGTTATCTTAGTCTTGATTTATTGTTACCTGTTGTTTCCTTCACTCTAATCTTTTGCTTCGATTACCATATTATTTGTTGTTATTATTGGCCGTTTCTCCTATATTTTTAATACATCTTCTCCAATACTGTATTTCTCTTCAACACTTGATTTTGATATGCTTTTGTTGAGTCGGGTTAAGACTATGTATATATCACCCTTTGTAGACTCCATTTTTAAAATTTTATCGGGTATGTTATTATTATTGTATGTGATGTGAATTTAAATCAATTGAATCAGTATATATAAATACAAAATGATTATACCTTTGAGGTGGATAAGATGAGAGAAGTGAAACTAAGATAGTTTAGTCATGTGAAGAGAAGATGTGTGGATGTACCAATGAGGAAGTGTGATAGGTTGGTTATAGAGGGTATGAAGAGAGACAGAGGTAGATTGAAGAAGTATTGGGATGAAGTGATACGATATCACATGACTCAACTCCAAATTATCGAGGACATGACTTTAGATAAGAAGGTGTGGGTAGGACATTAGGGTAGTGTTATCGTGCTTACTAATTGGTATTTGTCATTGTGCTAACTAAATTACTATAGTTCTTGTTTTGATATCCAACATTATCTATTATTATTTCCGTTAATCTATTTGTTTGGTATTGGGTTTTGATTACTATACTTTTTTGCTTCTTCCAATAGGCTTTACATTGTTTTCTGTGATTAACTATATTTTCTTCTTTGTCCCTGGAATTGTTACAATTGATCTAGGATTTTTCGAAAACAGCCAAATAATCTCTCTAGCTTTTACAAAGTATTGTTTGCATTCTATTCTGCTCAGACCTTACGTGAAAGATTTCACTAGATATGTGATTGTTGTACACCAAAATAATAACCTGTGGTTCTGTCTCTTTTTAAAATTTTGGAAAATGAGATATCTCACTTTATAGTATTGGAGTATCAATGAGCACTTGACAAAGCATATTACCATCCACTTAAGAGATGCAAAGATTCACTACTAACTATGCGGAAGCATGTGTAACTATTTCAATGATGCAAAGATTTACTGTTAACTATGGGGAAGCATGTGTAACTATTTTAGGTACGTACCGTTTAGATCTAAAATTAACTGTAGAAAAGTTTAGTTACTCTATAGCAAAGATGAAATATATAAAACCAGACAAAAAACACTGTAAACTGAACTGCTACACTAATATTAAAAAGAAAGTTGGTATCCAATGCACTAATCTGTGTTGGTCCTCTGCGTTTCCATAAAAAGTCTTGCGGAACTCTAAAATATACACTACTTTTTTTTATCATTGAACCATTTTTCATGTGTCCTGTAATTCCTTCTAGTGGTAATGTATTTTTGTAAAAGAGGGAGGATGAAAGAGGTAAGTAGGAAATTTTAGCCGTTTGGACAAACCTTTAGAAAAAAATATTCTGAAAATCTCTAAGATAATACAAAATGATTATTATCTAATGAGCTCCTACAGGATTCAGGTTTCATATCCCTTTGCTTCTTTTGCTTTTAAAAGTTGTTTTATGATGGATTTTCTCTCCTTTTGCCCACTAGACAATGCGCTGTCGTCATTCCAACTTATTAGCTGCTCCTTTTTTAACTTCTAGGCCTTTCCACTCGCCTTTTCCCCTATTCTCCACGTATATATTTTCGACTTCTCACGAACACGTGAGGACTGACTATCAACCCAAAGATATTATGTGGGCTGGTGAGATCTTTCCTCCATTTGAGAGTTTGTTTATTATAGTGCTTGTCCCATTAGGTCTCTCTCTTTTTACACTAGTTTAAGTAAAATGTGAAAATATTAGTACTGTACATGTCTGGCACTGAATGGATTCTGAATCAAGTCAACATATAAGTAGAACAGCCACCTATAGTGTAACATGTCTGGACAAAAGAGTAGAAGACGATAAGTTGGCGAGATGGGGTGGAGCTCAAAGTCTTCCCTTACCCAATAACATCTTAATCTACAACAACAACAATATACCCAGTAATATCCCACAAGTGGGGTCTGGTAACATTTTAATCTACGAATAAGAAATAATCATCTAGCCGAGTAGTTGATCATGCACAAGTCATGGTTCTGTTTAAGAGCACTAACCATGGAAATGAAACATGGAAGAAAACACACAACTAGAAGATATATAATAGAGCCAAGAACTAACAGAGGACAGTCAGGTAAGGCTTACTAGATTGTATCTAAACCCATGGCTTATGCTACAGTTTGTCCTTAACGTAGCGTAATAATAAATCAACATAACTGAAATCTTTATTGTATCATTGGCAACCAGAGGAGAAGCTAATTGGAAGAGTTTCTCAACTCAACAAGTCTAGCGTCAACAACTAGTATAGAAACCTCATTCCAATAGGACTTCTTCTGCACCTGATCAGAAAACAGGAGCATACAGAGGCAAGTCTTGATGCTTCTGCTGAACTCCTTTTTTAGCATGAGGATTGAGTGATAATAACTTGTAAAATTAGTCTAATTTAACTCTAAATCCAAGGAAAGGAAAGAGGTATAGACTCAATACTCACTGACCTCTTTGCTTCCTTCCCCCTACCCAAACCCAATATTCTCTAGTGTCACTGCACACCCACGGCAATGGGTAGGGGAAGAGGAAAAAAAGGAGGCTCAAATAACATGCAAAAGCAGACACTGTCCAACATTAGATGCACCAAAGAGCAATTTCTTCAAGGTTTGGAGGTACCAATGCATTTCAAATTACCTCCATAGCTGTAACTCTTAACAGAAAATTGTGATAATCTGCAAAATATGTGGATTGTATAGAAAACTAGTCCCAAATATAACAGTACAGAGTCTACATACAACTTACCTCTTCGTACACTTGTCCCGTCAAATCAAGTATTCTCTCTTAGAACAAACAAGAAAAAGATTGCAAATGAGGAACAGCAAATATTCGAAGGGTATCTTCTTTCTCATTTGGCCCCTCGAGAAAACGACTGAGACAAATTCCTTAAAAATAAACTACATGCACCAAAAAGCAATTCGGAGTTGCCTAGCTCATAAATTGGCAATTGGTTAATATATAGTCAATGCATTTTGAGCAACTAAATCTCATTTTTCCTAGAAACGGACAAGGCTAGCAGACAGTGTTGGAACCTGGGCTGAGACCAGTGCAAATATTAGGTACCTCATTTATCTGCAAGGCAAGGACAGTTAATATCTTACAAATTCAAGAAATTATGAGAATAGTAACATGAATGTATGACAAAGATGAACTCTATAAGCTCCGAATTGCCAGAGAAGCAACTTCAAGATTGATGGTGCTTAATGGTATCACCTCAAGGTAAAGTTGCTACTCACAAGCTACAGACTACCTAAAGGTATTCAAACTATACTGACGCTCGGAACTTAAGCAAAACAACCAGCTGTATAGCTAGTCAGGTATTTGCCGATAAAGATCTTGAAGTCCATCTACTATACCATTTTCATACCTTTTGACATTCCTGGAGTATCTCACGCTTTCTCCGGATGAAGCAACTAACCATAAAAGAGATGTCTTTTGGAGAAGCTGAGCGGTCCGGTCATTAATTCTTTATTAAGTTTCACCAATTTTTGTCAGTTTCTGATACTTCTAAGTTGCTGTCTACACTGTTTTCCACTTGTAAAACTTATCCACCACTTCAGAGTGGGGTTTAGTTGTTAAACATGCAGAAATCAACCCAATCTAACCACAATATATGCAAACAAGATGAATCAGCTCAGGTGTCCTTGAATTAATCAAAGTTGGCATGTGATAACAATCAATTATAAAGCAGTGAGTTACAAATCAATCTACTCTAACTGTAACATATGCAAACACAAATCCACTCAGATGATTTTTCCCGAATTGATCTAGTTGGTATGAGACTTTATACAAGTACAGCCTGGTTACAAGAAAAGAAGGCATAACCAATCTAATCAACCACAAAACTTGACAGACCAACTTATATACTTATACTTTAATTAGTCAAGTTGGTATGTGATTAATCATCTGTAAGGTAGTAGCATCGATCACCAGAATACTCTTCCTCAGGGGCAACCTCTGATTCACCAGGTTAGATTCTCAGAATTGAATGTCATGTGCTATAATAATTATTTCATGGTGGCTTTCTTGAGTATGCGTCATCTTTTTATTAGGCAGGCTTTCTTGGGCATGCAGCATTCAGGAGTCATTATCGAGTAACACCGTCTCCTCTCCTTTTTGCCTTCTATTCCCTCTTCACCCCTTCTAAACCTTATAAATCTTTGTTGTATCATACACTACATCTGAAAAGGAATCTAGAAATGGCCCCCACAAAGTCAGCCTTTTTTGCTTTAAATTCAATTTTGTAACTGAAACATATGTTTGGAATATGTATGAGATGGGAACAATATAGTGAAAGCGCTACACGAGCCTTTGGAAGAGAGAAAAATGTGATAACCTCATGTTC
This sequence comes from Solanum ossicruentum, assembly GCA_025774065.1. NCBI lineage: Eukaryota > Viridiplantae > Streptophyta > Magnoliopsida > Solanales > Solanaceae > Solanum > Solanum ossicruentum. The sequence continues at coordinate 27,200,306 of JAOTQR010000001.1, read as the reverse complement.
TTCTCAGCAGCAAGACCTGCAATTGGCTTAAAAAGGCAAAATAATCACTTTTAATAGGATTAGTATTCTTCTATGATTCTTTATCTTTCTCCAACTCATTCATATCCTTCCAAAATTTTAAGACATTTTTATATAATTTCCTCAGTTGTATCTATAGCCCTTACGGTTCTTTAGCTGATAACATTTTGAGCAGGAGCTTCGCAAATGGAGATTGTAACATGTGCTACAGCTACGTCGTGGACTCCATGATCCCCACAATAGAAGGCTGATGCTCTGCAGCATCACCCTCACAGGCTTAGCCAACAACCAGATATAATTTAAGCTTTAACAGAGAGATAAATGAGAAGAAGAAAGTAAGTCTATCTCTCTCGTGTATTTAAAATTAAAGGAAAAGCTTAATTGATATGCTAGGCTAAGTGAACATTGGTGTAACATTCATGAGGAGAAAGGAGGAAATGAAGAAGGGGACTTCCGGAAATAGTTCATTGTTTTGAGGTAACACAGAGTCAACGAAACATAGAACAACCAAATCAAACTCAATTGTCAAATCTCTTATGTCCATTTTAAAGCAGAAAATAACAAATTAAAGTCAGCTTCATAAAACCGGATTTGCGCCAAGTCCTACATTTACTCATATGATCATGTGGTGGAGAGAGGAGAATCACGCTTAAATGTCTGTCCATTCTTATTTGCTCTAACCTACTACTTTTCAAGTTGTTACAAGTCCACAAATATGTTCCCATACGTAAACATAATGTGTGAGTTGTCCCAAAACAATGTGGAATCACTGCCCTCCATTCCATCAGATTAAGTTTTATTCATCTGAAAGCACCAAACAGGTTGAGGGAATAAATGAAACTCGACAAATTGAACAACTAACAATTTTGACATAAGCATGACACATATTTCAAAAGCTAAAGCAAAACAGTAGTCGTTAGGTTTAGACATGTAGATGTAGAACCTTTGAATCTAATTTATTTTGTGCTGTGCATGAGAAAATCATGAGTTAAACCTATTGAAGTTACCCATCGATGAACCAACAAACTACTCCTGTAAGTTCTGAAGGATAGTGAAATGGCACACATAGGAATGGGCAAATGATCTTGTACGTATAATTATTCAGGTCACTTGTCAAAGAATAGTGAAATGCATACTTAATTGACTGAACTAATCTTTTCACCAATGGCAATAACCTCATCATCAAACAGGTAATGCAATGGCCCTTTTATCAGTGCAATACATTAGAAGTATCCAAATCACAAATCAAATGCCTATTCAATTTTTTTTGGTTAGTATTCAATTTCTTACAACCACACTAATGTATTTCCACACTCCATTCACTGTTATAGTACCACAAAGAGTACAAACACAAAATCTAAAAGAAAGGAATCTATACAAGCATAACCAAAGAGGTATATTTGACATACTCATGATGACTGGTTTGGTAAGTAGTCCACATGCTCCTCTTGAAACGTACAAGAACTCGCGTCAAGTATCTTCAACAACGCCATTGCCTTGTTCCTCCCTTTATCCGTTCCATTTTCTGCCACTTCAATAATTCCATCCACTGCTCCTAAAACTATGCCGCGAATACTATTGAGTGTCTCTTCTCCGCCACATTGCACCAAATTCAGTAACGCTGAAACTGCGTTCTCTTTAGTTCGTCTGCTTGATCCAGTAGAACTATCCAACATATCCACCAATACCCCAACCCCTGAAATCTTCCTAAAAGCTTCCCAGCTCTCCTCACAACCAGCAATTTGAGCAATCACCGCAGTAACATCCTCCAATATCCCGGCTCTACCATCATTACACAGCAACGAAAACAACGGAGGTACAGCCCCAAGCTCGATTATGTGAACACGATTCAACGGGTAAAGCGCAATACCAAAAAGGGCTTTGAGGGCATCTTTTACCGTTCTAGAATCTGAATTAGGGTTCTTAATTATGTCTATAAGACCAAAAAGTATATCACGCTTGTGCCCAATGATGGACCGATAAGACTCGACGGTCAATAAGCTAAATATGGTGGCAGCGGCACACTGAGCGACGAAAGGGGAAGAGGGATTCCGGAGAGCGTGAGAAAGAGCATCAAGGAGCCCCCGCGTGGACATCAACAAGTCTCTGTTAGAAATTGAAAGGTTATGCAACGTCGCAGTTGCGTTCTCCTGAGACAATTTGTTCGACGAGTATAGCGACTCCGACAAATACGGCACCGCACCGGCGTCGGCGATCAACGGTCTGCTATCGGAATCGTTCTTCGAAATCAATCTCAGCTCACAAATTGCTTCTGTTCGTGTCTGCTCCGATACCGAACTCAGCTTCGTAACGAGGTTCTTCACCGCTCTTCGTTTTACCTCCATTTCCGATATTTTTCCAGCATTAGTATTCGTTGAACTAATCACAAATTCATTTTATATAGTGGATATACATACACATCAATAATCTAAAAACGCCATAGTTGACTTTGTGTTTAGAGAGTTTGTGTTGTGTACATACGTCTTTTTCATTCTAGAAAAATTAATTTAAACAAAGTAGTACTAAAACATTGAAAATGACTACCATTTAGACTTTTTAAAATCTTAAATTGTGACACTCGGTGGAATTGGTATACTTTATGGTGTAAAAAGAAAGCAATAGACAATAGCTGAATTCATGTAAATTGTTTGACTTCAAAGATTTATTAGAGGTAGGTGTCGTGTGAATTGGAAAACATAGGAGAATAAGTAAACAATGAAATTTGAAATCATTGTTTATTTTGGAGTTGAAAACTTTTATGTTTATATTTAGAATACTTTTTTTATCTTTTATAAAATTGAGAAAAGAAATTACGGTGAAAATGAGTGGATTATAGAATTAGGGTAGGTATGAAGATTCATCGGCCTCTTAACCAATTACATCTTATTTATGTCGATTGATAGAGTAGATAAGAATAATGTTTATATTAGTAATATATATTAGTTATATTTGTATTAATTATACATAGAATATTTTCATGCATTGTTTACTCCTCTGACTTCTTTGCACCGTTTGTCTTTCGAAGACAAAATGTAAATCTGATTTTGCTTCGCTATTGAGTGTCGGAGTTTTATAATTAGCTTTATTATTATTATTATTATTATTATTATTTGTTTTATTTTGGGAGGAATAACTCAATTCTTTAAGAACACGGAAATAACTCATGGACTTTGAAATTTTATTTTTATTTTATTTAAATTTTAATCGGTTTTTTTCTTTAATTTTTCTACTTTTTGTATCTAATTTGTTTTTTCATCAATCTCGGATGGAGACAAACATTCACTATTTTTTGACTTTGAGGTACGATAGGATAAAGCAAAATGGCTCTTTAAATTGTTTGTGTTTCTTTCAATTGTGAAGTAGCAGTTAGTTAATGCAACTTTCGACGCTCATCATGGGTCATCCGGAAACAGTCGCG
>JAOTQR010000001.1:27161497-27196770 GCA_025774065.1 Solanum ossicruentum | reverse complement strand
GGGAGTGGGGGTAGGGGGATGAGGGTCCGAGTTGGAGTAAAAAAAATTAAATTTACAAAATTTAAAATTTTTTGTAAAATAATTTTTAAATTTTAAAAAACTTTTTTGTAATTTATGTAAAAAGAATTTATTTTTTTGTAATTTTGTAAATTTAAAATTTTTAAATTTTTTTGCAATTTTTTGTAATTTATGTAAAAATTTTAAATTATTTTTTGTAATAAAAATTTAAATTTTTTAAAAAAAGACTGTAATTTTTTTGTAAAAATTATTTTATTTATTTTATTTTTTTTAGGAATGTCACTTGTAAAATAACAGGTATGACGTGTACATGTTGTGCTTACGTGGGCGAACGTGGGGTCATAGTATTGGCTGGAAAAAACACATTAGCTAGACTGAACCTTATGCGCCACGTCAGCGACTGGTCGGTGCCTACTTGTTCAGGAATTACCAAATTGAGGATCATATTTATGCATTATGAAAGTTTGAGTTTTAATTTAAAAATTGGTGTCAAATTTAAGGTGATTTTCGGGTGTTATCCCCTTTCTAAATTATCTACTGCATGTAATTTGAATCATTGATAAGCTTGAACTGAGCGTTTGGAGTTTTTCCTATTATTTTAATCTTTTTGCGGACCATCCAACATTGATTTTCTCCAAGAATTGATAAGATTGGTGACATTGGAATGATTACTAGCCCATGCTATAAGTCCGCTTAGGTGCCTTAAATTTGTGGGGCATTGGGAAAATATGCAGAGGCAGAAGGAAGGTATGCTCACAAAACTAGAAAGAGTTTTAAAAAAAGGACGAATTTGATGATATCTAATCTTATTTTAATATATCAATTTAATTTTTTCTATTTAATTTGTCTCTGAGAATATATTACCTAACTACAAATAAAAATTCTTATAATTTATCTTAATAAAGTAATTTACAATTCACAAATTTCTTCTTAAATATGGCATCAAATTAAATGATGCCACCAGAATAAACATCCATGAACTATTTATTATCTGGTACTCCCTTCATCTAAATTTATTTGGCCCCGTAAAGGAATTAAAAAATTTTAAATGATGAAATTATTTTTTGATTATAATTAATATGATGTCTTGAAAATTATAATAAAAAAATAATTATAATTAATGATAAAAATAAATTAAAAATTAAATATAAAATTAGATATGCCAAAATAATATAGAGATCAATTAAAATCGAAAGGGAGAAGTATCATCTTACGTAAACAGTAAGTTATAATGATGGGTCCTGAGAAATACCAAGCAGGATTGTAATTATTTTTGAAAGTGGGAAAGCAATAAAGAAGAAGCATCTGGAAACAGGGAGCGTTGATATTCATTTCAAAGTTTCAACCCGTGACTCATAAAATCCAAAGAAAACGAAAATGCACCGACCGACAATATAAAAGTGCCAAACCTCCAATAATTCATCCCAAACTAAAAAAATTAAAAAGTAAAACAGATAAGGTCCCATCAAATGATGATATTGATTTAACTTAATAAAGAAAAATCCAAAACCCAATTAAGTAGCATTTTGTTTTCAGCTACAGGTTTCACGAGCAACGCCGACTCTAGAATTTGGTACGTCAAAGAGGATCCGATGATTCTGCTGTTGCCAGCTGGCGATTACGTTGAGTACAGAGTTCACAGGGTCTGCAGGGGAAGCAGCCATTGCTAGGCAAGTTGTGCTGCTTGAGCTGCTCTTTATCAGGAAGTTGTCTTGTGGCAGCGTTACGTTCATTCCGGCGAACATCAGCGTTATTGTCGGAATTGTTATCGGGACGGTGTAGCAGGTGTCGAATCCGCCAAGTGACGTCACCGTCGTGTTCCTCCCCATTCTCCTCCTGAACTCGTTTCTCACCGCTGTGTAAGCTGGTTCCACTAGCCTCGTGAACACCGTGCCTGTTCAAAATTAAAAAAAATTAGTATATTTAATTGATTTGCTAGTACATTCGAGTAATAACTAAATTTTGATTACCGGAATCAATTATTGTGCCGGCACCGGTGTTAGGGTTGAAAGCGAATGCACTGGGAGGGATAGTGACGATTCGTTTTCCGACTTTAACTCCGACCAAATTGACATAGTAAAAGGATGATCTCCTTGGGTTTCTTAGCAATTGGGTGGTTTTGATTCTCTGGGGCTGGCCAATTGGGCCCAACCTAAGCGTACCAGCAAAATTGGGAGATTTGTAACTGGGCAAACAATAGGAGAATGTGGACTTGTAGAGGCTATCGGATTGGCTTGTAAATGATAACAGGCCACGGCCCAAAGCTAATAGGCCCTGAGGTGGAGCAGATTTGCCAGTGGCTTTTTTTACACAACCGAAGAGAAAATCAGGTACGGGGTCCTTGGCCAGTGCAAATGCTTCTTTTGAAAGGGTTCCACCTATGCTTGAACCACCGTAGGTTAGGTTGAAGGTGCAAGTGGCTGCGTCGCAGTCCCGGTTTGGTACCTGACAAAATATTTTTGTTAGCCTTAGATTAAATATCTAAATTTTTACTTTATCGTTCACAATTCGATTTTATCTAACTAAAAAAATTTGTGTTGAACAGAACATGTGACGAAGGTCACGGGCCGGATAACTTACGGACAATGTCAAGAAGGAACAAACAAGTTTTCAGGCCTCACGCGCCGTATCAAACGCGTGATATACTTTGCCAATAATTACAGGTTTAGCAGATCTTAAAAGGAGATTAACTTTTTCTAATTTCTACCTACTTTTTCGGATTTTACTCTTTTAACTTATCCAAAAATTACAGATACGTGGTTGATATTCCATCGTAGAAGAAATGTACCTACAATATTTAAAGTTACAGCTACTCAATCTACTCTGTTTGTCTCACTTTTTTAATCTTCTTGCAAAAAAGAAATGATAGTTTCAACGTGTTAGCTCTGTTACTACAATTTAAGTAAATATATCTTTTTAGTCTTGTAATGTCACTTTCTATGTAATAACTTTTAATTTCCAACATACCGCGACACATTTAAAATGACAAATTAAACTTTTTCCCTTAATTTTCGTAAAATCAAATTAATTTTCTGTATATGTTGCATAATGTTACTCTTACTGACACTTTTTCTGTCTATTTTCTTGTGACAAGAATGACACATCTCAAAAGTTTATTAAATATTAACCTTTCTATTCTTACACAAGCTCTTATAGCTATTAATGTCATCACACTTTTAATATACCCAAAAGTCTCTGATTCTTTCTTAATGAGAAAAAGAGTATAAAAAGTATACTTTGTAACCTTCGGCTTTTCACGTTCAAAAGCACATATTTAGAACTCATATTTTTCTTATTTTTAGTTCAAGACTACAGAATTTTAAAAAGATAATACTCATTTCTTAAACTTAGTATAAAGTTAAAATCAGACGAATAAATTGAAATAACTAGGGTAGTAAAAAAAAAGTATTATGATAGTACTCTCTTTGTGTTACTTTCGTTTTAGTTGTTTCAAAAAGAATTGTCTGCCCTTTATATTTTTCGTAAATGATGTGTCGAAGTTAAAATGAGATAAACAAATTAAAATGACTGAGCAGGTACAAAATAATTACCAGGCCGCATGAGGCACGTTCACAACTGACATTGCTGAAAGTGGTGGACTTGTCATAGGCAAAAGCAGCAGATGAGCAGCCAATACAGCCACCACAAGGGAACCAAGAAAGATCATTACTATTATCCAAAGCCACCATCAAAGTCTGAGGTGGTGTCCCAATTTTAGCCTTAACAATGTATGATGGGGTCTGTAGAATTTGCCTTCCAGAAGCTATAGGAACAAAAGATCTACCAGCCACAAGGCTAGCCAAGAACTGTAGTCTGCTTGTGTCCTTATTTTGCATTTGGAGAACACTGTCCACCCATGATGTTTTTTGTTGATGTTTGAAAGGAGAACAAGGGCTGTTTACATGTAAGACTTGTAGTGTTGATGAGTCTTGGTGAAAGTTGGCACATTTGGGGTTGGCTAGTCCCCCATGGGCTAGGCTTAAAATTAAGAGAAGGGATAATGAGAGAATGTTGAAAGAAGAGCCCTCCATGGCTTTTTTTGGTTTTGGGTTTTGGTGTGGTTTAAGGGTGTTTACCTACTTCTATATATAGTGGAGGAGGAGTGTACTTCACTTTCATTTGATTTAGTTTGATTTTAATCTTCTATGAGTTTTTTTTATTTCCTTTCAATTTGATTATCCTGTTTTATAAAAGTAAATAAGAGTTTTTAATATTGTAATTTTTTAAATTAAAGATATGTCAATTGTACAATAATAATATATTCAGTGAAATTTCATAATCGAGACTTAGAGATGATAGACATAAATCTTATCGAGACTGTTTTCGGGAAATCCTCGTTCCAAAAATCAAGACCATAAGTAGAATATACTAGATAGAGATATGTTTTTTAATCTTGTGATTTTTTATGTATAAAGGAAAAATGAAATTAATAAATTACTTAAAAAGAAAAATAAATATTTTTTAAAATGAACTAAGGGGTGTTTGGATTGGCTTTTATAAAAAGTGATGTATTAGCTAAAAGTCAAAAGTCAGGACACTCAACTCTTTTATTTTTGACTGTTTAAATATTTTTTTAGCCTAGAAACATTTTTTATGGTTACCAAATATTTTCAAAACTGAAAAATAAGTCAAAATCCAAACACCCATTAAAAATGAATGTATGACAAACAAAATAAATAAAAGGAATAAAATTTACACTTTGAGCGCTTTTATTGTTGAATCTTCACAAATTTAATTGATTTTGCTTGTGTACGATGTTAAACCAATAAATTGATCCTGTATTATGTTAGATTTATTTTTATTACTACATCACTTACCTCATTATACTAGACCGTTTTACTTGTACTGATTTGTACTAATTATGTTTTTTTAACCAAAAGTTGTTAGACGCTTTGTTTGGTAATAAATTTGTAAAAAATTACTTTAAACTAAATATAAAATCTGATCCTTTTTATATATACAATATATATAAAGTGGGGATCAAAAATTTATTTTACTCAACTCATTGAACGATCAATATACTTGATGAAATATATATTGCAAGGACCAAAATTAGAAGAGCTTACACAAGTGAAGGATCAAAAGTGTAATTACCACGTCTTTCTACTAAGTCATCATTTGACAATAAAAAAACAAATATTATTCATTTTATTTGAAATTTATAAAATTAAAGTTGGAATCATGCTTATGTATATTTTTTGTAAAAAAATATTAAAAATTTATCTTTTTCTAACTATTATTTATACTTTTAAGTTATAAAATCTAACAAAATCACCAACCTAACTAATTTCTATTACATACCATCAAATAATCAATCTGTTCTAAGAACATAACATCTCAAAATAGATATATAGTCGCATAATATCATTAGATTAGATCTCATGTACAAGATACTACATATTATTATAAATATTTTTTTATTTTATTTGAAATTTTTGAAATTAAGTTGTATTTGGTAATAATTTTTGCAAATTCTATTTAGCTGTTTGAGTGTATTTTCCTATCAAATATTCATTTTTCATGATCAAATGTTGATTTTTAAATACTAAAAAAATAAAATGAACGACTCTCATTACCAAACAACTCCTCGCTTTTACCATCAAAGGATGTGGTCCAACAAATTAGGTTGATCTCTTAACTAGAGGTCCCGGGTTCTAGTCTGAGAATAAAAAAAATCTTGATATAGAATGCTTCCTCATAAATAGGGTCTTATGTGACACTAATTCAAACATAATTAGATTTTGATGTGGACATCAGATATCGAGCGAAAAAATAAAAAACCCTAACTTCCATTATTCTTTCTTTATTAGAACATGGATGGGACTTGGGAGTAGGATTGAAGTGAGTGTGTGGTGTCTGCTTTGATACAGACTGTATTCCATTTACTTATCATGTAATGTCATGCCCCTCTACTTTCTGTTTTCCACATAAAATAAATAGATACTATTTCTTATACAATTTTTATTAATTTGTCTTCTATTGAGGACCAATGGAATATGAAAACTATGGACATACATTAAGCAACAAGTTTAGTAAACAGTACTTAATTTAGTTTCTATGTAATTTGTCGATTTCCTCCAAACATCTAATCAAGTTCTTGTTATGCCATGCATAAATTAACAACACCACTTGTTGGTCAAAATCAAAGGTGCTTTTGACCAGATCGAGTTTTTTGGCTTAAATATGTTGATATATATTAATTAGTGCTCTTTTCTAACGATTGGTTAGTGGACAATGAGAGATGAGATAATTCCTAATCAAACGTTATATATATATATAAAGAAAGAAAGAAAGAAAAATAAGTCAAGGGATTTAACAAGGTTCGGGTATGTATAATCCTTTTAAGTAAAAAGCAGAGAAAGTTTTTCGCTACGAAAGAAAAAGAAGAAGTTTATAATATTTTCAAATCCGTAAGATTACATTATAAATTCTCTTGTGTCCTGTCAAATCCCCAATAATATTTTGTATATATAGATTTCAAATATGGTCTCAAACCTATGAGAAAAAAAGTTTTTCCACTCCTAGAAAAATAATATATTCTTTTCTCAAATATGTTAGGACAAGAACTTTCTAAAATATGCGAAGGAAAAATTTAACACATGATTAATTAATAAATCTTCTCCTTTGCTTGAATTTTCTTCATCAATTGAAATAACTTCTCTCTATTTTACCCCGCCCTTCAAAAGACTAAGTACTATTCACACCAATCAAGTCTAGGTAATACCTAAACATTCTTTATATCTATAAACACTTTAAGATACAATATCTCGAATAAAATAACGTCTGATTATCATATGTTTTGTCCGCTGAAAACTTTGAAGCCATATAGCTTCATTCACTATCTTAGCAATTTTCATATGCTCAACCTTTGTGGAAGAAAAGGCAAACACCATATAGCAAAGTTGCCTTCCAACTGATGGAACTATAGAAAAAGTAAATGCATAATATGGTAGAGATCTTTCCTTATTGAAGTCCCTTGCATAATTCGAGTCCACAAAATCTATTGCTAATTCACTTAGTTTGTTTTTGAAAAAATTAGTCAAGCCTACATTTGCAGCATCCTTCAAATATCTTAGGATCCACTTTACTAGTTGGCAATGTTCGTTGCTAGGATATATCATGTATCTACTCACAATATTAATAGCATGTGAAATGTCTAGATAAGTGCAAATCATGACATACATAATGCAATCAACTATGCTCCAATATGGAACACTAGGTGCTCGAAGATTGCACAAACTCTTTTCATGTCACACTACACACTCAAACATTGTACAAACTTTTTTTTAAGACTATTTTTTCTAATTCTCTCAAATCTTCTAAAATAACCTCCTCAATTGTCTTATTTAACTCTTATACCACCAATGAGGATCTCATTCTAATCTTTCATAGACTAAATCGGATCCCCCATCGAATTTTCTATTTCGTACTTTCTTTAAAATACTGGAGACGTCTTAAGCCTTGATTGTATCAAGAAAATCCTAACCTGACTTTGGTATCAATTGTCGTAAAAATATCATGGATTAACTAGCACACAATCACAAATAAAGAAACTAGCGAAGAAAAATAACATAATTATATAACGAGGTTCGACTATGCTTAATCCTCCAAGCAAAAATAGGAAGAGTTTTTCACTATAAAAGAAAAAATTTACAATGTTTTCAAATTCTAAAGATTACATAATGGATTCTCTACATCCTGTAGAATCCTCAACAATATCCTTCATATATAGATTCCGAATAGTCTCAAAACCTATAAGGAAAAAAAAATCCACTTTCAGAAGGACGATATATTCCTTTTTCTAAATCTATTAAGATAAAAATTTTCCAAACCAATTATAATTATCAGTTTCCTAAAATATATGATGAAAAATGCAAACGATAACTAATACTTCAATTATTAGCAATATATATATGACTTTTTTCCGGAACAAAGCTTTAAATTATCCAGAAAAATTCAACAAATAGCCCTTCGTAAACTCTTGTGCTTGTTGCCAAGCAAGCTCATTACCAACAACATTACCCCATTGCCTCAAAGGCTCCCGTCCATTGCGAGGTAAAGGAGGTTGGATGTACACACCCTGACCCTATGTTTAAAACATAGATCGACTATTTTCGACTGACCCATGATGAGCGTCGAGAGTTGCATTGACTATCTGCTACTTCACAATTGAAAGAAGCGCAGACAGTTTAAAGAGTCCTTTTACTTTATTCCATCATATCCAAAACCAAGCAAGCTCATTGATTTTATAATAATTCTATAACGTACCTAACAAAGGTGACAAATTATAACTATTTATTAATTGTTAGAACATTTTCTTCATCTATACATCTCTCTTGTTGCAAGTACAAGTAATTAAATACTAAGAAAATAAGTTGCATATATAGTAATCCCTAACATAATTAATCCCTCTAGCTTCCCTCTATATATTATATACTATATAGTATTATATTCAAATCCTTTTTTGGGGGTAAAAGAACATGGAATGACTTGCATAATGGAGATAATTCACTTCATGTCAAATATTTCAACGTTTATTTCCCGTTGAACTTTTGTAGACATTAAATTCAGAGTAACGTTGTAAGTAAGTAGACTTTTTTATACATATATTTTTAATATTTATAGGTTTGACTTTCTTTAAGGAGAACAATGACAATTCAACGTATATTTTTTTTCCTTGTCATTTTCTACTACACTAATCGTCAAATAAAGTTCATGAATAAATAAATTGATCCAACTTGACTAATTTATCTAATAACATGTAACTATATTTGCTATATATATATAGTAATATGTCAAATTAAATAATCGTATCATGTCGTAGATTAGATCTCATATACGAGATGCTACGTACTATTATATAAAAAAGAAAAAAAATACTTTATTTGAATTTTTGAAATCGGAATTGAAAAAAAAGTTATATTTGATATCGATCGTCTGAATTTACTTTTCCAAAAAATATGAACTATTATTTAAATAGCGTAATTTTATAAATATTAGAAAAAGTTAGTTAAAATTTGAACAAGGAAATTTTACAGTGAAAGTGAAAAAAGTAAAAGTAAGTTGTATTTTTTTTTTGTCAAATTTTAATTTATATTTAAAATGTTCAAATAAAGCGAACAAAGTCCAGGAAAAAAATAAAAATTTCTTATCGCCAAACAATCATAAAATTCACACTTTTATAATCCGATGTAAATTGATTGTGAGTCATATGAGCCCATAGAGTAGTTCATTGGGACATCCATAAAAGAAAAAAGCAAAGGCAAAAATGGAGAGACCCACACAAATAGCTCTCCTTAATTATTATTCCTTTTGTGCTAATTTATGTTAGCACAATTTGGTTAGCCACAACTTTATTTTTTTGAAGACTTTTTCTTTTTTTTAAAAAAAAATTATAGTCTAAAAAAAAACTTAGATTATTTCTGTGACTATAGATGAATGAAGAATTTTAAATTTATAAAAATATCATATTTTTTTAAGATAGATTAAAAAGAAAAGTATATCAATAAATAAATTTTAAAATTCAATTATTTCAAATTATAAAATTATGATATTGTTTTATGATAACATGCATCATATAAATTGAGTCAGAGAAAATATTAGTTTAGAGTTTAGACAGTAGTGGAACCAAATAGTACCAAAGGGACAAAATTTTCGCTCAATAATTTTGTACTATGCATATAGAGTAAAACTATTTTTTTAAATTATACACCAAGAAAAATTCAAATATAACGTAACGATAAAGGAGGTTAAAAATTATTGCCTAAGGTCATATATATATGGTCAAATTACAATTATGACATTATATATTTTTTTGAGTTTCTGATGTAAATTTCTTATTCCGCCCGTGATTTTGGAGACACGGGCGGAGCTAGCCCATTCTTGAGTTCATTCGAATCCCTTTGACAAAAAATTATATTATTTATACATAATTGAAATAATTTTCGTTTGTATATATAATAAATGTTAAACTCCTTTTGATTAGTTCGTATATTTACTTTTTAAAATTTTAAATTACTTTAATAAAAAATTTGGCTCCATCACTGAAATCGTGCCATTTAAGTGCCCACTTGTCCACGCAAACATATTTTTGCGTGTAATCTTACTTTGGTAGTAATTAGGATCAACGTATCATTGAAGAATATTACTAGTAATGTAATTTAGTGGACATAGCACATGCACAAGGAAAAGATAGTCAGTCCTCAGAATGATTGAGATATTCCATCACTAATATAATAGACAACATCAAAAGTAGGGAAACATAATTAGAACAATAAAGTAGGATTAATTATAGTGATTATTCAAATGGAGTAAGATCTCGATCTGATAGACTGATACCATACTTTTAGAAAAAAGAAAAGAATTAAAAGTCACTTAAACACTAGAGAAGAGGTATCAACATTAAATGTTTACATTGACTTAAATAATTAACGTTATAATTAAGAATCAATTTCGATTAGTTCTCCTTTATCTTCTAGTTTACTGATGACTGATGTAGCAATCAATAGAGAAGACAATATGCAAGTTTTCTGGTTTGGTGGAAGCTTCCTTAACGTGAATTCAAGAAGTAATTAAGGACTGATCCCTCTCTAAACATAACTTTTTGAAGAAACAAGAAAGAGTTGGGAAATCTTTGGCCCCAATAGTCGTGGAGTTAGGATTTTCGTTAATAAGATTCAAAAATTTTAAAAAGTAAACACACAAACTAAATGAGAAGATTCAACATCTGTTATGTTTACCATATATATAAATAGTATAATTTTTCGTCAATGAACGAATCTGCTCGTGATTCTGCCACTGGCCCCCATCAAACCCCCCAGACATTTTGGCGCCTAAGAGGCCAGCGCGCTTTGAAATATATGGACGAGCTATTATCGTCTGCTTCCTAATCTAAAGCTTATATTTGTAGCATGCGGGACATTTAATAGTACGGGTGACCTCTCTTATGTAGTGTACGAGCTATTACATAGGAACAAAGATTTATTCTATGCACGACTGAAGAATAGTGAATTGCAGTTCCCCTTATTATTATTATATTCTTTCATAACAAATTATTAAATTTCTTACCTTCCTTGTTAATGAGTCGAAGCAAGCCTCGAATCATGAACTTCTCTAGCTCTATTATAGTAAATCATGAGAATCGTCGCATTTTCAAAAACTTAAATATATTGAGAAAATTAAAATATTATTTCCTCAGTCTCATTTTATGTGACATTTTTGACTTAGCATCATATGTAAGAAAAAAGATAAGACTTTTGAAACTTATGGTCTAAAATCATTCTGAGATATTTGTGTAGTTGAAAATCATTTCATTTAGGGTAAAAGAGGAATATTCAGATTAAATTATTTCCAATTAAAATAAAATGGGACAAACTAAAAAAGAAGGGTGCCACACAAAATAAAATGAGACAAGAGAATAGTAATTTTTAGTTGATTACTACTATGCACTAACAGCTAGTATGTTGTTATTGTATCATTTGGACGTACACTTGATTGAATTATTTTTATTATTTTTTCATTTTAAAGAAAACTAAGGAAAAATTGCAACAAAGTATATATTTTTAGACCTAATTTTATTTCTCTGTGTCAACCTCTAAAATATTTACACTTTTATCAAATTTTATGTCACGTTTTTAGCCTTCATGTCACATCCTTGGCTTTTATTTTTGTTTTTAATTTTTTTTACATAGTTTAGTAAATAGTGATTGACATTTTTTGGATAAAAATAGAGGTTGACATATAAAAATAAAATTGGGTCTAAAAATATATACTTTTTCAATTTCACGCCAACAACTGCTAGTCAACGAAAAATGCAAAGGCTCGCAACAATCTCTTCATTCGTACTCCACAATGAAAGGAGAAATCTCAAAATATTATTTAGATATATAATACTCCACTCCGTTTGATGACATTTCTCGTAATCATAATGCATATAGCCATATTTCAACCTATTTGAATACAAATAAATTTTATAATCATGAAATCAACTGGATCGTTAAATTATAATTTGGTGATAATGTAACCTTAGTTCCAAACACCAAAATAAAAGAAAGAAGACAGGGGTGTGTTGAGTGTCGGTGAGAAATGGGATGGAATGTGCTTTTTACCCTCTTCTCCATGTTATACACAAATTAAAACAAGGTAAGGAAAGACAACAAAAATAGACAATGCCTTGGTTGTAATTTAGTTCATCGAGATGTTTTAACTGCTCAATTTTGTCAGTTACTCCAACTTAGGAAAATACACCATGTAGCACAATTGTTAACATGTGACTGTACTACTTATTTTGCCAGACATGAGGACAATACCCCTTCATCACTACAAGCTCATATTTTAAATTTGTATCGGCCAAAGTCATTTTCAAGTGTCTAAAATTGTTGTTTTATTTGGCAATTCATTAGGTGTAGTAATATATACCCACAACAAAGGTTAAATATATGTACATTTTTGTATTGAACTAGCAATATTTTGAGAAAGGTGGATTCAGAATTTGAAATACGATATACTTTCTTGTTTAAAAAAAGGGGAGGGGGGAGGGCAAATTATATATATATATATACAAAATTTATAGAAGGTAGTTTATTTTTATACATAACCTATACACTACATACACATTATGATACACAAATATACACCAACTATACATGTCTATACAACAAGGACTATTTTTTTGTAATTATTTTAAGTCAAGTGTCTCTCGGTGTAATTTATTAAAAAAAAAGACCTTTTCTTTTGGTCTATTTAAAAAAAATGATTCATTTCCTTTTTTTTGCAAAAATGATATGTTTAAAATCACCAGATCAATGAGCATTTTGATATATTTTATCGTAAAATTAAAAAGTCTTCTTCATTTTTAAAAAGTTTGTATCAAATCCAATTAAGTCATTCCTTTTCAATGAAGCGAGTACTATTATAACTCAAAGTTACTGAGTTATTCCAAACTCATACATAACCCTCTACGTGTCCTTTCAAAGAATATAATATAGTGATTAATGAAATTGATTGCTCGAATTTAAATACTGACTGAGAGGAAAATAATTAATACTACTCCATAAGTGATTTCATTTACCGACAAACTATCAATCTCAAAGTACATACGAGACTCGACTAATTACTGGGAAAAAAAAAAGGAAAACAAGCAGTAAACCATAGGTAAAAGAAGTAAAGTTGAAAAGTGAACAGAAGGTCAGATGGAGTAAGAAAACAGTAAAACAAGAACTGGGGAAGTCCCAAGAATAATGCCCCATTTTACCAATCATGAATAAAGAAATATTGAAAGGAGAAATGAAAGACAATTTCCTTTATGATTTTTTTTGTTTCCTATTTATTGTTCGAAGTCAATGGAGTCTTAACTAAATTCGTATCATGTATTGCAGAATCTATTTGGATATTGACATTTCCAACAGTATTTTTTTTTATTTTCATCACTCGAATCCGAAATCCCTACTTAAGGATAAAACATTTCCACCAACATATCACAACCCAATTGATAATTTCCTTTATGAATCATGAATTAATATTGCACGCAATATGCTTATAGTGATTTGCAGCTTTTTGCACATTGTGCTCAATCTGTTCACTTTTATCTCCACTTGTTTAATGGTCAGCACCTTTTCTAATTTCTTTAAGTTCACGAGAAATGCCCCTACTCATCTACCGACACACTCACACCACCTTTCTGGGAAAAGGTCAAAAATATCTTCGACTATCTGAAACCGAGTACAATTTTCTTTAGTTAGATTTTGGCTAAAAAGATATTTCTTTTGTAGCAAAAATGAAAAAGGCCAAAAATATTTCAAACTATTAGAAATGAAATAAAAATATTCTTCCTTAATTTTTAGCTAAAAAAATATTCCTTCATAAAATTTTGAAGTCTTTATCTAAAATATTTCTCTTCCATTAAAAATTCAACCTCGGCCATTTTGAAATCAAATGTTATCAAATTTGGGTACAGATTCTTATCATATTAGAAGAATAGTTTTTGTTCCTAATTACAGTTGAATTTTCTCTTCAAAATGACAACTTATGTTGATTGTATTATATTGCTAACATAAACACAATAATTTCTATACAAGTTTCGTAGTTTTAAAAAATTTGTAAAATTGAATCCTATTGAACTCAAGAAACTAATTCGAGAAGGAAACAATAATTATTTATAACAAGAATAAATCAGTATTATCATTCAATGATCGAGTTTTTGAAATGTTTGCTAATGAAATAACAATCTCTTTAAATATAAAAAGATTAATTTATTTAAGCATCCAGATAAAATAGACATGTCAATCCTAATTTCTATACAGTGGTGATGTATCTTTTTGAAAACATATAAATAAGGACTTAGAAGTAGTACTACTGCTGGCTAGTAGTATTATGATATGCGCCTATAGCTCATAATTTCATATTTAAAAGGAGATTTATTTGCTGATTTGCTTTTATGAAAGTTAACTCACTACCATTAAAAGAGGGCTTATTGACTGGTAAACAGCCAGATTTTATTTTATTTTTACTAAAATACGTACTTTACTAAATTAGATTGATTTTTATTATGCTTCGATATTTAAGCTAGGGCTAATATTTACCATATACTTAATTACTAAATATATGTACCTAGCTATTAAACCTATGCCAGCTAGAGACATGACATGTGACGTGAAATCCACAGCAAATTAGTAGCTTGAATTAAAAAAAATATTGAGGCACCGTAGAAGTTAATCTTTATCATAGAAGGAGGAATTGAGATGATACAATTAGTCATTACTTCTTCCTTTTCAAATTAATTAAATTTTTGAGATTTTTTTTAATGTTCAAAACAATTAAATTGTTCAAAGTTCTAGAAGAATGGTTAATTTTTTTTTCAGATTTTTTTTAATGTTCAAAACAATTACATTGTTCAAAGTTCTAGAAGAATGGTTAATTTTTTTTTCACATTTATCCTTTCATTTATTGAAGTTTTATATTTTCTAAGAGATAAATTAGACTCTATATATTTATGATTTCACAAAGAGCAATAGTAGAAAGTATAGTTTCATTTTTATCTTTTGAGTATTTTTCTTGATATGTGTGGAATATTCCATAAATTTAATTAATATGAGATAGTAAAAATAATATTATTAATGTCAATTATATGAATCAAGATTCTATATTTATATATATAATCTAGTTTGATGGACTATATGATATATCAATGCCAATTTAATGAATGATCGTATTAAATATATTGATGGAGACATCCACTTAATGTGTTCACCTAAAACAAATGTTCTGACCTAACGTATTTAAGGCCTCCACATTCTAAATGATTATGAAAAGGTAATCCAAATACATCCAACTAAAATTTTTATAAAACAAAGAAGACTCGAGTTTCATTTGACTTTAAAGATTTTTAAAAAAATATCTGATATAACTAATTCAATGAATTCAGGAAGAAAAAAAGAAAAGGAAGACAAAAAATTGGTGGAGTCTGTTTGGATGAACTTACAATTTCAAAAGTTCAAAGTTAATATTTTCGCTTATAATTTTTTGCTTATTTTATTATTTTGACTTAAAACAAGTTCTTAAAAGTATTAAATATTTTTTATTTACTCAATACAATAAAATTGTTTAAAACTATTTTGAATAAAGAACGTCTAAAATAAGTTAATCCAAATAAGTTCGAAGAGTAGAAACTATTTTTCAGAGAAGATTTTGATATCAATTTTCTATTTAACTTTAATATTTAAAATAAAATATTTTATCAATAATAACAAGATAAGAAGTGAGCTACATGAAACGTAGATATTTTATTTTTGATGAAGAACATTCTTAAATTCATGGGACCAAAAGATTTTTCTTTACTATGGCTGCCTAACATCTCAAATTGTATGCGTGTACTAATTAATGTTTAAATAATATTTGTAGGTTAGCTTTCTTAAAATGTGATTTGTAATTAATTTAAAAATAAAATTTAGTACCTATTACAACAAATAAAGATAATCATTTTTGTCATTGGATTTAGAATGTTAAAATTGCTTTAAAAGAAAAGGGCCCAAGATTATGGGGACCTGGCCAGCAAAAGGCCCAATATATATATATAAGAAAAATAATTAATTTATATAAAATATAATATTTTCTATTTATATGGAAAAAGGCAAAAGTCACAGAAAGCTTATATTAACTTTACATTGATTATATATTCCAATACACTCAAACATTTGAATATGACTTAATTATACATGAAACATATATTAATTTTACATAAAGTATACATTGAATATTCAGTCACCACCAACTCAAAGCTCCTCAAAACATTCATAAATTTCTAGTATGAAATCCTCTCAATGTTTCAACTCTTTAGATATATAATTCTCTCTAAAAAATTCACGTAACAAAGAAGAAAAAGGAAGGTGCTAGAGGAAGAAGAAGATGGAGGAGGAGGAAAAAGGATCAACGTGTCGACAATATTTCTATAATAAAATAGAAAGTTGGGATCAACATGTAAATGATAAATAATATGTTTATTATTATTTTTTAAGTGGATTATTTTTTTTGTGTAAGCATTCATTTGCATTGGGCTTTAGGTGTTTTTAAATTTTATTAAGACAAAATAATTTTTAAGTAGTTCTAAAGATTTAAATAATGTTAAAAAGCATTTATAAATATTTATTTTTTAACGTAAAATAATAAAATAAATTAAAAATTATAAATAAAAAATTCTAACTTTTGACTTATACGTCATAAGCCAAAACTCAATCCAAATCAGCTCTAAGATGTGTAATCCAATACACATTTTATCTAATTTTTCTTACAAAATATCACTTTATTGGTGAGGATTGATTCCTCACCTTATTTCATCCCCCTTTTTCTCGTGCGCCTAATTTTCTCTCTTTCTTTCCTACTCCTTTTTTCTTTCTTTATGGTTTATAGTCAATTTTTAGTCTATTTAAATTTTAAAACATTTTAAAAAAAATAAACAATATCATTCTAAACTTTTGATTTACTCTAATGAAATAATTTTAGAGCTATTTTAATGTTATAACACGGTTCATGTCATAATTTTCAAGCCTTTCACAATATTCTTTTTGTAGTTTTATATTATTTCTATAAGGAATTTATTAAAAAAAATGTTTATTTATTTTTTCTGGTGTTCATGCATGTTGCAAACAATGGAAGCAGTATCTTCCGACCCTTTTAATAACTTGGCGAACCTCCTTTCAAAATGCATTCGAACTAAAGATCTCAAGCTCGGGAGACTCATACACTCGCGCCTGATCAAGACGGCATTAAACTTTAACACATTTCTCGCCAATCGACTGACAGACATGTATTCTAAATGCAGCTCTCTAGAATATGCGCAACAGGTATTTGATGAATTGTCAAACAAGAATGCCAAATCTTGGAACACAATACTCTCTGCTTATTGTAAAGAGGGTCTTTTTGGGAAAACCTTCCAGGTGCTCGACGAAATGCCTGAACCAAATGTTGTGAGTTATAACTCGATCATATCTAGCTTAACTCATCATGGGTTTCCAGGAAAAGCTATGGGCTTTTTCAAAAGAAAGCGAAGACAATGTGGGGATGAGTTCTTGATTGACGAGTTTACAGTTGTTGGTGTGGTAAATGCTTGTGCTTGTTTGGGTGCGTTGAGGTTGCTGCGTGAATTGCATGGGTTAGCGATTGCGACAGGTGTGAGGTTTAATCTTGTGGTTTGTAATGCACTGATTGATGCTTATGGGAAATGTGGCAAACCGGAGTACTCATATTCTATTTTCTGTCAAATGCAGGAGACTGATGTATTCTCCTGGACTTCGATGTTGGTTGCTTATGTACGTGCGTCTAGGTTGGAAGATGCGTGCTCACTTTTTGATAGAATGCCGGTCAGAAATGTGGTGGCTTGGACTGCTTTGATTATGGGGTTTGCTCAGAATGGAGAAGGAGATGAGGCTTTGTGTATATTTAAGGAAATGCTGGAAGACGGTATTGTACCTAGTGCATCCACTTATGTTAGTGTTCTAAGTGCTTGCGCAGACATACCTATTATAGAAAAAGGGAAGCAGGTTCATGGACACATTTTTAGATATACACGTTTAATTGATTTGCATAATGTGTTTGTAGTTAATGCTTTGATTGACATGTATTGTAAATGTGGAGACATGATATCTGCTGTGACATTATTTGATAGGTTAGATGGGAAGGATCGAGTCACTTGGAACTCGATAATAATTGGATTTGCTCAAAATGGGAATGGAGAGATGTCATTGTTTATGTTTGACAAAATGATTGAAGCAGGAACAAAACCAAATCACGTAACTTTTCTTGGGGTATTATCTGCTTGTAGCCACTGTGGTTTATTATCTGAAGGATTCCGCTATCTTCATTCAATGGAGAGGGAATACAATATAGTTCCCCAATTAGATCACTATGGGATCTTGATTGATTTACTTGGGCGGAAGAATAGGCTTCAAGAAGCTGCAGAATTGATCAAGGGAGCTCCTTGGGGAACAGACAATATTGGAATGTGGGGCGCACTTTTAGGTGCTTGCAGAGTACATGGGAACGTGAAACTGGCTATAAGGGCAGCAGAAGCTCTATTTGAGCTGGAACCTGATAATGCTGCTAGGTATATCATGTTATCTAACATCTATGCTGCAGCAGGAAGGTGGGATGATGCCCGCAGTCTGCGAAGGTACATGGATAACAGAGGGTTGCTGAAAGAAACAGCTTATAGTTGGATTGAGATAAACAATATCAGACATAAGTTTGTCGCTAAAGACAAGTCCCACAGTCAGTCACAAGAAATTAGAGAGTTGCTACTTAAACTCATAGATCCAATGAAAGATGTTGGATACGTATTTCATATTGAGAGTTCATACTTTCTCGAAGATGATGCATTTTCTTGACATGATTGAAAGAGATTGTGACTGTGTAGAAAGCTTTCTAATTTAAACAATTAAATATGAGCTCTGATGCAAATCTGTTCTACTAAAATTTTGGGAAAAGAAAATTTGGAGATAAATTTTCTTTCCAGATATTATCACTCATCTTAAAGGTAGAAACATGATCATAAGATGCTAGGCACCGTAATACAGTCCTTGCTGATCAAAGTTTCAGCGGTATTGATGTTATGCGCTGCAGATGGATCCATCATCAACGTGCAGGTATCCACCTATTTGGTGCACAGATAATGTTTCTGTGCCTTGATTTAAGTTTTTTCATTTTGGTGATAAAAATGTGTCTGTTCTTTCACATAGACCTGTTATCTATTACAACCATTCAGTTTTTTATGAAACACTGGCTTCGTGTTGTTTATTTGAAGATCCCATTTCCAGTTTTCAAATGTTTCTCAAGGGTAAAGTGGTACTGATGACATGCCTATTGCTTCTCCAAATCACGAGCTAGTTAAATTTCTTAATGTTGGTATTTCCTAACTATGACAATTCCTATTGGTACCACTATATACTGGTTTTGTCTCTGCTGTTGCTATTGATCACAGGTTAGTATATCTGTATTGTTCGACTTAAGTTCAATAAAAGTCTGCTCAAAGTTCACTATAGCAGTATTAAAAGGCTGGGCTAGGCTAACAGCCAAATATAAGATCTGTTGGCACCGTGCGTACTCACATTCCCAACTCACATTTAGTATGATATTATTCGCTTTGACCCAAACCTTCATGGACACTAATTTGTTTTTGGACATCCGTCAAAAGGCCTTGGATTGAGTTGAACCTAATAGGTTCATTGTTTAAACATATTTAAAATATGTCACACTAAAATAATAATAATGAATATATTACTAATACTTAAGTAAAAAAAATGGAAAATGAACATTAAAATAACAATATTACTATTACTATACCTATTAAAATAATTATAATGATAATAATAACAATAATAATAATGAAAAGATTGTGTCAAATGAATATGTGCCATTTAATCCTATAGATAAAAGATTTAACAAACGACTATTCATATTACTCAAAAGAGTACAAATATCAATTGACATTTTATGCTAATTTGTGCTAAATGAATTTGTGTCATTTAGCATCATCCTATTAAAAAATGTTTTGGAATCTCTTTATAAACTTACTTTTTGCCAAATTGACCGCTAATTAAAAAGATGTAATGATTCATGAGAACACAGGGTGAAAAAATAGTACTCGCTCCCCTTCAATTTATTTTTCTTTCTTTTCTTGCAATCTTTTAATTATTTACAATAAAAAAATTAATTTTTATTATATTTTTTTAATTCATTTCAAAAATTTAATCTTAAAATATTTTTTACCCGTAATAAATATCCTATCTAGTCAAACATTATTTATATTTTAAAGAAATATGTATATTTAAACGACAGGAAAATGGGTTCGTCATCACGTCCGTCAGGTCTGGCCTTTTGCAATTTCAGTGTATAATAAATTCGTGCCGAGAAGTGAAAAGAAACAAAACTGAAAAATACAAAGAAAAAATATCGACAGTGGAATGCAAGCAACGGCGATGGCGGCTCAACCAGTAATCAAGGTAGCTGGGATCTGTGGTTCCCTCCGTAAAGGTTCCTACAACCGTGGTCTCCTTAAAGCCGGTACATTTTTTTTCTTTTTAAGTTTTTTTGTTTGAGCATTTGGTGATTGAATTGCAACTCATAATTGTTGTGTGATTGTTGGGCTTAGCGATGGAGATATGCAAGGATTCAATAAAGGGAATGGAGATCGAGTACATCGACATATCGCCGTTGCCGTTTCTGAACACCGATCTTGAGGTGAACGGAACATATCCGCCTGCTGTAGAGGCTTTTCGTAAGAAAATTGAAGAAGCTGATTGTTACCTTTTTGCTTCTCCAGAGTACAATTACTCCGTCACAGGTATCCAAGTGAAAATCTTACTGTTGTTAGTCAAAATTTAGAATAGTTTGCAAGGTTCCTCGAATCAAAATTAGCTTGGCTCTGAATCGGAGAAGCAGGATAAGAACATATGTAATTCCTTAATCTGTTTTTTATATGGCAACTATGAATTGGCTTTTCCAATTTATGCTTTAGTTGGTCTGAGATTTGATTGTTGGATTACTATGCATGGAGACTCTGCTAATACATGATATGATTCTCATCTATGGTGAGCACAGAGCTTTCAGTATCGAAAAAGGAACAAAGGGTAAAGAAAAATAAGAAAGCTAGCAAACGGAAAATAATTGTGTTCTAGATTAAGGAGATCATAAATGGTTCTGGTGTGAATTCAGGCCTGTCGCCACTGTTGCTAATCAGAGGCGAATCTAGTAATTTAAGAACATGGGTGCACTATTATTTTATTTTTTAAAAAGGTGCTAAATGCTAATTAATCAAACATACTTATTTGGTGCAAGAGCTTTTGTTTGATGAAGGTTGAACCAGAAAAATATTTCAAGTAAAAATGGTTCTTTTATAGAAAAAGGTAGCATACATAGGCTGTACTTGAAGCTGTTATTGCTGATGAAAAAGTCTGCATTAGCACAAAATGATAATATGAAAAATATTTGTTATCCAAGATAGTTATCTCATCAGGCTATTTGTAGGATGCGCTTCTTTATAAGATCAACGAGAGCAAAGTTAAGAAAATGATAGGCATACCTAAATGTATGTGTCCGTAAAGTGGTGTATAAATGAATGTGTTAACTAGCTGGAACTTAACATCGAAGATCTGTGGACGTATGAAATACTCCCAAAGAATTGTTCTGGTTAAGGTGTTAGAGAGGTGTCTTCTCAGCTTGTCTTTCAGGTTGATATGATTGAATTGTTAGTATATTTTCTCTTATGGTCTCTTGTAGGTTAACTTGGTTTCATTTGATTGGACGAGTGAGCTTTATATGTGTTGTACCATTGGGAGTCTTATAATCTGTTACTACAATGGGTGAGCTTTATATGTGTTGTACCATTGGGAGTCTTATAATCTGTTACTACAATGGGTGTGACTACTAGAGTTGAGGTAATCATGGTGTGTACATCGATACATACAAAGAATGTGGTCCCTTAGTTCAATTTCAAACCATTATAGTCTGAAAGTATTGTAGATAAGGCTCTGAATATGCAAGTAGCTATAGATTACTAGATTAATGTTGATGAATCTTCTCTTCTTGTGATGATACTCTTGATACTGATGACTATCATTTCCTGCTCGTTGGGTAGGACCCCTGAAAAATGCGATTGATTGGGCATCTCGACCTCCAAATGTTTGGGCTGATAAGGCAGCAGCGATAGTGAGTGCTGGAGGTGGCTTTGGTGGAGGACGATCACAATATCACCTCCGACAGATAGGAGTCTATCTTGATATTCATTTCATTAACAAACCTGAATTTTTCCTGAATGCATTCCAGCAACCACCGAAGTTTGACAGTAATGGTGTACTGACAGATGAAGAATCTAAGCAGAGACTCAAAGCAGTTCTTTTGGCTTTACAGGCGTTCGCCTTGAGACTCAACGGCAAGTGTGAATAGCTTCTACCAGTAAATGTGGTCTAATTCTTCACCAATGTGGATGGTGAGAGTTGTTTCCAGCCAAGCATTTCCAGCTCACTGGGGAAAAATGTATCTACTTATAGACTTTTGAAACATCTGTCAGTTGATTGCCCTTGTTTCAGAAGGATTGAAATTGTATGAAATTTAGTGATGATTGATGTAATGGGGAGAAAAGTGAAATCTCTGTCTAGAGTATAAACTATTTGAGGTTATAATCTGGGTTAAGTTCCCTTTGGAATTTAATTACCCTTAATTTTCCATTTATCTCTGTAGTCTTTCAAATTCATTTTGCAATTAGAATTGATCTCTTCTTATTTGTCTTTTGTCAAATGTTCCCTTTTCAGAGAGGTGCTTATACTTACAGATGCTTTTCCATAATAATGGATGATTGGGACAACCATCACACCCAGTATGGTCCCTATCTTTTTCTCTTCTGCCAGCAACACATTTGTTTTACAAAATATCAACACCTAATACTTTGAATAGACTAGAGGCCCAACATTTCACACCAAAGTTTAGATCACCCCTTCGTACTTTTCATGGGGAAAAAAAAAATCACAAATGACCATCTTTATCACTAATATTTTTTCTCTTCTATACATAAGAGAGAACTGAGCGGCTGAAGTGATATTTCTATTAATGCTTGTGCCTGCTTCAGCAAAGTTATTTTCTAAAAAAGATATATTTTCTTTGTTTCATTTACGCTATGCTCGTTTGGGAAGAGAAAGCTTCAAAACAGCTTCTGCTAACGACGAACTTCTATATGGTGCAATCTAGGTTTATACTTTTTAACGCCGCTGGTTAATAATCTAATTATGGACATTCAAATAGGCACCTCGACATCAAATTTTTGAGGAAAAAGAATGAATATTTGATATCACATATTTTATATGAGTAACTTATTTACGTAATAGATACTTTGAAAATACAGAATAAAAAAATTCAAATCCAAATAAAAAAAACTAACAAAAATACTTTATTGTGTGTTTAAATGCTCAAGTGGAACAATTTCCAGTGAAGCTCATTCAGCACAATTTCGACAGCGTCAAGATAATTCGAAGCACGATTTCCAGTCAACATCTTTCAGGTGATATCTTTCATTTTTCCGTAGTTTCTATGGTCAGAATCTTGTCCCTTCTTGTTCAGGTTTTGCCATTTCTTCTTCCTTCTTGTTCCATTTTTGCCGTTTCTTGTTCTATTTTTGTCAATTAGACTAGTTTTGGGTTCTTCTTTTTACTGTTTATCAGTAATCTAAATTGGCTGCATTACTGAGTATGCTCCAATTTGCTAAATTGGATTGCATTACTGTAGTGATGTTATATGATGTTGCTTCATTCGTTTCTTTGTGGCTTTTTTCTTAATTATGGTTCGTGTACCATTGAGGCCTTTCTTTTTTATTGGCTTAATTCCCGTGTTCGATTACTGTTTCATGATTGTTTCTGAGTTCTCATTCTTGTTCATTGATTACTGTACATTATTCCTATCATATATTTATTGTTTGATATACTATTGTACTGTGAGGCTGTTGATTTCGAGAGTTTGTATTTTCTTGATCTTCTGTAATTTTCTTTGAGGTAGTAATTCTTAGTCTGGTGGTGTTAGGGACTGATGGTGGATTAGGATCATGTTTCGGTTGGGATCGAAGGCGAGGGGTGACAGTAAGAGGGGAACAGGCTTACTTAAGTTGAGAATAGGATCGTAGAGCATAGGATTACTTACGGGGAAGTTCATATAGCAAATAAAGAGTCTGAAGAGGAGATAAATTAACGCTACATGTATTCAGGAGACTAAATGGGTAGGTAACAAAGCACGGGATGTAGATAGATTTATTTTATGGTACTCTGGTGCCTCTAGGGATAGAAATAAAGTAGGTATTCTAGTAGATAGGGACCTTAGGAAGTATGTGGTCGAGGTCAAGAGGATAAATGATACGATGATGTCTATTAAACTTGTTATCGGTAGACATATAGTGAATGCAGGTTGTGCGTATGCACCTCAAGTGGGCCTGGAGGAGGAAGTCAATAAGCTCTTTAGGAAGGATTTGGATGAGGTTGTGAGAGGTATAACGGGACTTAAAAAAAATCTTCGTCGAAGGAGATTTTAATGGGTATATCGGTGCAATTTCTATTGGGTTTGATGATGTTCACAGAGGCTTTGATTTTGGGGAGATGAGTGAAAGTGGGACATCAATCTCTGTTGGATATATAATGAAAAAAGCAACAGAGATATGAGCTGAGTGATTTGGCACACTCGATAATCATCAAAACGAGTCTCAGAGCGGGACACACTTAAATGGAGTACTATAACGGACTTTTAATGGAACAATCTATAATTTATTCATCAACAAATTAATGTCATAATTAGAAGCCTCAATTTATAGTAGATTGATTATATTTTTTGGGGAAAATAAATGAAATATTCTAGAAGCAGTTAAAAAGTCTTTTTTACTGTGTTGTAAATTGCTATGGTAACGCAGCAGGAAGAAGTCATCAACATTCTTGCACGGAGTAAGAATATTGTTTTGTTTATTTGAACCGTGTTTTCAGTATGGATAAGTATTATTTATCTTTTGCATCTTATTATCCTTTTTTTTTTAAAATTATTTGAATTTCTACTTAATTTGCTTTTCGTTGGAGAGTCAGGTTATGAAAATATTTTATTTTTGTCTTTTCTGTAAATATGAAATCATTATCTAGATCACTAAATTGTATATTGCAATTAATTTTGTTCTTTCTTAATTAAGAATATTGTATTATTTATTTGAACAGTGTTTCAACATAGATAAGTATTGTTTACGTTTTGCATCTCATTACCCATTTTTTATTCGAAATTATTTGAATATCTACTTAATTTGCTTTTCGTTGGAGAGTTAGGTTGTAAAAATATTTTGTTTGCCTTTTCTGCAAATATGAAATCATTATCTAAATCACTAAATTGTATATTGCAATTATTTTGTTCTTTCTTAATTAAAAATATTATATTGTTTATTTGAATGGTGTTTTCGAGTTAGATAAGTATTGTTTACCTTTTGCATCTCACTATCCATTTTAATTCAAAATTATTTGAATATCTACTTAATTTGCTTTTTGTTGGAGAGTTAGGTTGTAAAGATGTTTTATTTTTGTCTTTTCTGCAAATATGAAATCATTAAATAGATCACTAAATTGTATATTGCAATTAACTTTGTTCTCTCTTAAGTTAAGAATATTATATTGTTTATTTGAATAGTGTTTTCGGCACAAATAAGTATTATTTACTTTTTGTATCTCATTATCTATTTTTTCTTCGAAATTATTTGAATATCTACTTAATTTGCTTTTCGTTGGAGAGTCAGATTGTGAAAATATTTTGTTTATGTCTTTTCTATAAATATGCAATCATTATCTAGATAACTAAATTGTACATTGCAATTAATTTTGTTCTTTATTAATTTCAAATTATTATTTTGTATTAATGTCTAGAAGATGCTATTTTTAAAATTGTTAAATTGTAAATATAAAAAAAAATTCTTTAAAATAATAAAAATATGATGTCTCTTAATTTTGTGTGCGTAAATTTTCAATCTTAACACAACATAAATAAGTGATCATGATAAATTTAATATAAAAGATTAGCAGATGCAATTTATTTGATGGAAAAATCCTTACATGAAATGATTTCAATCATTTGTGAAAGTTATATTGAAATTCTATGTTATCTTATTAGTAGAAGTTAAAAGATAAATTAGGAGTTGTAATAGAATTAATATGATGCATTTTACAAAATAGATGTCAATTGAATTGTATGAAAACAAGAAGCAATTACTATATGCATGGTGTGAAATCATGAAATGTTCAAGATTCATAATTAACAAAAAGTTTAAAATGTCAATCTCCCGAGGAAGATTTAGGCACGAAGATGATGACTAAATAACTCCAAGCCTAAACACGTGTAAATGTTTTTACATGTATATAAAAAATACTCTACATTATGCCTTTTGTACTAATGATCACAAATCCAATAAATAATTGGTCAGATATGATTTTGTTTGCTTATTATTTTTTTATGAGATGTTCTCAACTTTTGTTGAAGTTATTTAAGATTCTATGTTATCTTGGTAGAGGCTAAAAGATTATAGAAGGTATACGTACTATTTATGTAATATGTTTTGGATACAAATACAAAAAAATTAAATTTTTATGAAAATAAGAACCAATTACCATATGTACATTGTGAAATTATGAAATGCTTTACTACATGTACATCGTGATTTTTTTAAATGAATCTTTATTTTATGAACTTATATTTGATTAAAAGAATATCGTCTTATTTTGTAGGATTGAATAAGAAAGAAGTGTGGGCTAAAGATAGCACAAATACTAAAGAGATTATTTTAGCTAAACTAGAGTCAATATTTATAATACTAAATTTAATTAATTAGCACAAATACTGATTCAATACACACAATATATGCTATTAATCTTCATTATATTTTGAGAAAGAATAATGTTTGGTGTCTTTGATGAACATATCGTCGTTGCACATACATTAGGACAAAGTTTTATTAGCACTATATATATATATCAAAAAAATTATATATGATTATACATACACTTTTATAACTTAATAATAATTAATATTATTTAAAAATTATTATATTTTAAAATATCTGTGCAAGGCGTGAACACGTAGTAGTTATAGAATAATAGAGGCAGCAGCCACGACCTTTCTTTACTTGGTCAAAACAGGTGGGTGGAGATAATAACGTTTTTATTTTTTCTTTAAGCCAAACGATGAAAATGTTTAACAATAATAACCCCACCTCATTCCAAACAAATTGGAATTACTTTGAAACAATAATAATTAATTATTCTTGACTACATATGAAATCGAAAATTATTGACCGGAGACAATTTTCACCTGTAGAAGCTACTCAGGCTTGCCTTTGAGTCTCAAGGCAAATGTCTGTAAGGCCAAAAGGACTGCTCTGAGTCTTTGCTTGGTTTCTTCATCTGTCAACACACCATTGCTGTCAAACTTGGGCGGTGACTCAAATGCAAAGACGAAAAGTTCAGGCTTGTTAATGAAATGAAGATCAATGTAGATTCCAATTTGTCGAAGGTGATAATGTGATCTTCCTCCACCAAAGTTACCTCCAGCACTCACGATTGCTGCTGCTTTATCAGCCCAAACGTTAGGAGGTCGAGATGCCCAATCAATTGCATTTTTCAAAGGCGCTACATAGAACAGAGTAAAGAATTAACTACTAAATTCTTCTTCTTCAAACTCAAAATTCAGTTTGGAGTACCTGTTACGGAGTAATTGTACTCTGGAGAAGCAAAGAGGAAACAATCAGCTTCTTCAATTTTCTTACGAAAAACCTCTACAGCTTCAGGATAAGTTCCGTTCACCTCAAGGTCCTCGTTCATAAACGGCAACGACGATATATCGACGTACTCAATCTCCAGTCCCTTTATGGAATTCGTGGAGATCTCCATCGCTACGCGCAATTACAAATCATGAATCACACAATATGAGTAGACTGTTTGATTTATTTTTAAAAAAGAGAAACAGAGGGGTAAAAAGCGTACCGGCATTAAGGAGACCACGATGATAGGAAGCTTCACGGAGAGAACCGCAGAGCGCAGCTACCTTGATCACTGATAGAGTCGCCATCGCTACTGATGATTTTTTCTTTCTTTCTTTTACAGTTGTAATGTCTTTTTCTCATCTCTAATCACTAATTTATATACACGAATTCAGGGTCTGACGGATGCGATGACGAACCGTCCATGATTTAAAATTGAGGAGGAGGCTGCCCTCTATTTTCACAAATTTCGACTATGGTTGACACGTGACATAAGTTAACTTTAATTGCTAACATTTAATTGACTTATCCATTAAATAGAAAGAAGGAAAAATGATCCATTAAATCTTAATCTTTTGATCCAACTTATATCATGTATCAAGCTATTAAGATAGAAATTTGATAAAAATGGAGAAAAAGGAAATGAAGAGAGTCTTCTCCTAAAATTGAGGGTATAACATAATACAATAAATAGATTTTATACACTAATTTTATATAAAATAATACTTAAATTCTTATAGCAAGCTAAACAATATTAATTTTATATATAAATAATTTACTTTCTAATTAACCACAAATGCATAAGTAATTCAATCCTATAACATTACTACGTCTAAATCATGATTGAAAGTTCCTTAATTTTCCGTTTGGTCGTCTACTATTATAATTGAAATCAGGAGGGCCTCAATATTGTGATGCTCTTTCACTATCCTAAGCTTGGAAATATTTGGCCCAATTAGATATTAGTCCAATCTCTGTGTTGCGTGGCGTATACAGGTGACAGATATCAGATTTTTTTTTCTTTTGTTAAATTATAAATGTAAATTTTTTTCCAATCTAAAGAGTCCCTCTACTCATAGATGCTCAATGTTTATTCAAAATGTGTTTGAAAATTTTTAAAAACATATTTTTGGTTTTTTTTTTTTAAAAAAGCATGCTACCTGAGTTACATTCATAAGAGCTACAAAATACTCCCCTCGTTTTAAAAAAAATGATCTAATTTGATTTGATATTGAATTTAAGAGAATAAGAAAGATTTTTTGAGTTTGTAATCGTAAACTAAAATAATGTTAAATGTACCAAAATGCCCTTTAATCTTATGATTTCAAATATATCATGTGAAAAATTGAAATTATAGTGTTGCCAGAAAAGGAAACTATTCTTTTTAAAATAACTAACAATGAAAGTAAATCATTCTTTTTTAAACGGAAAAAATATTAAAAATAAGTAATCATATCAAATAAACGTACTTTTTATCCCAAATTATGTAGAACCTTTACTGGTGACATTATTATCGCTATAACATATCATACTTTGATATGCAAATGAATTTTACACAATTATTATTTTTAAAAAATGAACTAAATAATACATTATCCTAAATCTTGACACGATATTTTAACAAGAAATGATATTGATAAATTAAGTCGTGAGCCTAACTCACACCCTAAAATTAGCTCAAGGAATGATGATTGTCCAAACTTTGCAAGAGAATTCTCATCTCACGCTCAAATCTAAAAATTCTTCATCTGAAATCACTAGCTATCACAATTTGTTGAATTACAATTAATTATGAAGGTTTATTAGTATATGGAAAGAAATAGTGATTAGCTCCTTTTTAATATAATCTTTCCACGTACATGGGACTTTTCTATAAAATACGAACTTCGGGATACGACTTAAAAAGGGTCACTTATCAATATGTACATGCAATAAGAAAGAATTTCAACAAAATGATTGTTGTATAATATATCGATATTGTATAAATAGTGCATATATAAAGCATAATTACGCATTAAAAATGTATATACATTATATATATATATATATATATATTACAATTTACATGAGTTTAAGAGGAACAAACAACTCTATCTTTGCCCCAAAATAGGTTTTTTTAAAAATTGACTTTTGAAGATTAGATTTTCGAAATTCGGGAAAACAAGATAAATTCTACAAGCAAACAAATATTTTTCCAATTTTTTTTTCAAAAAAATATTTTCAAAATTATGATCAAACGGACTTAATTACTTACCCCTTATGATTTATAGTGTATACATTATTATAAGTTGAGGCTTGAAAGTCGTCCCTTGGACTTCAGTTTAGGGTCACGATTAATGTTGTTTCCGTTCTGCTGGCAATCACGGCCCAGCCCATTATCAACAATTTTGATTTTTTAAAGGACTGGAAATTATTTGGAATTCTGCTTTTGATATAATCACTTAATTTGTGTTTTTCCAAATCATCTTTTTGTAAGTACGTT
The DNA here is from genome assembly GCA_025774065.1 of Solanum ossicruentum. Taxonomy (NCBI): domain Eukaryota; kingdom Viridiplantae; phylum Streptophyta; class Magnoliopsida; order Solanales; family Solanaceae; genus Solanum; species Solanum ossicruentum. Next base: position 27,166,471 of record JAOTQR010000001.1, on the reverse strand, counting down.
TATGTCGTATAATGACAACTTCAAATGTATGGGATCACAGTTAAAAATTTAATCTAACTTTAAATATTTTTTTTGAAATGTAGTTTTGTGAAGATCAAACATTGATGTTTTTGTTTGAAATTTGATATGATTTGTCAATATCAACTTAAGATATTTTTTAAATTAAAATTATGAGCTTGACAAGATCAAATTTTTTATCTGATTTATCAGGACTAACTTCAAACATTTTTATTGAAATTGTGCCCTTGACAAAATCAATTTTGTAACTTTTCTTTCTTTTTTCAAATAATCATCCTTTTCATTATTACAGTCTGAATCAGAATTATAGAACAAGCTAACATCCGCAATGAGCTTTAATTTCTAATAATACAGCCAATCACCTACTAACCTTCAAGCATAAACTACAGCCTAAATGACAACGTAATAACACCTAAAAGATTTAACACATGAGTGGTCCGCAGACAATACATGAGTAAGCATTACTTCTCATGATCTAATTCACATTAACTATGACATCATGCTAATATATAAATATACATGTGGGATATGATTGAGGACCGAAGAAAATCTCAATAATATTATGGTAATATATGAATATATTGTGATATAGTATTATGATAATTAAAAAGGATTTTATTTAAAAAATGAAGCGATCTTTTATGATATCATATCAATATATAATAATTTAAATATATAGTTATTGCATCTAACTAAGAAATAAAAAAGCACACAAAAATAACTTCTTTATTTTGGTATGTGACTGAAAATAACGAAACTCAATTTTCTTAAAATTTTGATCATTGTTGAAAATTATGATACTATTACAATATATTTAAATATACATGTGGGATATGATTGAGGACCAAAGAAAATCTCAATAATATTATGGTAATATATGAATATATTGTGATAGTATTATGATAATTAAAGATGACATGTATTATGATAATTAAGTATTATGGTAATATATGAGTAGACTATGTATTCAACGATAGTGTATTCAATGACATTGTAGTATATAATATTATGATAGTGTATAAATACATTGTGATAGTATTATAATAATTAAAAAGAATTTTATTCAAGAAATGAAGCAATCTTTCGTAATATCATATTAATACATAACAATTTAAATATATAGTTATCGTATGTAAATAAGAAATGAAAAAGCACATGATTATAATTTCTTTATTTTGATTTAAAAAAATATAATATTCTTACTAATTGATTTATATTCTCATGTTTTGAAAAATAATTTACGAGCGAGTTGACAAGGTATCATATGAAAAAGGTGGAAATCCAGCTGCCTGGGAGACATCCTTAATAAATGGTGGATACCTTATTGAGACAAAATTGAGCAAGACATAGAGACACGGTTGTAAGTTGAGGTGAAGTTGCTATGTAGAATCCTATTGCCTATCGACAATGCCAGCACAATGCTCCTCTTCATCACATGTTTGATGTTACTACTATATCGCAATTAATTTCATTTGATGGTTCTAGAAACAATCATATAACATCTTATAGGAAGAAATGTTCACTCTGATTTATCTCGTATTAGCAAAATACGTGATCAATTTGTAAGTAGAGCTTTATACAGCAGCAATATGTTTTAAAGGTGCGTGCGTATAGACTTAGAACGAATTATATCACTAGTAGATTGAATCATTATAGATAATACCAAAATCATTCATGTGCCAGCCTTGCCGATGAGAACATTGAATCGGTAAGACAAAGCACTAATTGATTGGACCTACCTACATAAATAAATTTTAATCATTTCCTACTTGTTTGACATTGTACATTTGTGTTTCCCCCTCTCTCTAGGAAGAAAAGTTAGTAAAGGGTAATTAATTTTTTTCTTAGATAAAAGAAAAGGAATATACTCTTGAGAAAATAAATAAATTTGTTCATTGGCCATGCGCTGTTTGTTATTGACTGATCAAATAAACTCCACGTCAAAGAGCGTATTACCACAAGTTTATTATTCCTGTATCACTGATTATTAAAAACTACATCTGATTTAAATTAAGACAGTGTTTGAATTAATTTATTTTTAGTGATTTTTAATATTTTAATAAAAAGTACTTAAAAGTAAGTGCTTTAGGCTGAAAAAGTAACAACAAATTTAAAAATCAAAAATAGGTGTTACAAATTTATTAATTTTAGCTTCTAACTTATAAGTCACTTCAGAAAAATCAATGCAAACACTTCTTAAGTGTTACCTTGACAGAAAAAGTGTCGAATAAGTTTTATTTTAGGAATTCAAGACAAAAAATTAGTGTATATTTTTAATTATATCCTTATATTTTACTATTTTTTTAACAGTGTTCCATTTTTAGAAATTTATTAAATAGAAATAGCTTAATAAATTACTGATTATATTTTTGATTTCTTAATGAACATAATATTTATAAAAATAATACTTATTTTTAGATGGAGAAAAATAATTACGAATTATTGATCTTGACTTGTCACCGCACCAACTAGGCAACTACCAATAATATTTACTCGCATTAGTAGAGAATATATTTTAATCATGTAATTATATTGGCGATTCTAATTAGTAGATAGTATATTATAATCCTGTAATTATACTGGTGATTCTAATTAGTGGAGATAATATTATTATCACGTAATTATATTGGTGATCCTAATTAGTAGAGTATAATTTAATCATGTACAATAATACATTATTACTTTAGATCCTCCATTTTAAAGAGTTTTTTCTCCTGTTAGAAATTTTATATGCAGTAGGAAATGTTTTGTATAGTCGACTTTCATTAAGTTGTTTGGGAGTGAAAATAATTTTTTGGTCTCAATTTACGTAATATATTTTTTAATTTTAATTTGCCCCCCTCCCCACCCCACAAACCCCAAACCCCCAAAAGAATTAATTTATTTTCTAACTAAAAATAATTTAACGTAAAACAAAAATTCTTTTATCATTGATTAAATAATTTATAACTGCATAAATGGCCAAAAAGTGATTTAGGTCAAATTTCCAATGCCTTTTTTTATTTCCTAAATAGTGAAGTCTAAAGGATAAAAAACATTTATAAAAAATTATATTTTTGAGTTTCATATCTGAACTATCAAGAATTTTATATTTTTTATGTGAATTGTCACGCGGTATTTAGTAAAACACACCTTAACTAATATTTGATAGTTTGTATGCTACATCCTCTTTTTTTTATTTTGCCAGCAACTAGGTACGTTTCACTAAACACTGAGTAATTTATAGTTTGGAGAAAACTCATGCACACTCCTGGTGATTTAAATAAAATACTGAAAAAATTAAAATCGAGATACTTTATATGTGTTTTTAACCCTTTGACATTTTTTAAATTTTATTTCAAGTTAAAAAATGTCATATATTAAAACATTAGTTTTTGAGAAGGTGGGTTGCACATATGAACTGTAATCATTATTTCACAATTAAAAAAAATATTTTACCATTTAAACTTTGTTAAAATTTTAAAAACTATGGCAATGGGATGGTGTATTTTCAATTTAGCAAGAAGTATGTAAAGCAAAGCAAGAAAACATAATCTCTAATGATATGAATATTGATGAATTTCTACTCTAAAATTGATAGATACACGGGGTTGAAATATATATATATATATATATATAAAGGGATTAGAAGATGTGAAAAAAATATATATTTTCTCCGTCCTATTGTAGTTATTATAATTTTCATATTTATGGTCAAATTATGTAGACTTTGACTAATATTTTAAGATATATATATTTTTTCGTATTGATATAAAAAAGTTACAATCAATAATACTATTCTTATATCTTTTTAAATATCAAAATTCTTATTTTAAAATATTAACTTAATTTAATCTAATTTAACTTTAAAAATTGATTAAATTGATTTTTAAAAAACGCAATATAATAACTAAAATGAACGATGAGTAACTGATTCATGTCAATGTAGCACATAAATGAAACAGAATGAATACAATCACTCAGATAAATGTAGTCATCATGAGTGTTAATTCTTTGATAATGTTGCAGCGATTTTTATTATGAGTTACTTGATAATTCCCAAAGATTAATGATGAAAATTTTTTTATAACAAACATAAATCGAATAAATAAATAAAACGTGGGTGTTTGTTTTGGTCTTTCCATCAATTTCATGCTTATATTCTTATCAACCGTTTGAATAGTGCAACGACGTCAGGTAGGGGCTGCTTTAATATTTGTTAATTAGGAGTATTTATGGCTTTTTAAATTAATTGAATTTAGATATGAAATATAAAAGAGGTAATACTAGAAAAGGTAAAAAGATAATATGCAGTAATTGTTTAATAGACAATTAGTTAAATATATAACATTTTGATTTAGTGTAAAAATAAAATGATAATGTAACTTCCAAGGTCGAAAGTTTCGAGTTTTCACCGTTACTATTGTATGACAGGGAGTAATGATTAGTATTATTGTGTGTGTTTTGAAACTAAGGTTATAGTACTAGTATTTCCCGTTTCAAATTAATTAAAATTTTTAAGCTTTTCTCAATGCTCAAAATATTTGAACTGTTGAAATCTCAAGATGAATATTTGAAACTTTTTCATATTTGCACTTTTATTTATTGAACTTTTATATTAAACTACATATTTATAATTTTATATAGGGCAATAGTGAAAAGTATATTATTAATTTTGTCTTTAAATATTTTTTTAATATGTGTATATTATCTCAAAAATTTAATTAAAATGAGATAAATGAAATATTATTTGTTGGTTATATAATTAATATAATACATTTAACAATATATGTTATTGACTTATTGTCAATTAGGTGGCTATTGATGAAGGCATTTACATCAAATGAAAACTTTTTAAGGGCGTCAACTGTAATTTCTAGAATTTATTTTTGACGAGGGTAGTTGGAGTAAAATAATTTGTCTTAATCATCAATTAATCCTTAATAAGTGACCTGTCTCCTTAAAAGGACAATGCTC
>JAOTQR010000001.1:27118419-27161397 GCA_025774065.1 Solanum ossicruentum | reverse complement strand
GCTCGGGCCAGGCCGCACGATGGAGGGCACTAATTACGGTCTCATTTTAATTGTCATCATTTTTTATTTTTAAAGTTGAATATAAATTTTGAGTAATATTTTAATATATATTTTTAATTATATTAATATAAAAATAATTATAATTGATAATATCTTTTGAATATTATATTAATTTAATCCAAATACATCTTTTTCTTTTTCTTTTTCTTTTTTTTAAACGACATAATCATATTCTAAGAATCATAAATTTGCTAATTTGAGAAGCATCGAGTCTTCTGTAATGAGTTATCTCTAATAATTTTGTGCCAACTATTTTTTTTTATTTCACTATAAAGTTTGAATAACTGCCAACTAACTTTTTAAATTGTAATTAATCAAAGATTAATGACTAACAACCAAATATAAATGATCTAAAAGATGAGATGAAAGCATTATTTCAACTCTCCTTTATGATAATTTCTATTCTATTCAATCTAAGGTGCCAGTATGTTGGGTAATTTAGGACTTTAAAACTGTGTTGTTTATAAGTTTAGGATTAATAAAAAACAACTAATTTTAGACTTAATATATATATATATATATATATTTGTAAAGTCTACATCAAATTTATGAGGTTTTACTAAATTGATAAATAAAACTATAGTTTTATTCCTGAATTTCACAATGATCAGTAACAATAACAATAATATATACAGTGAAATTTCACAAATGGGATCTAAGAAGGATAAGATGTACGTAAATCTTATAACTACCTCACAGAGAAAGAGAAGTTATTTTTGAAAGACTCTCCTTTCAAAAAAATCAAATCTCATAAGCAGAAGAATGATTAGTCAACTTTTATTTTATTGCGGCAAAGTGCATGAGTTATTTTTATAACAAAAAATTAGTTAATTTTGTCTTAATATCATAGAATGTCACTAAAAATCATTTATATTGTTAATTATTGTAGATTAGTGGCGATGAGCACAACCTGCTTCTCATTTCTTCAGAACAAAAGAAAAACTTCACTTTAATTATTAAATCCAATAGATTATAAATGAGATTAGGTAGAAGACCATATTATTTTATTATAGTAACATATAAAGAATTGTATATTCCTTGTAAAACGTGGGGAAGGGATAACAAAACTGCTTCACCACTCACTCTTCATTACAAAAAAATTTTTTTTTTTAACAAATAGACTTATGTTGTTATCTACTAGTAATATATTATTATGTTTTTATTCTTAAAGTCAAATACAATACTAGGTTGAATTAGGTTCTTATTAATATTAATTAATTAAATTTCTTGATATTTTCATGTAACCACAAATACAGCATCTAATAGTTGCAGCCTCAGTTTCAAATTATTAAAGAGTTTGAGGTTCAAATAGACATTTAATATATTTTCTATAGATATGAGTTTAAAAAGATAATCTTTAAACATATTTACATGTACTAGAAATTAAAAATACCTTTTGTAGTTGAAAATCTATCGAAAATAACCTCTCATCTCACGCAAGATAATAATAAGATTGGTGTACACTTTCACGTACCATATTAACATGCACTAGGAAGCAATAATATTTAGATTCCTATTATTTTAGAAACTCTAGCAATTTATTCAATCGATACAAATTGTAACCCCTATCCTACAGATATTTCAATTATAGCGAACAATGACACCACTTTCTCAAACTGATTAATCCTTAACAAATTAATATTCACAATTTATGAGGATAGAACTACTAATTTGGTTATGAATATTTGCTACAACACACAACAACAACAACATATCCCAGTGCCTCAAAAGGCTCCCGCTCATTGCAGGGTGAGGGGGGGTCGGATGTATGCAGCCTAACCCCTATGTTTAAAAACATAAAGCGGCTGTTTCCAGATGACCCATGAGGAGCGTCGAAAGTTGTATTGACTAACTGCTACTTCACAAATGAAAAAAGCGCAGATAATTTAAAGAGTAATTTTGCTTTATTCCATCATACTCCAAGGCCAAAAAATATGATTTGTCAGTGGTTGTTGCCATGAGTACATGGAATTACTGAATCTTAAATTTTTGAACCTCAGGTAAAATATTAAAGATATGTTGAATTCATCAAAATGTTCTTTAATTTTATAATTTGCTATAAGTCGAAAAGATGAAAATTAAAAGAAAAATATTTTTTCAAAATGAATCAAAAAGAAAAATAGTAGAGACAAATTGAAATGGGAAAAATAATTACAAACACTATCTTATACTATTTTGTACAAATTTTTTCACCAAAATCTTAGTAATACTTTTTACGTGGGTGGGTCTCCCAAAGTTGTAATTAAGACATGGAAAAAAAAATAGGGCAAACACATAATGCCTAACATGTCTTTCATCCATCCAATTGTCAGGTGTTTTAGTGGATTTAGGAGCCAAATTCGGAGACAAAGAATACCCTGTTGTTCTGCCTTTAGTTGACAGCTTGAAAATTACATCCAATTACAAAAATTTAAATTTGTTTTTTTAAAAAATAGATAAAAGAACAAAGAAAGATATTAATTTTCTTTTTTCGCCCCCCCCCTTTTAGTCTAATACTTAAAAAAGAAAAAAAAGAACAAAAAGAAAAAGAAAAAGAGCTTAACTAAATAAAAAACCAGTCATTGATTTGTTCTACTCTTTTGCTATTCCATCAACCTAACAACTTCTGTTTCAAAGTATTCCCAATACACCTAATTCCTGAAAAGCTGAAAAACAAAAAGACAATCTCAGTTCAGCAAATCAATCTAAGAAACATAGAGAGAATATTTTATTTTTTTTCATGTTCATTTGCAAACCCAACTTTTTTTTATTTTATCCAAAACAACAGCTTCCCCATAAATTTGGAATATTGGGCACCAAAGAAAATCCAGACCCTTTTCAAGAAATGAGCCAAAATTATAGTATAACAACAAAGATTGGATTTTTTTGTGTTTTTTGACCTTGGGTAGTTGTAGAAATGATTGTTGATGTTCATGTGAAGCTCACATTGGTGATTCAAATGAAGATTGATTTGGGATGAGGATGAAGGAAGGGGCTTATTAGTGAATTCAAAAGGGAAAGAAAGATTTAAAAAAAAAGTGGTTATTGTTGAGAGATGAACAAAGAATTGAGTGGCATTTTGAAGGCCTGTAGGGAGTTCACGTTAAAGAAAGCAACTGCAAAGAAAAGAACCAAAAACATCATTTTTGCAACAATGTCAGTGGCACATGTTGATGATGATCTTGATGCCCCTGGTGAGGTTTATTATGCTGAGAAAATATTGAATAATGGGGATATATATACAGGGAAATGGAGTGATAATTGCCCTAATGGCCAAGGGAAGTATTTATGGTCAGATGGTTGTATGTATGTTGGTGATTGGGTTAAAGGGAAGACAATGGGGAAGGGAAAGTTCAGCTGGCCTTCTGGTGCAACCTATGAAGGCAAGTTCAAGAATGGTTATATGGATGGTGAAGGGACTTATACCGGGTGCTCGAATGACACGTATAGAGGTTCTTGGGTGATCAATATGAAACATGGTAAAGGAACAAGGGATTATGTCAATGGAGATCATTATGAAGGAGATTGGCGTCGTGGGCAGCCAGACGGGCAAGGTAGATATTTATGGATCAATGGGAATCAATATATTGGACAATGGAGAAATGGGAAGATGAATGGTAATGGTACAATGATTTGGGCTAATGGGAATAGATATGATGGTTCTTGGGAAGATGGATTTCCTAAAGGGAATGGCACGTTTCGATGGACAGATGGGAGTTTTTACGTTGGTATTTGGAGTAAGGATTCTAGGGAGCAGAGTGGGACTTATTATCCTTCTAGTTCGCGAACAGGTACTTTCGATTGGGATCCTCAGGATGTGTATTCAAATGATCTACTAGGATGTCACATTAGTCCAGGTGAAAGAATATCAGTGTATCCTTCACAAAAGATGGTCACTTGGCCATGTGAAGGGGAATTTCTGCAGAAGTTTCCAATAGCTAAGACTCCAAAAGCAAATAATGCAAAGCCTAAGCGAAATTCAGTGGATGGAAGGTTAAGCAATGGAGATGGCTACAGTTGGGGGTCAGAAACTGATGCAGGTTCAAATAGTGTAAATTCAGAACAACCAAGAGAGTCAACTGAAGAATCGAGAAGCATTCAGACAGATGATTCAGATAATTCAAGAGGATTTCAACCACATTGCATCAAAATTCAAGCGAACAAGAAGCCAGGAACAACAATCTCGAAAGGGCATAAAAACTATGAGCTCATGCTTAATTTGCAGCTAGGAATAAGGTAATCATTTGAATTTGGTCTAAAGTTGTTGATTATATTGATAATTACTGTTGTTATTGTCTTTTTTCTTGTGGCTCTTAATCCCATCTTCATAAACATATAATGTTGACCTCATACTGTTATTTTTGGTAGCAAGGATTCTTTACTGGATGCACAAATATAACCTTCCAAGTATCCAAGGACAACTAGCACTGCTTTTAAATCTTTATATCCTTTTTCAATAACTTGCTGCTTGTAGCTCATTTCTGGTGCCATCTCAGACATTCTGTAGGAAGGCCTGCTCCAGCTACATCACTTGATCTTAGAGCTACAGCTTTTGACACGAAAGAAAAGATATGGACAAAGTTCCCAACAGAAGGATCCAAGCATACTCCTCCACACCAGTCGTGTGAGTTCAAATGGAAGGATTACTGCCCGTTAGTTTTCAGGTTGAGTTTGATATACCATGTTCTAAAATAAATGGATATTTTGAATGTCCCTCTTACATGTATGTTAGTTCAAAATCTTGCTCTTCCATTGCATTGCACATGCACCCTCAAGTGACACATCAGAATAATGTTGAGAATGTTTCAACATTATAACACCAGTTGAACTTAGTCTGAAAATATAACTATGTTTTCAGGACCCTGAGGAAACTGTTCAAAGTTGATCCAGCTGATTACATGATATCTATATGTGGAAATGATGCACTTCGAGAGCTCTCATCCCCGGGAAAAAGTGGAAGCTTTTTTTACTTGACCAATGATGACAAGTACATGATAAAGACCTTAAAGAAGGCAGAAGTAAAAGTAAGTTAAATTTCTGCTTGTAGATTGTCATCGAAACTCCAGACTAGAACCAGACGTTAATGTCTTCCAAGTAATCAATCTAGCCAATAGACTTTTGTGAAGCATGCTGGAATCATATCACATATTTTCTCAGTTTACCAACATTTATACAATTCAATGGGCCTTCGTTCTGCAGGTTCTTTTAGGAATGCTTCCAGCTTATTACAATCATGTTCGAGCATTTGAGAACACTCTAGTTACTAAATTTTTTGGCCTCCATTGTGTGAAGATGACCGGATCTGCTCAGAAGAAGGTATATGAGACAACTAGAACAATGTCTTCCAGTATAGTATTTGACGAGTTCCTGCTTTTGTTGCATCATGTTTGTCTGTCCTTTTCTTTTATTCAAGTTTGTCCTTAACAACTGATGAACAGGTTCGCTTTGTCATAATGGGGAACTTGTTCTGTACTGAGTATGCCATTCACAGACGTTTTGACTTGAAAGGTTCTTCCCATGGCCGTGTCACTGAGAAACCAGAATCTCAAATTGACCCCACTACCACCCTCAAGGACCTGGATCTCAATTTTATATTCAGGCTGCAGAAAGTTTGGTTCCAAGAGTTCTGCAGGTGCTTTTTCTCCCTTCCACGCGTTCTCTGTTATTTAAACATGCGTAATTCTTCCAAGTAGTAAGGAGATAGAATATGCTGAGAAAACAAAAAGATCATAGCCATTAGCAGACGTGTTTCTCTTCTGATTTAGCTGTTTCAATAAATAGAAGGCCTTTATGCAAGTGAAGCCCAACAAACTTACCTACATGGTTTCCTCAAGTGCTTATTTATTGGAAGTGTTAATATTGAATACACAAAACTATGGCTTGGAATCAACCTAGTACTCATGCATAGAAGGTTTAAAAGGAGGATAGATACTTAACTAGCCAACAAATGTTGCGTTTACTACTTGCTAGAAGAAGAATCAGTATAGATTGGTGCTTGATGTTCCAACATTAAAAAGCTCAGCATACTCAAGACATGTAGCCGTTGTAGCCTAAGCCAGTGTAAAACTGCACTCCAAATTGTTTTGCTCCTTTTACAAAGTATGCTGAACTTTCTATTGCACAGGCAAGTGGACCGCGACTGTGATTTCCTTGAACAGGAGAGAATCATGGACTACAGTCTTTTGGTTGGAGTTCATTTTCGAGAAGTTACAGGTTCCGGTGAACCAGTCACAATTGAGACGCGTAATTCTGGAGTTCGGACTCCTACTGGTATACATGATTTCCACACTCGTTTTTTCTTGGAATGCTATATGAAAAATGATCTCATTTCTTCTTTTGTTTCAGCTAATGCAGACCAGAGTAGTGATGTATCAACTCCTCGAATTTCCAGGGCTGACATGGATCTTCTTTTTGATCCTTCGGGGTAAACTACACTCATGAGGATATCATTTTTCCCTGCTTTTGTTCTGGTGAATGAACTCGAATGGATTTTGATGGACAACCTATTTTTCTCCCTTTTGAGTGTTGGCAGGTGGGCTTCCATTAGATTGGGTATCAACATGGCAGCAAAGGCTGAATTAACAATGAGAAGAAGCGATTTCGAGACACAGCTGGTCGGAGAGCCCACAGGGCAGTATTATGATGTCATCTTATTCTTTGGTATAATCGATATACTACAAAATTACGACATAAGCAAGAAGCTGGAACATGCATATAAAGCATTTCAATATGATCCAACCTCAATCTCTGCAGTTGATCCCAAGCAGTATTCGAAACGTTTTCGGGACTTCATATTAAAAGTTTTTGCTGAAGACACTTGATTTTTCAGAAAATCATGACACAACAGGGTTTTTCAGTCCCAGCTAGTGGACCTTCCACGGTATTCGCTGAGGCAACCATGCTAACCACATAGAAGTGATGAGAGATATATGGTCATGAAAGCTCGGACACTTGCTCCTGGAACGAGGGGTCTGGCTGTGTGCCCAATCAAGACAAGCAGCTATGCCAAAGAGCGCACTGAGCTTTCCTTGTCCTTTATTTTCTATATAGTTACAGGCATATAATCCATAACTCAGAAAGGCATAGATTATTTTGTGAGTAAATGTCCAGCCATGTAATTTTTAAGCCTGCCTGACCCAATTGTACATGAAAATAGAAGGGTGAAGCTGAGGTAGGGCGGATTTTTCTTGCAAACCAATTTTTTGATCCAGAGTGACGAGCCTCTGGAAATCTACTTATGGAATAAACATGTACAGCGCGTCAAAGTGGAAAAAGAGGAAATCGGAAGTCTCTATAATTTGGGCAAAATCTTATACTACTCCACAATATTTGTAACAAGTCTAAACATCCCAATCTTCATCTATCGGCTCAGGGTCTCATGTGAGCATACTTGCGTGCGAGCTATGCTGGTTTAATGAACTTCTCTAGGAATGCCTTGCTTAACCAAGCATCTGAAAGTAAGTGCAGTCAATCTACTTAAGAGTGATGGAGAATGACAATCTTAGATACAATATATGGTAGTAGTTCAAAGGAAGTTAGGTACGAGTCTTCCTTCACTTTCTTGATTGCAATCCTAAGATCAAAATAAAAAACACTCTCTTTATTTTGAGGGCATATTAAGATTACCAGTTCAAGAGAAAGATTCTTGTTGTTAACTAAAGAAGGATGCACAAATAACTTGCTTGTGTGTCTTACTTTTGGCCTTCATCCTTAGCTTGGGGAGCATTCTCTTACGTGGCAGCAAAAGAATGATAAAGAGTAAGATTATTCCATTGAATGAGTTTTTCCAATTAATCTGATCGACTCAACTTACCTGGATGTCAATAAAGTTTTAAGAAAATGAATATGACAGATGATCTGTTACAAGATTTTGAATAGAAAATGGCAAGTCTTAACTGAGGAGAAATTGGCCGACTTCCAAGTTTGATACTGTATTGCTTTTATTCAAGGAACATGTCTGCACGCCATATAGGTATGCAGTAGTGGGTTGCATTGAACTAACTTTCATACTATCAATTTGATATGATAGGAGAAGTTGTCTCTTAAAAAAAAGTTGACTAAACCTTGCCTCGAAGAAAAATTAAAGAAAAAATCAAAACATGAGTACAATGTTTGCAAGTCTTGAAGTGGAGGACCACTAAAGGTTGTGGTGGGGTTCAGTGAATCGGTGGTCTTGCTTTCACAAAAAGACAGTGTCTCTACTGGTTGCTCCAGTTAATAGTACTGCCGACAAGCTCGATCTCTCAAGAAATTGGAAGAAAGGCATTCGTTTATTACCTTAATTCCTAAAAGTTACTCCTCTGTAGCATATAAATCCTAAAAGTTACTCCGTTAGTCCCATATTAGTTGATCATCTTACTTAATGAAGAAAGCATTACTTAATTTTTTTCCATACCACCCTAGCAATTAGTTCTTTTTTGAAGTGTTCAACTTGTTTGTAAAATTCCAAAGAAGTTGTAACGGGTGAATTGGTAAAACTACACTCCTATTTTTTATTTCTTAATATGAGTATAAAAAGTAGAGTGATCAACTAATACGAGACAGAGGGATTACCAAATAAAAGAGGGCTATCAAAGCATTTACAGATAGGTGATACCACCCCTTAAAGAAGAGATACAATGCTATATACTCCATTTATTCTGTTGAATTTTTGAACAGTACAAAAATGTTACGACATGAATTTTTTTATTCCATTGGCTAATTGGAATCACTAATCATATTTTTATGGATTACAGGACATGTATTCCCCTATACATATGACACCATGACACTGAATTGTGTTCATTAAACCTATTCTTTGATAAATTAGTTCCTTGTATACAGTTCCCTATGGAGGATCTGTCATATTTTAGATCCTTCGGAGGGGCAGATTCGACAAGTTTCACTTGTCCATACTTTAAATACACCCAAGCCTTCTTATCGAATTAAGTATTACAAGCATTACCAGGGCTCAGAGTTGTTCCGCAGGAAACTTTTGTTATCTGCAGGGAGAGACCAACCTTCCTCCATCAAGATAAGGTTAAGGCGAATCATTAATTTCTCCATAGCTTCGTCTTCCTCCACATTATCAATCAACCCAACCAATTCCTTCTGCATAATGCAATTTTACAAAGTTAGTCAATGATAAAAATTAATATGGAACAACGCAAGAGTCACTAGGCAGAGGAAAACTACCTGCCTATCCTGGTATACTGTGAGGTACTGGAGCGCTTCCTTATAAAATCCACAATGGTAGAGTAGAGCGCCATAATCCCTCAGTTCCTTTGGATCAGTTTGCAAGAGGATGAGACGTTCACATGCTGCCAAGAGAATAAAGATCAATACAGGCAAAGATAGACCAGACAAATTGTAAAGCTCTGATAGCAAAACAACTAGGTAATATAGAGGCTCCGGGATATCACAAGAACACGTCGGAACCTCAAACTGAATTGATATGGCCATATTGGGAAGTATTTTATCACTTTGAAGAAGGAATCTAAGCATCCCTAGCTCTTTATATAAATCATATAAATGATAAAAAAAGAACATATTAAACCAATAAAAAAATGGCTGGATTTGGCTTCCGATAAACTAACTGTGATTTCTAGCAGCAGAAATATTAAAATGGAAGTGAAACAATAAGTTTGCTAGTACTTCCTCTTTGCTTCAGGTGCAGCCTACTCTCCAAACAGTAGATTTTATTTAAGAAATAACAAAGATAGCACACCTTCTCTTGATATTGTGCAACCAAATATGGCACATAAGATACATTTGAACCGACTCCTAACTACTGTATCCTTATTCTATCTCATCAGCTAGAAATCAATACTGCAACAAAAAACTAAGAAATTCCAATATTAACTATTTACAGAACATACTAAGTTGCCTTATTCGTAGCAACAAACATGTTCTGGAAAAACTCACCCCTCATATCTACAGAATCCAATCAATCACTGCTGTAGAAATTTACATAGATAATATGAATGGCTAGATTAATTGGAGTGTCATCAAGAGTGTGTTTAGCATGGAGGAAAACATTTTCAATTTTCCCATGTTCAGTTGGCCAAAAGTTTTGACGAAAAAAAATTTCTCTAGGAAAACAAGTTCCTTAAAAACGAGTAGGAGAAAACAAGTTTTATAAATGGCATTCCACAATGATTGTATCCTCCCCGCCTTCCAACACACCTCATCTTCAACTCCAGCCCCCCACTCCCACCTCCCATAGTGTTTATTAGATTATACACAAACTTTTTAGGATAATATTTTTTTCTTACGTACCAAACACAAGAAAATAAGCAAGCAACCCACTTATTTTCCTAGAAAACATCTTCCTTCGTACCGAACACACCCCAAATGTTCAATTATTATTATAAATTGAAATGTACAATGGTTAAGCCTTAATGGAGCCAATAATGATTCTTAAAAACATAACACTACTTTTTATGGATAAGAAGGAAAAGCTTGAATGCACATACCAGCGAGTGCACGTCTCATGTCCCCAAAACGAACACTGGTCCAAACACCACGCTCTAGCCGATGCAGAGCAGCCTTAACAGATGCAAGCTCAAATGCGCTGCATGGAGAATGATATAAGGAGGATGGGTTGCAAAAAAACTGGTACAAAAGGATGACAAACAAGTGTGGTCTTATAGTATAAGAAGGGAATTTAGGGATGGATTTTACAACTGCTGAAACACCTTTCGTCAGGATCACTAGTACTTTCCGAACAGTTGGCAGCTCGTGCTGCTCTCAGGAAAGGACTCTTAGTACGACCGAGCTGAAATGGCCAGAAAGCATCCTTCAAATCCTTCAGCATCTGCATACAGACATGGATCAACTATAAGAAGAATTAAACAAATTGAAGCACATCCAGTTTTACGTCTACCAGAAACAACTTCTCTGCATACATTTTTACCCTCCCCAGACCCCACTTGTGGGATTCCACTGGGTATGTTGTTGTTGTTGTTAGAAACAACCTCTTTGCCTCACCTTTGAGGTAGAGGGAAGGCCTGGGTGCACTCATGCTCCCCAGACCTACTTTATGGGAATACACCGGGTACATTGTTGTTTCTGACAATTAGATGTAGAGCTTTCCAAAATATGAAAGCAAGAAAATGTAACTACATTGAAGTAGCTTTAGCAGGTTTCTCTTCAGAACATCCTCTCGAATTCTGGAAACAGAACAGACAGTACCAGTATAACTCTTTCATAAGTGAATTCACTATCCCAAAAGAACTCCAGAAACAGGTGCCAACGGTATAAAAGCAAACCAACCAAAAGATCACTCAGCTAATAAGGGTATGATACAGTAGAAGTGATCTACCTCTTTCAATCAGTTACACAATCAGGTCAAATAGCTATATGATAAAGTTGTGAATTTGTATATGGAGCGATAAGCCATCTCTAAAGAAAAATATTGACTTAAGTGAACTACAAAACCACAAACAGCTTTGAAACTCCTCTTTCTCATATAAAATAAAAGGTAACAAAATTCTTTGGATACATTAGAACACACATTTAATAATTGATAAGTCAATGAAAGGACATCAAATGGAAGTACATTCAAACACGCTCTTCAGGGAAATTTACCTCCTCTAGCAATGATTGTGTAGTCATGACATGTGATTGATCAGATTCTTTAGTTTTTTGTTTGCAGTAGCCTCGAGGAGAGCTCGAAGAATCATGAGGGAAGAAAACTTCAATATCAAAACTTAAAAAGCCCCACAAGCGCAGCACCTTCAATATCTCTGAGTATAAAAGGGAAAGTAGTGAAGCAGAACCGCATCGATGTGTCAAAACCTGAAGTAAAGCAAAATTGTTGGTTTAACATGAAGGCTATAGTTTTTAACAAAATAAATAGAAGAGGGAATGGGGCACACTGAGTGAAGATAAAGAGCACGTGGTTCTGATTGATTCGGCATACCAGTCCTTCGGAAACCCTGTGAATTGAACCACATCAGGATTTTGAAAGATAATGTCAATCAACAGAGCAAGACAAACCATAAACTTCAATCGACCAAACAGTATCTCCTACCAACAAATTATGGAAAAAACATGCAAGCAAACAGATACAATATCTACTAAAACTATTCAACAGGTCTCCAATAACACAATTAAAATAGTAAACAAGTTCATGTTGCCCTCATGAAATATTGCGCCACAATCAGATTAAATAATACTTGTGCCACATTCATAAGAATGGATATATATGTTCCCTTCTCATTGACTGAAAGCAAATAGTGGGAAAAGAAGGTAATTCCTCAGGAGAGTCATCTTTCATTATTTGAAGTATTTCACAAATGCTCCACCTTTCCAGCTTTATAAGAAAATAATAATGGGAAAGGGTGAAAGGTGAACATAGTGTCCAATTCAACCAGATAAGGTTCAGACAAAGATCACAATTGATATGTGCAATTTAAATTGAATATTGCTTGCAACTCCAACTAACTTCTTACTCCTCACCTCTCTTATAAAAAATACCAAAGTGATGAATCGCATCTTGCATCAAAGTAGTAATGATCTTCTATGGCAGTACAGGACAGAATGTTGAAGTAGAAATTTTCCGCAAGATTGGAAAAAAGCTGTGAAGTGTTATGTTTCTTATGCAAAAAAATTCTATTAATATCCTTCTTGATGGTACTGTTGAGTGATGCAATAACACATCTCCCTATCTTAAAAACTCTTAAATTAACCTATTAGTACTTAAAGTTCCAAACTCTTACGACTCATGGCAAATCAAAATTACAATATAAAGTAGTGAAGCAGTTTGCAATTGATCATCAAGCATTCATTTCCAAACAGATACAGGGAGCTTTACAAACAACTAAATCAGATTAATGATTCGAAACAACATGATACAAATCAAATAAACTTAATTACCTTATTAACGTACAAATACTTTTCTAAACAGTGAATGAAGTGTTCCGGAGAGGATGTAAACGAAGAGCTATAACGCGAGCAGTATCCCATCGAAAGATGATCCAATCTCTCCAAGAAATCATCAACAGGAAGCGGAACAGAAGAGTGCGAAACAAGAGAATCATCCTCAGCTGCTATATGAAGAGCGGTTTTTCCTAAATCAACCCCTCTATTTATGCAAATACTCGTTTCTCTCTCAATATTTGATAATTTCCGAATTTGTGAGCAGAATCCCTCTCTTGCTCTCTGTTAATCATCACGCATTCATCTGAGACTAACCAAATCAAACAAAATCTGAACCTAATAGAAAAATAAAAAAAATACATACACGGGCATGAGTCGTATTGACACCAAACGCATCGAGAGTATCATGAAGAACAAATTTGAGATCATTTTTCGAGGATCCCGGACCAGGAGGTGCAAATTGAGAATTACTGCAACATATCATGAAGCCAGCAAGAGAGGAGGTGCTCGTGTTGTTGGAAGATGAGAAATTGAAGAATCTTCCAGAAGGACCTCCGGAAAGCCAGTGATAAGACAAACTACTCATAGCTTCCCACTTTCTTCTTCTAGAATGAATTTTTCAGATCCTCTTTAGCGACAACTTAAATATCCAGGCAGGGGAAATATCTGCTATGATGGCGGCCCCCATGCTTTCCTCCTTGAACCACTTGTTGGAATATTTTATTTACACTCATGTTTTTAACTAAAATTTTCAATTCCTTATAAAGTACTTCCATTAGATAGCTTAAGTTCAAAATTTTAGAAAAGCTTCATTTGTCTATTAATTAATTTTTGGATGATTATGATGTATGGTTCCATAATGTATTACTCCCTGGTCCCAATTTACATGACACTTTTTGAATTTCAAAATTCAAACCAATTTATATTTGACTATAAAATTTTCATATATTTTTAAAATATTTTGAGTTATTAATTATTATGCATAATTTAGAAATATATAAATTTCATTTCAAAAAATTTGAGGGTTCCGCACACAACTTCTCGGTTAAACTTAAATTGTTTGATTCTCGAAAAAACAAAAAATGTCACATAAATTAAGACAGAGGGACTATATTGTATTGTGTTATGTTGAATCATATGGCATTTAAGTGTTTTAATGAGTATGATGTTTGGATAAACTATATTGTTTTTCGTCGTTATATAATGTCACATACCCATAATTTGAATGATAAACGTACGAGAAATTACAAGCTATAGGGGAGAGCAACTATGAAGATATCGGATAAACTATGAAACATAAATTTTAAATAGTAGGTAAAGACCAAAAAGAGAAGAAAAAATCAAGATAATGATGCAATCACATACCGAATTGAATGGTACAAAATGAATCTTTTCATTGTTGCCTAATAACTGATTCAAACGATACAATACTATAGAAATTTTTAAGTAACAACTAAAACAAACATTGTATTTAGACAAACAATCCAATCCAATCTAATACAACACATAACAACCATCCAAACAATGTGACCATATAAAAATATGTTACTTTTAATTTGTATGTATTAATTTCAAGTAGAAAAAAACTTTTATTGAGGCGAACATAACATATTTTATATAGTTAACCTACCTACCTAATAGATAAATGAGAATATTTTATGAGGTGTTCAGTTAAAACATTGCTTAGTTAATTATGTACTAAGCCTTTTTTTATTTTGAGCTAGTAATTTTCTTTCTTTTTTCCCTGAAGAGAAGGAATCAGAAATATTTATATACACAAACTTCTTCATGTTCATTGAAAATGGACATTTTTAGTCCAAAAATAGGAACCATTAATAAAGGGTCTGTAACTTAACCATTAATAATGGAATCAAAGGCACTGTAAATTAACCAGGACCATCATTCACACAGATTTTTTTTTGTCCTCCATTTGAGAGCAGGGAAAGGTAACATTATTTCTTCCCTCCCTTCGACTAACCAAAGGAGACACAGCAACACTCGAAGCTCGCATGAGGAAACAGAACAGTGAAATGGAAATAGTAACAAAATAGAGAAAAAGATGGAAGTTATCAATCATTCATCAATGCCAGTAGTGGTGCATTACAAAGGTTATCTTAGGCTAAGCCTCCGTTGCCAAACAGCCTTGAAAGGGACTTTGCTGAAAATTCTATCAGTTGGGACTGAACTATATACATAAGAACCTTTCTAACTGCCAATCTGTCAACATGCACATTTCGTTTAGCTCATTGTTTTACCATCTCTTAACACAAGTCGACCAAGTCAAATGTACAACTATCCAAACTAAGGAGAAGATCAACCAGCTGATGGTGCTGGTGCTGATTCTGGTTCTGGTGCTGGTGCTGGAGCTGGAGAAGCAATTTTAGGGACACGAGGTTGAGGCTTCTTGAAGTACTTTTCATTGAAAGTCTCAGCCTTATCAGGATATTTTGATCTGACAAAGTTCTCCAGACATTTCCGGGTGGAGAAATCTTGCTTGGCACCATCAGTAGAGACGACGTAGAAGCATCTAGTATCCTGGAAGTTTGTATGTTTGCTAACCTGTTTGCACAGATTAAATCTTAGGACATAGAAACTGAAACCTAGAAGTCAAAATGCTCACAGTAACTTTGGCACATGTAAGATAAAAACCACAACTAAGATCATGCTAGCAACAAGATTAAAAATAAAGTTCCCATAGATGCAGAAGATAATGTGATTAAACACTTCCACTGAAATTTCAATGTAATAAACTGTTCCATTAGAAGCAAATGAAATGGCAGGGGAGCACTGCAAGCAGGGACCAGTGCATTTGACATGGGGAGGAGAAGGAAGAAGCAAAAAAGTAACCATCCAAATCTGAATGCAATGACGACAATCATTTTCTTTAGTTAATGAGACCAGTCCTCCAGAAAAAAAGATTCATAACGGGAGGAGGAACTTGGCTAGACTAGATCCACTAAGGACATAATGCGTAATGCAGGTAGCACACATGCAATAGTTCTCAGAAAAGAATAATAGAATAATAACTTAAGATGCAAAATATGCTCATCAACCTTGCATATGAGACCTAACCCTTTGAAGTTCCTAGATTATGATGATTTCCTTTTTCACCTGTTTGGATGGGAAACTCAGAAGACCTTCAACAAATCGCTGGTAGCTCAGTGGATGGAGCATCTGTTTCCTAAACAGAAAGGCGTAGGTTCCCTATCTGTGCTACACCTTATAATTTTTTGCTCAAGATGTTATTTATGTGGGAAGGAGTCAGAGAACAACAGTCTCATCTTTTTTTCATTGTGAAATCAGTAATCACCAGTGCAAGTTTTTTCTAAACATGAAAGCAATTAAATGGAAAATGCTACGATCAACTACGGAGCTGGTGACCTTTTGGAATAATAGTCTGGGCAGCATCATGTCAAAGAAGAGATGGAAAACAGTTCCTGCTTGCATACGGTAGACTGGAAGGAACGAATTCAAGATGTATCAAGGATAAATACAGTTCTGTTCAGAAGATTGAAATGTTATGCTGCTGCTTTCTTTTAATGGGATTGTACGTACGTCATCTAGCACTGCCTTTGTGCTAATGATATATATACAAATCATTGTCGTCTGCAAAGACTAAGAAGAACTCTACGTGATAAGTTAAAATTTTTGGTTAGGTGTAGTACCTACTTGCAATTCCCACCCACCCCAAAATTATAAAAAGAACCCCATCCATTTCAAGAGGAAAGAATTTAAAGGTGAAAATGTTGGAACTTAGAATAGGTGAGAGCACTGTGAAAGACAAAAAAGTTGGAGGAAAATGACAGAAAGTGGATCCCAATGTATTTTTGCTAGAGTATTATCTGTTGATTTACATTTTATGAGATTAGGCACTACTTTGAGAATGACTATAGAAAAAGGAAGGTGAACATTCACTTTAAGACTAAATAAAACAAGTTCAGTATCCAAATCTGTCTTTTCTAAGTCATTGTTTGCTTTACTAGTTCTCGGTAGATAGCTTTTTATTAACTACTTGGTGCCTTCCACACTCTTGACTGTTACAACTTTGATGGCTAAAAGTTGAATAAATTGATGAAATGATTTACTTCCATGAATTTGAATCCTTGAAGAGAAGTTCTTCAATAATGAAAAGTAGTAGTCAAATTGGATAAGTAGAACATGACAGAAAAGCAAAAGTTACGCAAGTAGTAACCAAAAGCTCAAGTCTAATGGAAACCAGGAAAACACTCTAACTCAAGGTTCTCAGTCTATTCAGATCAATTGTTAAAACTTCCAGCACTGAAAAATTATGCAAACATGAGCAATATGATGACATTGCATTATTCACTTTGCTGAAAAACCTACTATCGGATCACGAATGACCATACGATCAATTGGAATATGATGAGCTGACAACCACTGGCATCAATACTAATGTACAACTTGAAGAATGCTGTACAGGAAACAATTAACCCCTTTGTCTCATTTTATGTGGCACCCTTCTTTTTTAGTCCGTCCCAAAAGAATGTCACCTTACTATAGATAGAAACAATTTAACTTTAAAATTTCCTTTTTACCCTTAAAGAAACCGTACAAATATCTAAGGATTATTTTAGACCACAAGTTTCAAAAGTCTTCTTTTTTTTCTAAACACTATGCCAAGTCAAACGATACTGCATGGGTATGTTGTTGTTGTTGTTGTTGTATCATACCAACGATACTGCATAAAATGGGACGGAGGGAGTATATCATATGCTCACACAATCCCTTTCCTAATACATTTGACTCCACACTTGGCTGTACGGTTAAAGAAGTTTAACATGCGAAGAAAATTGCTCAAAACCTCAGTGCTAACAATCTAAGTAGAATATGTCCAGAGTAAGAAAATATCTTAAAGGCTAAAAATGCTGTAGATTTTTGGAAAAATAGAGAAAGTGTCACTCACCGTGATATAATCAAGACCAGCTCCCATCTTGACAGCTTTGTCCGGATGGTAATTGAGAACAGTGTCAATAACATATGACTGGTCATCAGCAGATAATGGGTCACCATCATTGTACCTTCATAAAGAAAATGTAACCAGAAAATGTTATCGCCATAGGGAGAAAAAAGACCATCTAAGCAGAACACAGATGAGCGGAAGGAAAAGGTGTACTACTTGTTTTTCATTATTGATTAGCCGGGCAAATAATGGACATCAATCTTAGCTAAAACTTGAATATCTGCCTAGTCTATTTGTAATGCTACGTCTTTCCGGCTCTCAGTAGATGAATAGAACTAATCCCATCCAACCGACCTTATGGTCATACCACCCCCTCTCTTTACCTTTCTCTCTTCCTATCAAAAAAATCTGTCAAGCTCCTTTTTTCTGTAAACCCAAAACTTGACCCTAACAAGGGAAACTGTGACCCCTTGTTTTTCATAAGGAAACTAACCCAGAAAATATGTTGTGGGCAAACATTTGCAGACAAAGAATTGTTCAAATACTTCAGTCTCTCACAAATCTATAGATGCTGAGTACTTTCTTCATTTTTGTTTTCTTTTTTTGGGTTAAGAGCAGTAGGTGCTGAGTACATAATATGTAGACCACAAACAAATTATAATTCATGTAGCAGCCAGTTTCAGAAGAAAGAATTAAGCGGGAAACAAGACTCAATTTCTCTGCTGGAATTAATATTTTCTTCATGTAGCAGCATCACCAAATATGTATACAGTAAAGTCAGCGATCCATACTACTTACCCTGTCCCATGCATTATCTTTCTGACTTTCAGCATAATAGGATCAACATCTGAAAGTATCTCTTGTTCCTCTGCTGTGAAAATATCCATCTTTTGCCTTGTTGCTGTAAAATGTCCACCTCTACTGGAGTCATCAGCTGATCTTGCAGGCCGGTTGTTCTTCCACTCTCCCCCACTAGCAGAGCCCCAACCTCGTGAATTTTCCTTAAAATCTCCTTTTGAATTACGTCTGCGCTGACCCCACTGAGGTTGCTTATCACTCTCTTCAATGCCAACCTTCTGAGAGTCCCAACCACCAATGGTTGAAGAATTCCAGCCACCATTTTTTGTAGAGTCGTCATGTGTTGATTCATTTAACTGCCCATCTCTACTTATATTAGAGCTCCAATCATTAACTGACTGGTCAAGCCTTCTATTGCCTTCAGCTGTGACTGAGCCTAATCCACCACCTTTAGGAGCTTTTCCCCAAGACGACTCAGAATTCGACTGTTTAGGCCCGTCCCAAGAACCACCACCTTTTTCAACCTTCTTCCCCCATGAGGACCAAGACCCTGACTGCTCTCCACTCTCAGTCTGATCAGTGTTATTCTCAGGTTCATCAACCTTTTTCCCCCAAGAACCACCATCTTTATCCTCCTTTTTCCCCCATGAAACAGAGTCTCCATCCACCTTTTTCCCCCATGAACTAGTGTCTTTATCCACCTTTTTCCCCCAAGAAGAACCACCATCCGTTTCCATTTTTTTCCCCCATGAAGATAAAGATCCTGACTCGTCTCCCTTGCCAGATTGGTGACTCTCAACCTTTTTACCCCAAGACCCATTGTCTTTTTCCACCTTCCCCCATGAGGACAAAGACCCCGACTGCTCTCCATTCCCAGACTGGTGCATGTTTTTCTCAGGTTCATCAATCTTTTTACCCCAAGAAGACCCACCATCTTTCTGTTTCCCCCATGAGGACCATCCTGACTGCTCTTCTTTGCCGGATAGTTGAGTGCTATTCTCAGTTTCAACCTTTTTTCCCCAAGAACCACCATCTTTATCCAACTTTTTGCCCCAAGAATCACCATCTTTATCCACCTTTTTGCCCCAAGAATCACCATCTTTATCCACCTTTCTGCCCCAAGAACCACCATCTTTATCCACTTTTTTGCCCCAAGAAGAACCAGCATCTGTTTCCGCCTTTTTACCCCAAGAACCACCACCATCTGTTTCCACCTTTTTACCCCAAGAAGAACCACCATCTGTTTCCGGCTTTTTACCCCAAGAACCACCACCATCTGTTTCCACCTTTTTACCCCAAGAAGAACCACCATCTGTTTCCACCTTTTTACCCCAAGAACCACCACCATCTGTTTCCACCTTTTTACCCCAAGAACCACCACCATCTGTTTCCACCTTTTTACCCCAAGAAGAACCACCATCTGTTTCCGGCTTTTTACCCCAAGAACCACCACCATCTGTTTCCACCTTTTTACCCCAAGAAGAACCACCATCTGTTTCCACCTTTTTACCCCAAGAAGAACCACCATCTGTTTCCACCTTTTTACCCCAGGAGGATAAAGATCCTGACTCCTCTTCCTTCCTAGATTGGTGAGTCTCAACCTTTTTACCCCAAGAACCGCCGTCTTTTTCCACATTTTCATCAACCTTTTGCCCCCAAGAAGAACCACCATCTCTTTCCGATTTTTTTCCCCATGCTGACCATGAGTCTGACTGCTCTGTAACCCCAGATTGCCGAGGATTACTTTCAGCTTCCTTGGCCTTTCCTCCCCAGGCAGACCATGATCCTAGCTGCTCTCCATTCCCAGATTGATGAGAATCACTCACAGCTTCATCAACCTTTTTGCCCCAAGCAGACCAGGAATCTGACTGATTGACACCCTTTTCAGCGCCATTTTGGGTTTTGCCAGCCATATCCCAGCTACCACCAGATTTGACACACTCAGCTGAGGCCTTCTCCCATGCAGAGCCACTTGGCTTTCCTTCATCTAAGTTTTCATTATAATCAAATTCAGCTCTATCTTCAAAAGTGGGCATATCAGAACCAGATTCCCGATCGGGAGATAAATATAATCCCATGTCTTCGTCTTCCTCTAGTTCATCAACTTCTGCACCAAGACAACTGGTACCTTCAACTTCCTGAGCAGAGCTGCTCCTCACCAAGTGTAGGAAGCTATAAACATCACGTGCATCCGGTATATTCCATTCAACCTTGCACAGGAAAGACTTTCACATGTTAGTCTCAGTCTAGACCATTAACCAAGAACATATACAACTTTGACAAGTAAATATTCAGTTGCTTATCAGACAAAAGAAGTAAAGTGCACTAGACCATTAAAGTAGGTAGGATGCAATGGAAGAAAACACACATGCTAATTATAGCTGATTCACAGTTTAACTTAAAGGTACAGATCAAGAAAATCATTTATGATAACTACAGAACTTCCAACCAAGTAAACTGTAGTCAACCAGCTTGAAACACAAATTTGCATCTAATCGCCATTGAAGATCTACAATTTCAACATAATGGCTCCTGGTCTACCAAAAAAGTGCAACGCCCTTGCTCAAAATTTTACAGTATTCCCGATAATTTTTTCTGGATTTTCACATGGTATTTCTTTCCTGATTTAATCATAGTATTTCACTTCTAAAATTACATCATAATCTTTATAGAAGAGTCAGCTGATTCTATGAAGATCACATATTTCATTTTTTGAGACAAAAAGATCACATATTTCATTAAATATCTTATTTCACAAATTTTCTAGGCATGAGAAAATAAGCTTCTTATACAGTGTTTGCATGCATATGACACCTTTTTGCATTTGTACATGCATATGTTACAGTTAGTCTGTTGGTCATACTTTTATTGATCCGTGAAGTGTCTACTTTACTTTTGGTACAAGACAGAACGTATTTCCCTCCACTTCGAGGATACAAGAAGCAAGTTTCAGGTCTATCGTAATATGCTACCACAGGAAATGAACTTAGCCAATGACAGAGATCAGATAACAGTGTTAGAACCCTCTAGGTATTTGAGGCACAACAACCCAATTTTCTAAATTTACAAGAAAAATGCATCCAAGTTTCCAGGTCCTGGACAAAGTTGATTCCACAATTGTCCAACTTTTCCATTTTATTCTTGTTTATACCCTAATAAAACACCTTTGCATGAAATAGGAAATCATATTGCTCGGCTAATCTACTGCTCCACACATTTCTTTGGCACAGGTTACAAGGTTGTTTATGTCCTCTCTTCCTTAAGGTAAATAGTTTGTCACACATATAATATAATGTAAATAGAAGTGTTTAAAGATGAGAATCTTCCAACAGTATACAAGATTAAGATCTCGCCATCTAGGAAAGCCAGATATATTTCTTTGGCACAAAATTTAAAGAAATATAGACCATTTTTAGTCGACAATATGTTATCATACATGTATTGGATAAGCGTGCACGGGTTACATTGGGATACATAATTGATAATACATAGGTAATTTTGAATTTTAATTCATACAGTCCCATGAAACCATATAGACAAGTCATTAAAATGAAGGTCAACTAAACACTTCTTGCATCCTTGATCACAACTTGGTTCTCACACAGTGTACTATCTCAAAAGGACCATAGTAGAGGACTGCAAAAATCAGAGCATAATTTCATTATCCTAAAGAGGAGACACAAATGTTGGACTTATAATCTCTAACTAGATACTCTCTCCATTACATTTGTGCTAGTTTGACCCAGCATGACTATTAAGAAGGGAGAGAGGGGAGGGGGGTTGGTTCGACTTCTGTGTATCTGGAGCAACAGGGATTACATGTATTGAAACTAAAAATGGGGTCCCTCACAACTTTAGAAGTTACATTAGAAATGCACCATTTTGAGACTGACAGAAAGGGAAAGTAGGCAGGAAGAGCTATTACTGTAGAAGTAAAAAACAGGTGCTCCAAAACATAAGATGCAAACACAATAGAGCAATTAGTATGGAGAAGTGATGTCACACAGCTACGATTTGTTTTGAGCATGCAATGATTTGTAATTTAATTAAACTCTGTTTGGCCAATCAATGAATGTGCAAGATATAAATAGAGAAATTGTTGTATCGGAAAAGCAGTTATCAACCAGTGGCATGACACAATCAAATCAATTAACTGCACTCCAATACCAAATAAATATTCTTTTTAACTGTTATAGACAATACCAAATAAATATTAAAAGGTGTTGAAGCAAAAAACATACATTTCTTGTGTTCAAAAGAACTTCAAATCGAGATCCTGTACCAACTGCCACATGTTTTCCCCAGGAGCAAGAAGCCACAATGCTTGACAAAGAATCGACATGGCACTTTTCAGCAGCCCTCTCAAAGCATTTTCTTGGGGTCTAAGAAAGATTAAAAATTAATAAACAAATAAATAGGACTCTGATTGAAAAGATAGCTCACAGGAGATGTCATCAAAGATAGCTCACTGGAGAAGTTGTCAAAATGAAATGTTGTACAGAACAGAAGAAAATTTATGTGGCTTACAAATAGTGTTGCTTCTGTAAATGGTATCTGCACATTTAATGATCGAGATAATGCTTTTATTCCACCAGCATTGAAACCAACCAAATTTCCTGCACATGTCATGCTATTAGCCAATAGAACTAGGTGGTCTTTGAGAACACCCTTTGTGACCATCGTAACTGACGTTGATAGGCGCTGCAAAAGAAACCATGTTGTAAGTGCTTTGAGATTACGAATTTAAAGGAACTCCTTTGGGTAATATTAAATTTCTTGCTTTGCACATAGAAGGTTGTCAAGTACAGACTAAGTAGAAAAAGCTGGTCATCCAGATGATTAAGGCTAAGAATGCAGCTGAACCAATCACCATAGTAATCTCAGGAAGATCCACAGATATAAGGATAGATCAGATTTACAATTACTATTTGAGGACCTATGTCTCATAGAAAGATGCCTTCAAGTTCCAAGTTTCAACAAGTGGCTTTATAGATAGGCTTAGTATTCAAGTGAGGAGATGCAGAGAAGGTCGGGATGTTTGTTCATGAGAATGTATAAGGGTGTGTCACACAGAGCATTACCACACAAAAGAAGAAAGTCAAGGCATTTAATGGTACCTTAACAGCCTGCTCAAAGGCACAAGAAATCCCAATCAGTTCTTGGACTTGCTTTATCGCATATGGGATGGAGCGCGTAGTGTCTATCAGATGGATGACAGGAAGACAGGAATCCATGAGAATCCTCCAAGCATCTCCCCTTTGCTTAACAGCTTCCTTCTCGAGAACAATATCCAGAGCTAATTCGCCTCTTTGATTCTTGGAAGGGTTCCTAATCCAAGACATTGTGTCAGGAGAAATCCACGCTATAGTTGCACTTGAAACCCTTGAATCACCTGTACACGACGAGTGTACTTTATTATAATCAAGTAGTCATTTCCAAGAAGAAGTGCAGAATAACATTCTTGCGATTCTTTGTAAACTCCAGTTGTCCCAGGAAGCCATAACAGAAAATGCAAATTTGTGCATAGTACTTGAATGACACCCTAAGATGACACCAACAAGAATAGAAAATCTCTTCATAATATTTACCTTATTCATGACAAAACAACCATCACATATTTGACCTTTGTCAAGGGCAAGGACAGACAAAATGGGAAGCTTATTACTGTAATCTTAATCTGAAGACGGTACTAACTGTTAGTAACACTCATTAGCAGTTCTTTTTTTAAAAAAGAAAAAGTCCGACTTGGATTTTAACATTCAAAAGAGAAACCTTAAAATTCAATAACATTTACCTTCTTTTCATGATAAAGAAGCCACCCATTTTCCGTTAACAGATAAACCAGCATCTACACCTTTCAAGTTCCAGCAATCAGTAGAAATTGATTTGGAATGTAGGTTCAGATCAAAGACAAACAAAATGGGAGGCTCATAACTGTAATCTTCTTTCTTAGGATGTATCAACAGTGGGAATTAATTGGATGTCAAGGTCATACAATGGAACTTCTGCAAAGCTGGAACTTTATAGGGATAGGAAAGGCAAGGCTGAAAACATGGAACTCAATCCATTCAGCAATCTGGTGGGTCATCTAGAAGGAAAAGAATGCAGGAAATATACAGAGCAAACTGAATCTATAATTAGCATCAAGTATAGATGTATTTCTTTACTGTTTTGGGGGTATAACATGGCTGTTGCAAATGATATAGAGGTCACGATAGAGTTTTTAGTAGTTCCAAGCTTACTTCACCTTGCTTCAACCACTCTGTGTCTTTTTTCAAATGGACAAACTCAACTAAGCACTGCACCGGCCCTCAACCACTTAACTCTTTTTCACACCAAACACCATTTTCCAATGTTTTGCATGCTAAAGTTGCATGACATAGTTTCTTCTTTTGTATGTGTTTGGGGCATCAACTACACTATTTTTTTGACAAGGAAAAAGAAAAGAGTGTAGTTGATGCCCCAAACACATCAGAAACAAAGATTCCTAGCCACCTCCCCCATAAGAGTACTCTTTCAAGCTGAATTATTGTAAATTTGATACATCATAATCATATAATGTGACTCAATAAAAAGAAAGGGAGCTCCTTCAGGTCATTATCAGTTATCTGAGTCAGATTAACACCATCCCTATGATGCCAAATCAAACCACAGAGCAGGCTAGTTATCACTTCAAAATCTAGATACCTAACCAGAGAACTTTCAGCAAAACTATGCTTATCAAGCAGCAGTGAAAGATAGGGGAGACTTAGAAGAGGACATACTCAATAAACTACTAGTTCAAAGTAGAAATTTGACATACACCATCAACCTCCTCCTGTGTCTTTCTACCACAAACCCAACTTAAGGAGAAATTTAGAAGTACAGCAGATGTAAAAACTGGAACAGAACTACCTTTGATAACTGTGTCCAACAATATTGGACATATCATATCAGCAAGAATATGAGAAACCCTCTCCAAGTGATCATCACTCGCATCTGGCCAAGAGAACCTCAAACATGGTGCATTCAAACACTTACTTCCAGACTTGTAGCAAAACAAACAAAATTCACTGCATAAAATAAACATTCAAAATGATATAAATGTTTCATATGTGCAATAAGATTTAGTTTCCACAGAAAAAAATAATTAGGCACCCTTGGGATGTGGCTCATAGAGATTGATGTCAATGGTTCTTTCAATGAAAGAATCGACTTTTTAGTCTGGCAGCCTGTAGTTTTAGAGAATCACCAATTTGCAGAATAAATTAGAGGCAAAGTAATATTGAAATGACTTGAACTACAATGACCGAAATGACTTGAACTACAATGACCTGAAGGAGCAAAATTGTTTCAAAGGATTCATTTAGCCATATGCTAACATTATTTGCGATCGAGTTTAGTTATTGATTGATATTGACACATCAAAGATGAATCGTCTTCTAGGACATGTAAATACATGAATTTAGTCCCACGTCCAAGGGTAAAAAGCCACAATCTGCCTAACAAGTAGAAATAGATATGGGAGGAAATAAACCCGAAGAAAGCAGACTACATATAAAGGTTTGTATAGCCGAAGCTGAGTTGTTTCGGAACGAGGCACAGTTGACTGCTTGACATAGGTGTGGAACATTACACCTTTAAAATATTCTTTTGATAAAGTAATAAAATGTTACTAATGAATGGGCAAGAAGAGCCCGTATACAAGTTACTTAGCAAAAGGTAGAAAACAACAAAAAGGAGGTGGTTTTCTACAAATAATACCCAATCTTCAATACACAAACAACACCCATACAACGTGGAGATCATGCGCTGTTGTATGCTACATGCATGGAGCAAGTTGATCAAATTTTAAACTCTCACCTTCCAATCTTGTAGATATATTAAAGCTCAAAGCCTAGGAGAATTCTCCACTTTGAGACCTTCAGGCTTGATGGATTGTCATATCATTTTGGCTCGAAATTTTGTATGGGTTTGGGAATGTATTTCTAAAGGTATTGTCCCTGCACCACATATGTCCCAGAATTTTACGCTCTCGTCCCATTCCCTACCCTTTTTTAATAAGGTAAATAATGTTATTACCAACCCGTATACAAGCCGTATACCAAAAGAAGAGAACCTTCCTCAAAATATGGTTCTCAAGAAAATGCAACCCTCTATAAAAATAGGGACCTCATAAGTACACCAAAAAGAAACAAACACTACTTTGCATTTTTACAAAATATTGTTCGAGCACTTCAAAAGCGCTCCTATTATGGCGCTTTCCAAAGACCCACATGATTGCTAAAGGGGCAACTCTCCATGCCCTTGGGCTTCTCTTTCCCTCCTATCAGACCAACTTTGCAACACCTCCTTCACTATGTCTGGCGTCACCCGTTGCATCGCAAACATCTTGAGAGCCACCCTCCATAACATGCATTAGGAGATGGTTTGCATTTTCACATGCACTCTTGCACATAAAACACCAACTAACATAGGTGATCCTCCTCATCCTCAAATTTTCATTTCTAAGATTGCAGCCCTTGCCGCCAACCAAATAAAGAAACACACCTTCCTCGGTGCTCTAGGAATCCGAATGGAGTCAGGGAGGAAGTAATTTCCTCTCTTACTAATAGCCTCTTATAATAAGAGTTAAGATTGAATAACCCATAACCACTCTCTTTCCATCTCCGAACATCCGAAGAGTTGTTCAGTGTGACTAACCCATACAATAACTCAACAAATTGTGAAATTCTTATCTCCCAATCTTGAAGATTTCTTTTGAAACTTAGTCCCAAATCCTGGTAAATAACCTCCCATGAGACCAGCAAATTTGTTGGACCGTCATCTCTTTGGCCGGACACACGATAAAAATTAAGGAAGACTTCCCTCAACTCATTCTCCCTACACCACTTACGTGCCCAAAAACCAATCCAATCCCTTAAAAGCACAAGTCGCTACTAAAATCTTCCCATCCCTTCAATATATTCCTCCATAATACAAACCCAAAAGGCATAATGATAACTTTAGTTCTCCATTCCCCTTCTAAAAAACCCATATTTTTCCGCCATCACCTCTCACCAAAAAGTACATACCTCGGATCCAAATCTCCATAACCACTTTCCTACTCAAGCTTTATTAAATACTCGGATCTTTAACCCTATGAATACTGCAACGCTTCAAAATCTTAACAGTCTCCACGCCAAACAAGTGAAACTTCCTCGCGCCCTCTGTTGAATCCCATAGAAAGTTCCTTTGGAGTCTCTCAATTTTATTGTAACAATGGCTGGAGGAAGAAATAGAGACAAGGAATATAGGGTATATATTAGAACGAGTACTCTTAATTAACACTTCCTTTCCATATTTGGACAAATATCTTTTTTGCTATCCCGCCAACTTCTTTTCTAAATTGAAAGGAGTCATAATCAGGTAAGTAGGATGACTCGAGAAAAATGTGCAAGGCATGTTTATAATTTCACAGATGATAGGATCTGTAGTGCTAAAACAAATAAAGAGCTTCTCAGATTTCCTCCTCTAGCGATACATACACAAATTTTCTTCTTTTGAAAAGAAGAGATGCATACACACATATAACAGTATTTACATACTCTCACTAAAATTAAACCATCTACTATTCAGAATTTGGTGTTTGTGATGCTAAATTAACTTAAAATTTTGAAACAACATACTGATTGATGAAATGGAAAGCCAAGTAACATCGAAGTAATAAGTGAAGGGAAGTGTTTCACCTCACTGACAAAACTATTCTTTTGAAAAGGTTGCCGATTTTTTTTTTCTTCTGGAATGAACTGATATTTTCTTGGCACCTTTCATGAACCTCAAGAACACCGATTCCCAATTTTTCCAGCTGCCCCTGTCAAGGCAAACAGAAGTGTCAATGACGCAATACAACAACAATATACCCACCATCAATATTACAATAGTTCACCAAAAATTACTACAAAGCTTATAAATTTGAGAAAGGGGTAAAACCTGGTTGAGACGAATATGACCAATGAGGCCCGTCCCTGTTTCAGAATTTTCATATCCTGCTTGTCGGCCTGCGTATCTACAAGACAGAAGCAAAAAGATCACCGACTAAAGCTAATTAGATTATTTTCATTTTCCTCTCACAGAGATAACTACTGTATCACACAGTCGATTGTATATGCAAAAACTAAACTGAGATACAATAATGCAAACTTAAATTCCAAATTTGATCAACACTCAATAGGTCTAGCATGACACTTGAGAAGTAAAAGTTTTAGTATCTTTATAATGGAAAGCAATGAACTATATGTGCAAGAGGTGGTGCTATTAAATTGAAGAAAAAAAATTCTATAGAGTCAAAATGATGATAATGGAACTAACGTACTTGATAGTTTATGAACAGAATAAATAAGCTGTTCGTGTCTGATACATTCGGGGAGAACTGGCCATATCTTAATCATGAGGAGAATACGTACTTGAAAAATAACAGGAATCATCATTCCAATTCTGAAGAGTGTCACCACCTTCAGGCAGCTGCTTCAACTCTCTTAGCTTTCAAGGGAGTGAAAAGGTCTTTTGTTTGTACTTTTTTTTTTGATAACCGTGAAATTTGTCTGTGGCTCGCCCATTGGACCAACCACAGCCTTCTAAACTCGGTAAGCCTTTTTGTTTGTATTAGAGGAGCATTTTGAGGGTCTCGCACTTTTAGAGCACCTTTGACATTTCAGTGAGCAGAAATGATAGGTCCTATGTGCAGATAATCATATTTTCTATGACAATTTTCTACTCTTGATAGATCTTATACCTCAACTTACCCAGTTTAATCAACAACATTTCTTACTTTATCCCAAATTTAAATATTTGGTAAAAAACCTCTCTTCACTTTCAAGTTTCAAGCAGTTCCAGAAATACCACTACAGCAGCATAACAAAATGGACTTCTAAAATTCAAAAATAATAAAAGACAACTGCAGGCCTCAAAGAATAGCAGAAAAAGTTCGACTGAAAATTTTGAGAACCAAACGAATTGCTAGGGCAGTCTAATGAAATAAATCTTAAACGGCAGAAAACAGTGCAATGCAATTCCATTAGACCAAGCAAAATGTGTTTGATGCAGTAACTACGTTGGTGACGATCTGGTCATAATATGCTCATGTTACAGGAATAGCAGGTGCGCACACTTTTAGAAGACAAGAAAGTTCCAACAGCAAAATTGAAAGAATGGCATGCTTACTCTATCAAGAACTCATCAGCAGCATCCTTGAGACATACTTTACTCAAATGATTCTTGACAATGTATGCCGCTTTTTCTCTACAGTACCCTCTACGGCATCCACAATCATTCAGATAGAGGATTACTCGACGGTCAGAAACATCATTCTTGAAGCTCACTCCACAAAGCAGTATCTCCTGAAATAATATAAAGAGATTGGGGAAAACAGTTAGATGGGTGCATAGCTGGTCAGAACTAAGTGTGACAAAAAACTTAATTCCAAGCACTACCTTCATCATCTCCCAGGAGGAATTACTGCTTGTAGATGAATCAAGAACTGCCTTGTATGCAGGATTGGACATAGCAGTAGCAGCCAACACTCCAACAGGATCACCAGCACAAAATTCACTGGGTAAATTTGAGCCACTGCTAGCCCCATATTCAAACTGAATAATTGAGTTGCTGGAAACGTTCCTAACGGTCCCGTCATAACAAATGACTACATCGCGGAGAATAGCCATCAAATTCTTGAACAATGTCCCAGGTTCGGTTAATCCCCTGGTTGAGCGGACAATCACTTCTCTACTGGAGATTGAATGAATCATCTCCTGATAAGGGTCCAACCCGTAGAACAGACAACTTCTAACCAACCCAAATTCCTCGGAAGGGTTAGTACCAGCAGAGGGATACTTCTTCTGAAACAGTCGAGCCATGTCATCTACCAATGTCTTTGTGTAAAATTTGCCTCTGTCTGCTATTTGCAAACCTAAGAAACCAATTTGCTGAACCACCTTATTAAAGGAAGATTCACTCTTGGAATCAATTAGAACACCGATGCCAGATGACTTGAGCACAAAGTCAACAACTGGAAGCTTCTCGTTACACAAGTGGTGCTCCAATTGTACTTCTACGGACTCATTATAGGACAACCGCAAATGATGTAGCAACTTGGACATGTACTGAATTCTCTCCTGGATACGATCCCTAACAGCCTTTGACATGTAGAAATCTCGGAGACTAATACTAAAACCTTCTGTGCACAAATTTTCCATTAGAAGAGGTTGTATAGAATTGAAGAACTTCAATACATCATTTGGACCCTTCATAAAATAGATAGATGTGATAACATCATTCAGAATTGATGAAATCAAGTCTCTGTTGTAATCAATTCCCAGGAACTGACTTTTCCCAATTGTGTGTGTCTCCCCACAACTATCAAAACCATCCGGTAAAGCCGACCCTAAGATCTGCAAGGCCGTCCACATCATACCAGATTTACGAACATCTACTACAGCAGGATCGGGTAAGGCTGTTGGAAGAAACATTGCTAACTGTTGAGCAGCTGCTCTATGGAAGAAGTAATTTGAGAACATTA
Organism: Solanum ossicruentum; assembly: GCA_025774065.1. Classification (NCBI taxonomy): domain Eukaryota; kingdom Viridiplantae; phylum Streptophyta; class Magnoliopsida; order Solanales; family Solanaceae; genus Solanum; species Solanum ossicruentum. The sequence continues at coordinate 27,130,243 of JAOTQR010000001.1, read as the reverse complement.
ACTTCAACGACAGCAATGAGTCAGTGGCAAGCTGCAAATTGAAGTTACCAGTGTGAGAACTCAATAACTGTTTCCCTACAGCGAAAAGCTCCACAACCTCTGCTTTGGCAGAAAGGGACTGAGGATAAAACAAATGAATGCAGTCCCCATCAAAATCAGCACTAAGAGGGCCACACATGAGGGGATTAATCTTCACAGTGTGATCATCATGGACATACACTGTTAAGGCTTGGAGAGAGTGCTTATGTGTTGTGGGTGGCCTGTTAATGAAAACAGTATCACCATCCATTATCCTCCTGTGCACTATTTGCCCAGGTCGTAGAAATGTATGCCCCTTTGACCCTTCTCTCAAAGAATAAGTACTTGACCCATCTTTATAGGTTAAACAAAGCTTTTCATCCACCAATTTCTGTAAGTATGCCATATTGTGCTGACTTACTCGTTCCTCAAAAGTGATTTTCTGAGCAATTTCACATGGCAAACCAATCTCACCCACCCCTTTGTATGGATCACCAGTTATGACACTTCGAGATGAGAAACCAGACCCCTTTCTGATAAACAAGGTCTTCATCTTCTCTAGCCAGGCTTTAGTGGTGGTATCAACTGCTTCCTTGTGTATTCCAAAACGTTTATCAACATCACGGGATGCCTAGCATTGAGTATGAAATGGACAATGAGAAGTCAAAATACCATCATCATTGCATGGATACAAAAGTATCAGATGAAAGAACATTAATTATATTCATGAAATCAAAGAACTAAAGTTTCTACCAAACCCAGCAATACTCTGTATTTCTACTTTCCCTGATTTACAGAAAAATAAACTTTGAGAAAGTAGATTTTTCATCCTAGATTAGGTACTTCTATGTTCATCTTCCCTCCATCAGCTCCTTCATATGTTACATGGAACCACCAATTTTAAGGAGTACAGTATAATGAGGAACATATTTGAGCAGACAAGCTATTTCTTAAATAGTTTGGTTATAAAAAGATACTCCCCAATCTAAAACAAATAAACACTCAATAAACTACAAAAGGAAACAGAAAAATAAAATGATTTATGTTTTCTTCAGATATGAAACAGAACAATTCTAAGTCACTAGATGAACTATGGCATCATTGACTTTCTGTTTGGTTAAAACTGTAAATTAGCCAAGTCTCATCAGTGCTGACACTTGACATATACTCAGGAATTAAAAAAGAAACAGAAAACTGTTAAAAACTCCGAAAACCAAAACTAGTCTCGCCAAGGAGACTATGCAAAAGCACAAAATGGTGCAGTAACTCTGCAAGTGCTACAAACTACTTCCAAGATATGAAGTGCCATACTATTGGAAGTCAAACAATAAAATCACAAGCCACTCTAAGCAGACGGAAAAAGTTAATCCATTGTTGAAAAATTCAAGTTTTAACAATAAAAGCAGACTTAGTACCTTGCCTGTCCCCCTAAATTGGAGATACTGGACAACTGCCGCTTGTAAATCATTTGCCTCCACTTCATGAGCCTCAAAATTAGGTGTACCAGCTCTGGAACTTTTAATTATGTCAATCTGCCTTAGAACCTTCCTGAGCATTGTTATAGAGTGATCCTGAAAAAGCAACATGAAATTACGATAACTTGCAACTTGACATAGACAAGAGAATGCCAGTAAGATATATAAGATTCAATTTTAAGTGTCTTACCGAAGACATGATGTTATTCCCATCAGATATATCCGGCACAGACAAACAGTTAGGAGGTACTGGTAAGTATTGGAGGATGTATCCCTCCTGCGGGAAATAGCCTTTAGCTGATAGCTTTTTTCTCGTATCTTCACGAATTCTTCTAAGAATTGCAAGGACCTACAATAGTGTGCAATAATAAAAACAAGAGAAAGAAAATTGAACTGAGACATCTTTTAGCGGAACACAAAATTGAATTTGGTAATGGAAAATTATCAATTCAAAGAAAACTAATTGACGAACCAGAAAGAGAACTCCAAAACATTTTATGATAGGTACAACTTCCAAGAAATTGATTAAGGGGAATGATCCAACAAATTAAATCACCATTATCATCAAAATTTCAAATACATTACACAAGATTAAAATTTCATAAAATCCAAACTTAAACATTGTTACTCGCAGAAAATACTCTTTCCCAGAGAAAGAGAAATCAACCTAGTCATTCCCACTCTCCTTCTAGGGGGTCAATTGTACTACCACAGGAAAAAAATTCAACCAGCATAATATTGGCAACAATATCAGTTCATTCTCCCCTCTTTGTTGGTTACCCTAAAGAATATTTTTGGGCTGAATGTAGTAGTGCATTTCTAAGCTGGTCTTGCTATACGATAGCCACAAATGAGTTTTATTTCCAGAAGGTCAGAATGCATAACTAATAGAGATCGCATCAGTATACTCCTCGATCCAGGTCCCAGTGGCAGAATCCTGAGGCACGACCGAAAGGGCAAGGTCTTATCACCTTATTGACATGCAATCACAATTCTCCAAACTGCCAATCATTTTAGTTTTGCCAGTAAATGTCAAAGCTGTGACTTCACAAGCAATGGAATTGCTTTTTAGTTTTAGTGATGGAATCATGAAAGCTTTGACACAGAAGGGCAGCATAAGAAACGCCGCCAAAATCAAATACATTAACCACTAGAAATAGATCAAGAGGCACCAAAAATGTATACTTCTAGGAGCAATTCAAAAGACATTTTAATTCAATTCAATTGAGCTCATTACAGAAGTTAACCACTTATAAGCAGCTTTTCCTCACTCCTTATTTCAAGCTGTGCGGTGAGTCTACAGAGACTGAGAAGCTAACCTCAGAAGGAAGCAAAGGTCGAGAATAACCATCACCGTAGCGGTAGCCATATTTCTCCAAGAAGTTCCACTCTTGAAGCTTTGCAGCATTTTTTGGTACTTTCAGCTCCAAATAGGAAGCACCATCAGAGGTTTTTCCCTCATATACTGAGATTTGTGAGACATCCTACATCATATAGAATATATTATTTTATTTTATTTTTGAGAAACTAGAATATATTATTTCTTTGAAAAATAAATATAGAATATATTAAACCCATAAATCACATTACTCAAGAAGAAAGTCCAGCTTCAGGCTATGAATTCAATACGAAAAATCACTACAAATTTAGGCATACTCCAGCTTAAAAACATTCATAGTCAAATAAAGAGCTCGATATCTTTCAGTTTAGGACTATGGCTAGCGACCAAGGCATTAACTCCTTTTCTTTTAGCTCCTACAGGGTATCTCATCTTAACAGGTCATCATAAAGACAACACTGTTCAGATAAACACTTAAAATATATATCCCACGAACAGATTAGCAGATAGGTGAATGTGGAAGAAATTGCCAGTTTAATCAGTCTATTATATTCAGGAATCTCCAAAAGAAGGCAAATCCCTTTGACTTTAATAAAGAAGTCCTGAACTAAAGGCACATAAAACGCTTCACCACATAAAACGCTAAGGAGTCGTTTGGTGGGAAGTATATGGTATAACAAACCCAGGATGAAATGCAGTATATTTTCTCTCATGTTTGGTGGGAGGTACTAGGTAGTCCTTGGATTATTTATCCCGCCATTTTTGTCTTAGTGGTGGGATAAATTATCTCATAGACATGGTGCAATAACTTATCCCAGGATAATTTATTCCGGAATTAATTATCCCGGATAACTTATAACCAATCAAGCGACCCCTAAGTACACGTATACTCTTAAACGTGTTGAATTAAGAGACTTAAACATGAAACCAATATAGGGCATTGACCTACTTAACCTAATCTCTTTCAGAAACAGCCTCTCTCCCTCCACGAGGTAGGGGTAAGGTCTGTGTACCCTCTACCTTTCCAAACTCCACTTGTGGGATATTTTACAGGGTATGTTGTTGTTGTTGACCTACCTAATCTAACCAAATTATAAAAGACATCATGAGATGATGCACCCTTCTGTGAGTAAGGCTGGTGTTAAGGAAGAAAGACCCTTTCTCAAAACTTCATTCTTTTTAATTCAACGTTCCTTTTTGTTAAAAGAAAGACGGAAAAGGGACCACCGCTCTATGCCCCCAATAAGATAACTTCATTACCTCGTGAAAGAAGTGAACAACTAGATCATACTCAGATATACAATCTCATATTTCAAAAGAAAGTGTATATAGTTGTGTGTATGTGTGAATACATAAACAGATGAATACAGCAATCTCAACAGGCAACTCTGCACATACTGTCTCTATGACTCATTCACTATACAGAATACAACACATAAATATCAAGGACAAAGACTCTTCCACAAGAACTCAAAGAACTTGACAAAAACTAAAAGAACCATCACTCTCACACGGCCTTACTCACTCTTACATAGGAAAAGCACTGTTTCATACAGGAGGCTAACAATACTTGCATTACTAGCTAAGAGGTAGAGGGATAAGCAAAAAGGGGTGGGTAAAATCACACAGTATATGTCAAGGCGCATGCAAGCTGCCTGGACATCACAATTATCAAAAAAATGTACACTTTTATATGAAGTAGAGAAAAAAAATGACACCAGCTAGAGGGCATGAGGAATAGTGATACACTCCAAAGAAGTGATGAAGGGTCTTATTAAACCTCTACCTAGTCCATATAATAATTATTATCACGTCCTTGTCAATTAAATTGCTTTAAATTGCAACTTTTGGTTGGTGTCTCTGTATTTTAAATAGAAGAAAAAACAAAAGAATTACATACATATAAAACGGAAACCGTGGAATCATACAGACAAGGATAAGATCAAAATCTAACCTTGCTTGTCTAATATACCTATAAGAATAACTGTATGTACACCAAATAAGAACCTCTGAACAATTTGGTGACACACAAATGCTGATAGTCAACCACAATATTTTCTTTGTGAGTAATTTAACACAATTGGGCTGCTCAATACTCACCTCACAACATGAGGACAACATTCGTTCAAGAACACCAGTATGCTTGACCTGAAACTGAGTGTTATCTCAACAAGGTTAGAAGAGAGCACAAAGTGCTTTCACAACAAATTTGAATAAGTTTTACATCTATGCAGGAATCAAGAGAAACCCCATGCACAAAGCACCTTCAAAATACAAGCCCATGAAAATCATCAATTCAACTTCCTTGGCCTTTAGGAGGGGAAAAGGAACAATTTAAGATATAGATCTATAGTAAATTCGTAACAAGTTACATCAGCAACTCCGCTCAATATGAATCTAAGTTATGTAGATTCTTCACTTCGGTGCTGCACCCCGTGTCGACGCGACATGGGTGGGACCCATAGTGGATATGGTCAAACAAGTTTGGGTAATTTGACCAAAATTGATATAGAAACTCAAGAAAGATACAATGATTCCAGATTCCACCAAGTATACAAATGGAACCTAACCATACATGCATCGGTACTTAGTAATAATTACAGCTTCAAGCTCGCCACTCAAAATTCGTGCGTTTTTTTCCTTCCAAATAATCCACCATAGTTTAGGCATATCTTTACAACTCTACTTTTTGATGTTTAATTTCTTTTTCCCACACCCATATCGGACACCGGCACTTGAGCCCAAGCAACTTAGATGGCAAATCAGAGAAATCAACCACTTGTACCTTTCAATTTTACAGTTTCAATTGTATTGATCGCATACTTCCTCCTGTAGAATCTTTGTAGAAAAAACATTATTTATAAGGTTAAAGGAGAAACTAAAGGATCTAATACCTTTCTGTTTTTCAACTTTAAACATTTCAAGCAAAGCAGGCTTAGCATCTTTTTCAACTCACTGACATGGTCAGGGTGATAAATAGGAATGGGCAACTCAATATATCCAAAATGACCTGAAACAGATAAATTGGGGTTAATTGAGCCTTCTGAAGAAGCACACAATAATTGCATATAATTTCAACAACGCATGAAGCCAGTCTTTGATCCCTGCCAACTTCTCAACCTCAATGATCTATTGACATATGCATAACATAAAAATATGTAGAATTCTTCTTGTTTTTTACACTTCAACTGCAGCTTCGCAATACCTCTCTCTCTCTTTCAGAAACAATAAAAGTGAAAGAGATGAAAATGTCACAGTACCTTCACATTGGCCAGGCTCTGCAGTACCACAGGATTCACATCTGCCAGCTTCGAGAGGCAGACCAAGGAAAGGATTTAAAAGTAGGCTCGGGTGGGTAATTGGACAATCGCTAATAGAGTATTTACACTGCCAGAAACCAGAAATGAAAGGAATTTATACCTGACACATAGCATAAAAACAGTAGTCGACTCGGAAACTTAGTTGTAACTGTAGAGCTGGCAAAATAAGCCCAAACATAAACAACCCACCCATAATTTTATGGGTTGGGTTTAGTATGATTTAGAATTGGGCTAATTTTCAGCCGAATACAACCTAACCTATTTTAAAATGATTCTGAGCTGAACCCAATAATAGCTCACTTCAACCAATTTTATGCAACCTGACATGTTATTATTGCTACGTAATATCATGTTGTATTGCTACTTAATGTAGTATTATTATTGTTACGTAATAACCTGTTGTGTTGTTTCTGTTCCCTTCCCTTCCTTTTGTCATATCTAGTTCTTTCTTGCTTACGGGATTTGAGATGAGGGTTCCAGGAAGCAGCAGCCTCTCTACTTCTATGGTAGTGGTAAGATCTGCGCACATGTACCCTCCCCAGACCTCACTTGTGGGATTTTTTTTACTGGGTATGTTGTTGTTGTTGTAATATCATGTTGTGTTGCTAATTAATACCGTGTGATTATTGATATATACTTAATATCGTGTTGTATTACTATTTAATAATGTGTTGTATCGCTATGAAATTTTGTTTTGAATAAGCATGTTAATTGAGCAGATCATGACTCAACCCGACTTTTAGCCCAAGAGGATTTTGGGAAGGTCATGACCCAACCCGATATTCAATGTAGCCCATTTTAACTTCTTCAATTTTAGCCCAACCCGCCCATTCACCACCTGTAGTTATAAGAGTAATTGGTTCATAGTTAAACTAGGACCAGTCAATAGAATTACTTGAAAAGTTTAGAAAATGAATAGACACTATTTTTTCTTCAAATAACTTGGAAATTTTCAAGCACCATTCATCAAGATTACTTCAAAAAGTATCAAATGCCCAGTTGTTTGATAAAATGTGTGTACAGACTAAAACCCAGTTTACTTTTTCTTGAAATCCTTGTAACAAACAAACACTAAAGTTCTGTATAAACTTATACTTACTATTTCCTGTGAGGTAGCCAAACCAAATTTGATGGATTTAACAATCCCATCCGATACTTTCGATGACGGACTTTCCTCCATGCTTTCCTACACTGCAACTGAAAAGAGAAGTTGAAAAGTCATCAGGTTCCTCTGAAATGTAGCTTTAACAAGAATCTAGTCTGACCACCATTTTGGCAAAATTTTCAACTTCCACTTAAGGAAAATAGTCAATGTAAGTCGACTTTAATGCAGATTCATCAATAGAATGTTTTGTTAATCTTTTAGAAGTGCTGTGACTTCATAAATTGATTAACATGCATCAAAACCTATCGACAAAAATAAAACAACAACAACCTATCCAGTGGAATTCCACAAGTGGGGTCTGGAGAGGGTAGAATATACGCAGACCTTTCCACTACCTCATAGAAGTAGAGAGGCTGTATCGGCAAAAATAACAATGTCAAAAACCTTTTCTACAGCTTATATCCAACCAAACAGCAAAACATATGGCAGAATAACAATTTCCACCAAGATATGAATGATCCAAGCAAAAAGGATCACTTCACCAGAGTCCAGGAGGGAAATGAAACTCAAGAACAAAAATTAACAAAACATTAACAGATTCTAAGCAGAACCGACATGCAAGAAGCAAAACCCACAAATAATTAAACCCTAGTACACACCCAAGAACCCTAGGTTTAGCCTACAAGAAGAGCAAACCTCATAAAACAGAAACTGGGTTAATTCGAAACAAGGGTTTATGTCAAGAACCCCCAATTTAACACACCGCTTAAACAAGAAATAAAGCAACTTCCAAAATGCAAATGAACAGTAATACCCCTTCAAAACAAAAGGGCTAACCATTACAAATAAATGCCATTGAAATTACCAAAACAAATCGTAGAACAAGAAAAAGAAAGTGTACGGAATTTGTACCACACTGTCTTTCTTGTTTTCTCCTCACAGAAAAGTTTGAATTGTTGTCTCGCCTACAGTCGAGAAGAAGAGAAAAGGGGTTTTACAGTGCCAAGTAGCTCCTTGCTTCTTCAGTGCATGGAGCAGAAAAATGAGTGGCACTTTGAGTGTGATTTGGAGGCTCTTCTTCTTTTTAGTTCAATACTTGGGAAAAAGGGAAGTGAAGAGAAAAAAAATAAAATTTCAGCCTTTCCCCCTTCTCTATGAAAAGAAAAAAAAATAGGCAGAAATATGTGTATAAAATGGTTGTACTATGTGGTATATCAATTATACATGGAAGTATAAAGATATCTTTACTTATTAAAAATGATAAAGTGGTCCTTCAATTGTTAATAAATTTACTTTTAATCCTTATGCGTTACGATACATAGTCAACGTATATTGAATTTTAAATTAATTATAGAATACAGTCAAAAATATTATTTAACCGTAAAAAATTAAATAAAAATATCTTTAATTAATAATTTGATCCAAAACAAATGTGTCATTAATAATTTGATACAAAAAACTTACGGCTAATAATTTAATTTGAAAATACTCTTATTATTTAATGGATCAAAATTAAATGTAATTTTTTTTATCTTTGACCATATTTATCAGAAATAGTCAAAAGACATTAACCGACAACCAAGAATGTTGTTCAGAAATGCAAAAATGATCAAACTTGCATTGTCCAATTATACAAAAATATGTGTATAAACAGTTGTACTATGTGGTATATCAATTATACATAGAAGTGTGAAGATGTTCTTGCTTAATTAAAAATGAAAAATAATAAGATGAAAAAATTTATGGTCCCTCAATTATTGAGAAATTTTAATTTAATCCTTATGCGTTACTATATGTAAGTCAACGCACATTAAATTTAAATTATTTACAAAATACAGTCAAAGATATTATTGAATTATATAAAATTTTGAACAAAATATTCTTAGTTAATAGCTCGATCCAAAAATATCTCAATCATTAATAATTTTCTCTATAATTTTTCTACTGCTAATAATTCATTTTGAAAATACTCTTATTATTTAATAGATCAAAAATAGTAATAAATGTAGACTTTTTTTATGATTGACCATATTTATCAAAAAAAAAATCAAGATACATTAATCGACGGCTGTGAACATTGTCCATTAATGCAAAAATGGCCAGATTTCTGTTGTTTAATTAGGCATAGATATATGTATAAACAGTTGTACTATGTGGTATATCAATTATACATAGAAATGTGAAGATGTCTTTGTTTAATAAAAAATGATAAATAATGAGGTGAAAAAGTTTGTCATCCCTTAATTATTACTTTTGATCCTTATGCGTTATAATATGTAAGTCAATACATATTAAATTTTAAATATTATAAAATACGGTAAAAAATATTGTTAAACTATACAAAATTTTGAACAAAATATCCTTAGTTAATACTAGCTAAATTCAAAAATATTTCCGTCATTAATAATTTTACCGTATAATTTTTTTACGACTAATAATTTATTTTAAAAATATTATAATAGATCATAAATAACAATAAATATATTTTTTTATTATTTTTGACCATATTTATCAAGAAAAAAAAGGTCAAGATTAGCTTAGAACATTGCCAATTAATGCAAAAAGGGGCAAATTTGCGCTGTCCATTAGGTAGAAATATGTGTATAAACAGTTGCACTATATTGTATATCAACTATACATAGAAGTATAAAGATGTCTTTGATTATTAAAAATAAAAATAATAAGATGAAAAAATTTAAAGTCCCTCAATTATTGATAAATTTTACTTTGATCCTTATGCATTACAATATGTAAGTCAATACATATTGAATCTTAAATTAATTAAAGAATACAATCAAAGATATTGTTCAACTATACAAATTTTCGAACAAAAATATCCTTAATTAATAATTCAATCCAAAAACATCTTTGTCATTAAAAAATTGCCTTTGTAATTTTTCTACAGCTAATAATTTATTTTGAAAATACTCTTATTGTTTAATAGATAAAAATAGTAACAAATATTTTTTTACCATATTTATCAAAAAAATAGTCAAAATATATTAATCGACAGCTAAAATATTGTCCATTAATCTCAAAATGGTCAAACTTGCGTAGTCCAATTAAGCTGATATATGTGTATAAAATAGTTGTACTATGTGGTATATCAATTATACATAGAAGTGTGAAGATACCCTTGCTTATTGACAATAAAAAATAATGAGATGAAATAAAATTATGGTCCGTCAATTATTGATAAATTTTACTTTTGATCTTTATGAGTTATGATATACAAGTCAGTGCGTATTGAATCTAATTAAATTGATTATAGAATACGATCGAAAATATTGTTGAACCATACAAAATTGAACAAAAAAATTCTTAATTAATAGTTTGATACAAAAATATCTCTGACATTAATATTTAATACAAAAAAAAAATTGCAGCTAATAATTTATTTTGAAAATATCCTAATTATAGAATGGTTCAAAAATAGTTACAAATGTATTTCTTTTTTGCTCATCTTTATCAAAAAAATAGTCAAGATGCATTAACCAACAGCTAAGAACATTGTCAGTTAATGCAAAAATGATCAAATTTGTGTTGTTCAATAAAATTTTATTTAATGTAATTTTGACCACTCCAAAAAAATCATATTTTTGTTCTAACTCTTTAATATTACTACATAATATAATTTTAAGTCGTAATCAAGAGTTAAAAAAATAAATTTGAATTATTTATTCTTAAAAATGATACATATAGTCCAACCTTTTTACACTAAATTTTTCTTAGTTATAAGGACAAAAATGAAACGTCTTACTAACAGTTAAATTTAGCATGGCTTGACTATATGCAATCGATATAAATTATATTGATTAGCGTAAGATATATATGCAATACATGTGTTAGAGACTAGTTGTCACGACTCATAATTCGAGATCATGATGGCATATCACCTATCCTAATGTGTAAGTCAAAGAGCAAACCTATGTGTAGAAACAATTGTGCTATGTGGTTATCAATCATACATAGAAGTATAAAGATGTCCTTGCTTATTAAAAATGAAAACAATGGAAGGGAAAAATTTGTAATTCCTCAATTATTGATAAAATTTACTTTTAATCCTTATGAGTTATGATATGTAAGTCAGCGCATATTGAATCTTAATTAATTACAAAAAATGATCAAAAATATTATTGAACTATACAAAGCTGAAAAACAAATATTTTTAGTTAATAGTTTGAACAAAAAAATATCTTTCTCATTAATAATTTGATACCCAAAAAAAAATTATGGCTAATAATTTGTTTTGAAAATACCCTTATTCTGTAAGGATCAAAAATAGTAACAAATGTATTTTTTTTAAATCTTTGGCTATATTTATAAAAAAAAAAAAAATAATCAACATGCATCAATCGACAGCTAAGAATATTGTCAATTAACATAGAAATGATCAAACTTGCGTCGTCCAATTAAATTTTTATTTAATGTAATTTTGACCATTATTTTTCCATCAATCTTGGATGGGGCCAAAGATTCATTATTTTTTTACTTTGGGGTATGATGGAGTAAAGCAAAATGACTCTTTAAATTGTCTGCGCTTCTTTCAATTGTGAAGTAGCAGTTA
>JAOTQR010000001.1:27104072-27114910 GCA_025774065.1 Solanum ossicruentum | reverse complement strand
GCACAAAGCTGGTCAAATATCTCTTTAAAAACGAGCTAAGTGCAGCACTTAGTCTTTCCACTAAGAAATAATGCTTCAACTTTCTTAAAGGTATTTGTCTTCTTTATAATCTACGAAAACTTAACTTTTCTAAGTCTTTTGAAGGGAGTCCAGAACATCTAAGTATAATACCAAAAAAAACCAAAACTTTAAGCACTGTATAGAAAATTAATTTAAGATGGCTCGATGGCGTGAGACAAGAAAGTAGTCCCATGGAAAGTTATCTGGATATAGTTGAAACAATAGAGAAGAAAAGGAGAGAGAGAGTATAACAGGCAAGCAAACAAAAAAATCATAAATTATTTTCTTTAATCATAAATGAATTATCATCCAGATGACGTTTAGATGTATTTTTATTCAACCATTTTAAGTATATATTATAGCCACAAAATAGGTAGAAAGCCAAACAAATCAGGAAGCTTTTACTTTCACAAAATAACATGAAACAAGAACAGCTGCATCTTCGCTACTCATCAAAGAAAATTTCATCTTTCGCTAAACCCGCTGTGTACTTCTTTTTCCTCCTTTTGGCCTACTTGCTGGGCTATCTATCTAGCTCCACGCGCAACAGTAACAAGCCACCCGATCATATAAACACTCTGGTTGCCCATGTAGACGAGGTTAATGTAATTAACCCCGCAACAGAATTGGGCGACCACAGTAATTTTGGAGTGATATGTGGTGAAGCAGTTCCACCACAGAACGTTCGGCTCAAAATTCTGGAGCGTGTCTTCAAGGGAACATCTCCGTGGGAGAATTTCCCGCCGTCACACGTGAACAATCTCCTAAGGAAAAAGTGGATCAAAGGGTGGGGATCAAAAGGTGCGGTTTTCGAGAACTTAATCCGGAGAATCCGACCCAAGACCATAATTGAAGTAGGCACGTTTCTGGGCGCATCTGCTCTTCACATGGTCGAAGTGACCCGTCGATTGGGACTCGAGGGGACACAAATAGTCTGCGTAGACGATTTTCGTGGGTGGCCGGGTTTTTCAGATTACCCGTGGATGAAAGACATGAAGATGGTGAATGGTGATGTTATGTTGATGTATCAATTCATGCAGAACGTGATGCAGGCAAACGCTACGGAGTCCGTAGTGTATATGCCGTTCTCCAGCGGATCAGCGCTGGAGAAGCTGTGCGAGTGGGGAGTGTTTGGCGAGTTGATTGAGGTTGATGCAGGGCATGATTTTCACTCGGCCTGGTCTGATATAAACCGGGCTTTCAAGCTGTTGAAGCCCGGTTCTGAAGGTGGAGTTCTATTTGGACATGACTATTTCACCGCGGCTGATAACAGAGGAGTGAGAAGGGCTGTCCATTTGTTCGCCCGCCTTCATAATCTCACTGTTCAAGTTGATGGACAGCATTGGCTTTTCCATATTACCAATCGTTTGTGATTGTACAGATGTAATTGTTGAAAGATCTATCTCATTAGCATTTTTAAATAGTCAAAAATTTTAAATCTTTTAACATAAGAGAATGGATCTATATTTGATCTTCTATAAAACCATATACCAGACTAATTTGAATCTGTGATGCCCAAAATATCTATCTAATTGATTTTATTCAATTTCGGAGTTGAAATTTTTTAAATATGAAAAAGTAACCAAGCTGATTAAAGGAATTCAAATTTAATATTCATTTTATACATATAAAAAATAATTTTCTCATCCCTTCTCCTGACCACCACTTTTGGTTTTCTTTTTCCAATTTCATTTTGTCCCTCTAAATAATTTTGGTTCTTTTGTTTTCCCTTCCCCTATTTAAAGTCTTTCACACAAGAACTGCCGAAACTTCAAATTGACATAGATAACGGAACGTTTTGGTCTCTTCGTCTGTCTTTATTTATTGTTATTGTCTTTTTGGTTTTTGTTGTGTACAGTGTACTCTAGTAATTAATGTAATATTCGTTTTGGTCAATAATAATTATCTATTATTAAAATATAAAAGTTTAATAAATTAAAAGACAAATATGAAATTTTTTTTAAATATTTACCTTGATCCTTAAACAATTCAAATATCTTAGATATTAAAAAAAATCTTAAAAGTTCAATTATTTAAAACAAAAAAAGTATAATCTTATCAAATCATCCTTAATAAATATACCAACTCATTTGTCAAAATAAATGTTGAGTTGTATGCTTCAGTGGAGTTTCAAGTTCGTGTCTTTTTAACAGTGAGGTTGCACGAAAAACGAGGCCTTTGGGTTTTACTATATTAATGATATTGTTCTTGGGATTAATGATGTTACTTTGAAGATCCACAAGATAAGGACTCTGCTTCAGTTGTTATTAGTGAGGCAATGAGATGGCCCTCTTGGTTTTCTGTGTTCAATTTGTTGTGACCCTCATTCTAGCTGTTTTATGGGCATTGAAATCGGGGACAAAGTTAGGTAATTTCTGTCGATTTTTTTGTGTGTTTACTTTTATATTTTATAAAATTTTACTTTCACACCTTATTGAAATTGACCATTAGAGAAATGGAAAGACCGTTTTCCTATTATCTGTTCTTATTTTTGCAGTACGCTAAAGGATATGGAAGCATGGTGAGCATTTGGCCTAAAAACACTTGTGATTTATGCATCTAAATCTTTTTTTGGTCCTTGCATATGTGCATAAGTTCCCCTTTTCTATTGATCGAAAACGCACGTGTAACAAATTAATTTTTCAACTCAAACACACATTATATTGATAATTATTGAAATAAGATGAGATACTAGAATAGAAAAGGGAGATGAGAGAGAATCATAGAAAAGCTTCAAATGATTTTGCATAATCTTCTTTGTAATCCCTAGTCCTTTTTAACAATAATTAATTGATCTTGGATCCTAAATAAAACTCTTCAATATTTCATTAGGCCCAATAATATCATCTGGATCAATCTCATTTAACATGACTAGCCCATAAACCCTTGTAAAGTTATCATGGTTCACAACAGCACGATTCATGCAATTTATGGTTCACCCTATTATTTTGTTTTTTATAGGCATTGCATCCATAGACCATAGTTATGTATAACGTTAACTATTTATGTAGTAGTTAGGCCAAACACACATCCAAAATTGTATTAGGATTCTTTGTGGAGATAGATGGGTGCAAAATGTTAGTAATAAATTTTGAAAGTAACAATCTATTTGATGAGTTTAAAAGACTCATTATGTTTTTTTACTTTTTTATAATTTGATTGACTTAAATATTTAAATTTTTAAAATAACAGACTAATTTTCTTTAAGTTTTTTAAAAAATAATTTATCTCTAAAAAGTAGGAAAAGTTAATTTTCAAAATTTTCCTTCAATAGTAAATTTTATTTTTTCCTACCGCAACCCCTACTCCTACCCCTCCACTATCCCCCACCTCACTCCCCCAAAGAATATTATTTTTTAAAAAATTAATTTTTTTATTATACGCTTACCCTACGCCCCTAGACCTAAAAGGCTAAAGCAGCCCCACCCCCACCAAAAAGAAGAAAATTTATTTATGTCTAACCCCTTCTCAGATCATGGTCAAGATCAGATCCCGAGTTAGAACGTCGAATTTCAATTTAGAAGTCGAGTCTTAGGTCAGAGATCAAATTGGATGCAGATTTAAAAGTCAGGTCTTGACATAGGATGTCGCGTTTAATTTTATGATACAGTAAAATTAAATGAAATAAAAGATAAAAATATTTTTACATATTGAATTTTAAAGTAGAGTACTATTTGCTAATATTTTATCCAACCCATTTATACATATAAAATAGAGAAAACTAAACTTGTACCCTTTAAAACAAACTACTTATATCCATATATCCTTTACATTTTATACCCTCGTTCTATTACAATTTGCCTCCTATATTAAAATTCACGCGCCAACATTATAATGATGTCAGTACTTGCTTGTATGATATATCAATAGGGTATACATATACCTGGAGCCATCAATATGGGCTAAGCCCATTGGGCTGTCGTGGACTAACCTGTGATTTAGCAGGTTTAGGTGTGATTTCCAATTTAAGAACGAGCCTTTTAGCCTGACATAAATAAATTTGCTAATCTGTGGGGTTTTTGCAATATAGATTGAGCCGGCCCGTTGGTTGAATTAAAAATAATTAAAAAGAAAATTAAATAGAGTATTAAAAATAGTAAGAGTTCAAACTCAAACTTAATTTAAAAATTTTTAAATATTAAAACTTGGATACAAATTATATTTTTATAATATGTACTCCCTCCGTCCATCTTTACTTGGCACCAATACTAAAAAATAATAAATATTAGGGATAATTTTACTTAATTACCCTTTAAATATAATAAATATAATATCTTGAAAAATGTAACAAGAAAATAACTATAACCAGTGATAAGGGTAAACTAAAACTTAGTGTGAAGTTATATTTTGATTTCATAAAATCGAAGGGTATTATTGAATATTTTAAAATAGTATAGTGGACAAATAGAGATTGACGGAGGGAGTAATAGTAATACTAATATTATGTAATATTTTTCTACAACTATTTATTTTAATATTTTGAAAATATAATCTAATTTAAAAATTTATAAAAAATAGATAAATAAAATGTGGGCTGGTCCGACAAGACCTGAGTACTAATGCGCGGGGCTAACTGTTTTCTAGCCCATAAAAAATAGGGTCAGCCTAGCCTGGCTTGAACTGACCTGTCAAATTCCAAAAGCCTGTAAGGGCTAGGCTGGATAGGATAGGCCAACCTGTATTGACAACTCTACATATACCAACAGGATATCACAGATGATTGAGGTCAAACCTATATGATACCTATATGGTATCTATATACCAATATAGTATCATAAAAAATATATTTTTGCTAATTTAATATTTAATAAATAAGTTTGTAACTTAATAATTTTCTCTTAATTTTTTTATTAAAAAAAGAGCTCAAAATTATATGATATCGATAGGATATCAATATACCGACGAGTATCACAATAATATATTTTCTATTAATTTAGAGTTTAATAAATAATTTTGTAACTTTAATAGTTTTCTAGTCATATATGATACCGATCTGGTATAAATATATTGACGGAATATCACAACGAATATATTTTCTACTAATTTAGAGTTTAATAAATTTTTTTATTTGTTTCTTATTTATTTGTTCAAAAAATAATCCTATATGATACTAATTGAGTATCAATATACCGCCCGATTATTAGAAAGAATTGAGTTTATGATGTATGATACCGATATGGTATGTATATAGGGTTTATTAAGGGTAAAAAAAATTTAAACTATATCTATTTTGTATACTTTTTTCTATAGAATATTGGCAAGTTAAATTATTATTCATTTTAGATTGATTTATTTTTAACCCATCCAAATTTAACCCAACACATCCATTTCTTACCACCATTCTCTACTTATTATTGACATTAATGTTTCTTTATTCGTTTGAATCTATTTAACATAAAACAAAAGATAAAGTGTGGTCTTTTTCCTTCCGAGTAGAGTAATAGACTTACATATTCTTCCTCGCATACTATATTGTGCTGAATCTTCTTTTTTGTTGCATATTTGTTAATTTTTGTGCTCCTCATTTTGTATTTAAAGAGTTTGTTGAATTGAGTTAGATATATCTATGATGACAATATCATTAACGCACCTCAAGTTATAAGGAACTTTTTAAAAATTTTGTAATCAAAAAATTTTCGATAGACTTTCCAACAGTGAATATAATTATATTCATTACGCTATATCTTGAAGGAAATTTGTAGGAACTCTTCTTATACACTAATTAGATAATGCTATGCTTACTCTCAGACTTATAGCCCATTTAGCCAAGCTTCTGAGAAGACCAAAGTAAGATTACCTTCCTAGCAATTGTACATGACAATTGTGGGATAATCTTTTAGGAAGGTGAAACATTTGTACATTTATATATGAAAAATTAAGATTTGATGAGATATTACGGGATCTTTTAAAAAATAAAATATATGTTAAAGATGTGCTCGATTAATTTAAAATTCATGAATTTTTAAAAAGAAAGATCAAGGGTCCAAACGAACGTATAATTAAAAAATTCTTTAAATATTTTTAATAGGTGCTGAGGTAACTATATATAATGCAAGCTAAATCTTTTCACTAGATAAAAGTCAATATGTTTATCACTTTCCAAGGGTGCAAATTCATAATAAGCAAATAAGAATTATTGTACATCAAATAATATCAACTATTGATTTAGAAGATAAAAGCTCTTATATTTTTTCACCAAAAAATAAAATAAAAATTAATTGGCAGAAAAAACAAATGGAAACAGGAGCGACATATTTGTCCATTAATGGAAAAGTCTTTTGAGTCTTTCCTCAGAACATGTGATAATTAAAATGTGGTCGCAAGTCGCAAAGGCCATGGATCACGTGTTTTTTTTTTTTAAAAAAATAAAATATATTTTTTCTATTCTATTTTAATTGAATTTATGAGTTAATGTACATATTTTTAAAAAAATATTAAATACAAAATTTTGTACCATACTTTCACTATTGTCTTTTTGTAAAATCATAAATATGTAGTGATATTTATCTCTTAGAAAATCTAAAAGTTTAATAAATGAAAGGATAAATATAAAAAAAGTTTCTAATATTTACTTTGAACAATTCAAATATTTTAAATATTAAAAAAAAAATAAAAAAAATTCAATCAATCTGAGATGAAGAAAATACTCATCTATAATAAAAAGACAGAGGAGACTTTCCATTTTCTCTCCCTCCACTTTTTCCATGTCTCCGTCTTAATGACTGACATATAACATAAATTAAATTTAATGGATAAGATTAAGTGTGGAAAGAAGAAATGTCAATTAAATCTTGACAATTTAGATTAGCCTTGTCCATAAAAAGACAAGTAAGATATATAGTATGTACTGTTGCCTGGTGATGAGTCACCAGAAATAAATGTTCATGTCTTTTAGGGCATGGACCACTCTGTTTTGCCTTTTCCATCATCATGGCTGGGTGAAATAAAAATGCAACAAAAGAAATAATTATAATAATCAAATCAGCCAATATCCAGGAGACAACTTGTTTTGCTTTGGTATAAATTTATACATAGTTTGCCTTTGGACATTCATTTTCATATTATAATTTGAAATTCTCGATCATATTCCAAATTTCTCAAAAAAAGCATGATTGGAATTTTTAAAAGAAAAAAAAATTAAATATAGAGCATTATTTACGAGTTTATACTTTGTAATTAATCATTTTAAATCTCTGCAAAAAGTTGATAGTTTTCATAATTTGTAATGTTTTTTTTATACTGGAAAAAATAGAAATTCAAATGGCACCAAACAAAATTTTAACTTCAAATTGGTTTAATTTTCTTATGTTACTTCACACACACAGTAAAATCTATTTTTAATTTACCTCATATCGAGCACATAATTTAAAACCAGAAAAAATAATTTTTTTTACTTATCATTTTGCTACGTGGTGCTCATATTCGTTTTTTAAAATAATTTTTGTTTTGGACCACAAAAGAAATTTGGCTATTTAAGTGCCCCATCCTATCCCCGTAGGTAGCTACTAGCTTCTGTGTTGTCATTTTTATATGTACTTGTAAATAAATATTAAATCCACACTAATTTAAGCACATGCATAAATCTTCGACGAAGTGACAGGTCAAGAGGTAGGTTTAATGGGGGCTGTCTTCGAATTAATGTGACATTAAGTGACATTTTTAAAATTTAAATAAATATATTTTTGATATACTTTTTCATTTTTTAAACATAATTTACAAATATATAAAGACTTTATATATAATTTTTTTATCAAACCTAAATTATTTTATTTATTAAAAAAAAGCTACGTTGAGATAAAGGGAGTAGATAGATAATAGGGTTTCTAGTATCTTTCTATAAGCATAAAGAAAAACAATATATCTAGTTAAATTTTATGAACGAAATCTAAAAAGAATAAAATATACGTAATTTTTACGATTACATAATTAAAAAAAGTGACTATTTTTGGAAAATCATTATTAATTAGGTTTAGTGCAATGATAGAACTAAAATATTTGTTTAAAAAGTTATTTGATTTTTAAAGATGAATATAAGCGAAAGAGGAAAAACGTATCATATAATGTTACTTTAGTGTCAGTGAATCTGTCGTCTTGCATATTGAACCACATGATTTTTCATGTTATAGACGAGCTAGTCGAAAAACAAAAGTGGGAAGAGGAAAAAGGGGATCAGACAAGCGGAAGAGGAAAAAGGGGATCAGACAAGCTTTTTTGTACAGTTGGAGGGCCTGTGATATATATAATAAGATTCTCATGTACTAGGATTAGCTATTATTTTTCAGCCACATGATGAAATAAAAAACGAGGGAATATAACTGGGATATTATTTCAATGACTAAACAGACGGTAACAAACCACCAATGGATGTGATGAGGATATTTTTTCGTTAATTAGAGATTTCGGATAGAATGCACGTATAAGAACATGCATAATCATAAAATGCATAGCAAATCCCCAACATGTTTGTTGGATGCTCCAACACATTAGCAAGTCATAGCTGGGAAATCGGAAACATGTGTCTAATTATATGCATAATTCATTGGTTCTATTTTTAGCGTAGATTTTTAATTTGGTTGAATTTATAAGAAGTAACTAACGTCAAAATTATAATCACATAAATAATAAAAGATAAGCATTTATAAGACATGATTAAACACACGACCAATTAAGTAATCAATCAGCTAGTGATTGAACGTGCTAGTAATATTTGTAATATGCAGAACTTACTGATTCGACTAATGTTTTAATCTAGCAAGGAGAGCGGTCCGTAGTTCGTCTTCGGTGTTCAATCCCTGAGGAAGTTTAACCACAACATCATGAAGGACGAGACTATTGACGGATGAAATGCTGGCATGATGGACTTGAATTTGTAGATGTTGAAGCGCACTCATGAATTTCGCTGATGGATAATCCACGTTTTCCGACTGAACTCTGATCATTGCATCTGTGCCTACTATCTTCACTTCAATCTCCGCCGGGGCATTAGCCCTAATTACTTGTTCCTCCGATGAAGTGGCGGTGCTCTGGTTGTCAGCTGATGTGGATTCCGCTGTGATTTTCGGTTTCTTACTACTAGCTGGATCAATTATCTGCGACTCCAATTCATCCACTCTGGCTTTGAGTTGATTGATATAGGACACGGCGTCTGATAGCAACGACGCCTTGTCCATTCGGGATACGTTGGGAACGACTGAGCGCAACGCGTAGAACCGGTGGTTCAGCTTCTCCCTCCTCTGTCTCTCCGCTTCCACGTGGTTCAACGCTGCCATATTAGTATCATCATCGCGGCCCTTGGGCTTTCTCCCCCTCTTTTTGGCTACAATAGGCTGCTGTTTTTTGCTATTTTCTCCTAATATAGCGTCATTCCTATCTTGCTGCAAGCCGGTGACGAGGCCAATATCAGCAAAACAAATCGTTTCCTGGAGAAATTGAATAGGGGGAGAACAGAGGAACATGGACTTGACCTGTTGAACCAAGCTCAAATTCTGTTTGATTAAGTGAGTTGAGGCTAATTCGAACACGCCGTTTGAAATTGGAATGCAAACCAGAGTCTGAATCCCATGGATCTGAGCTTCTTTAGCCCTTTCACAGCTATAATAAATCTGAAATTCGGCGGCACCTGCTATCCACAAAAAATCACCGCTGCTAAAAGCTTTACCAGTAACAGATCCATCTCCGGCAGAGAATGAACGAGCCAGAGACATCACGTAAAACCATTCAGTGTCGGTTACATCAGCATCGTCAAGTAGAGTAGTAGTATCTCCATTACTATCCATTAAGGCTTGAATTCCTTTAATGACGTTTTTTCTCTCGGACTGTGCCTGTGCCTCTAAGCTACTGCTGGTGCCGCCTGTTTTGTTGTTATTAGCGACACCGCCTCCTTGGAAATATCCATCTCCCCAAGCTAAAAAGTTTTTCCCCTCATCGTCCGTTGAGGTCTGCCAGAAAATAGCGTACGCCCACCACTCCGGCTGGCTTTTGACAACATACTGAAGCATTTGTTGAAGACCCAACAGCGGCTGGTTAATGTCTGCCGGAGGAGGTAGTGCCATGACTTGCTCCATTTCTTCTAGTGAAGGTACTACTTAGTAGAGATAATTGATGGAAGAGTATAATGATGATGGAACTTCACCCAGTAACGGCAATCAATATACTAGTGGTAATATTCAAGCGCTAAAATAATTTAGCGTCCGCCAAATTTAAAAATGCGCTAATAATAAATTAATTAATTTACAATAGATATAGTTATATATTTATTTAAGTAAAAAATAATAAAAAATATATCATGATTATATAATATAACTTGTCAAAAAATTATAGGACAAGTTATAGAAAACATACACCGCATGAGATATACACTAAATATATATTATAATATATTCAAAAATTAAATATAATTTGATTATATATGAAATATATACGAAGTATATAATGAAAATCATCTAAAAAAACAACCTGAATATATATAAAATATACATTAACTATGCATAATAATGCAGTAAATGACCTTTTTTTTATAATTACTTTAATAGAATGAGAGCTCATTTAGCTTAACTGAAAAAAAGTATCTTTTAAAAAGTGCACTTTATAAAGTGCTAAAATTTATTTGAATAATAAACAATTATTTGTTTGAATAAAAGTGTTGTAGTTGAAAAAATTGTTGATGTGTTTAACACATAAGTGTTGTTAAACACCTTTTTAATTAAAAACGTCTTAAATATCCTTAAGTTATTAATATCATAAAAACTGATTACTTTAAGAATTTTCTGTCTAAAAAT
>JAOTQR010000001.1:27069032-27092657 GCA_025774065.1 Solanum ossicruentum | reverse complement strand
CATCCGACCCCCCCTCACCCTGCAATGAGCGGGAGCCTTTTGAGGCACTGGGGTATGTTGTTGTTGTTGTTGTTGTACTTTGTTATTGAGTAATATCAATATCTAACCTAGGGAAAGGTCTACGAGGAGACTAAGGTGAGCTGGATCGAAATCATGATCGAACATAACGCTTGGTTTGGTTAGTAAACTTAATTAAGAAATAAAGTTATGTCCTAATTATCAGCTATGACCTTTGACATGATGTAAATGCGTGATTCTAACCACTGATATTGCCCAAAATCTTATATATAAAGTCGAGGATTTATTAGAAATAATTTATCCATCCTACAAAAGTGGAGGTAAGATCTACATAAATCGTATTAATCCCAAATTTTATTTATGAGATTACATTTAATATGTTGTTGTTGGGTAACACCAATATTTTATCTATGAAAAGTTGGCCCACAAGAGGGCTGAGGTGATCACCAAATAGTTACTGGACATAATAAGAAATAAATTACATTCTTACTATGAGCTATAACTTTTGATATGATGATAAACACGTGATTTTATTCGTTGATGTTGTCCAAAATCTTACACACAGATAAACCAAAACCCAACAATACGTGTATTTTAATATCCCTGCCATGCGATTCTGCCAACACAGGTAGAAGATACTTGACAGATAATTTTGGAATATATTCGAAAGAAAAGAAGAGCAACTATATATTTTCCTAACGAGCTAAGATTAATTAGGGCTTAATTATGCAAGGTGGATTTTTTAAAATTTATCGTAGATACTTCACAAAATAGTGTCACATGAGAGCATGTGGTATGTTTCTCTGGGGACCCTTTCCTCTGTTTTTTACTATCTATTAAGTCACCCTCCTCTTTATTTTTGGGACCTCTTGTTGATTTAGGACAATTATATCCTCATGAATTGAATGTTTTTGAAATTGTACATCTAGTGGTGCTTTAAATGAACATAATGACATACATAATTATAACGGAGATCTTTTCACCAATATGTCACAATCAAAAATTTTCTTTCTTTTTTGATTACCTTCCTCGTGTAATCTTTCTATTTCACTAACACTTAAAATAATGTTTGCTAGATCTTTTTCTTTCACTCTTATGGCAATCAAAATCTTCAATCGTACGTTGTGAGCTCTTTTGGGGCCTTTATGACTACCAAAACTTTAATTATAAGCCAGGTTTCTGTGATAGTATTAAAGAGTGTAAATTCTATTAGAAACTCCATAGTTATAATTTGCCTAATTACGTCTTGTAATTGTTACTTCATCCATTTATTTTTACTTGTTTACTATATTATTTTGGAATGTTCAACAATATTTAAAATCAAAAGATAATTTTATACTTGGTTCCTAATTTACCCTTACCATTACTTATAGTCATTTTGTATTATTCATTGTTAGTTGCTCCTTCTGTTTCATCCCCTCTCTTTTCCTTTTTGTCATATCTAGTTCTTTCTGCTTATGGGTTTTGAGATGAGGATTCCTAGGAAACAATTTCTCTACTTTTATGAGGTAGTGATAAGGTCTACGTACATTCTACCCTCCCCATACTCCACTTGTGGGATTTCACTGTGTATATTGTTGTTGTATTAATTATAGTCATTTTCTTATTATATTTTTTCAGTATATTGTATTTGTTATTCAAAGAGTGATATGGTAAAATTATCCCTATCATTTACTATTTCTTAATCTATATGTCAAATCAATAGTGGACAACTATTATTGAACGGAAGAAGTAGTTATTCATGTATAAAAACCAAATACATCATTTGATGTGCATGTAAAAATTCAATTAATAATACATGCAGACGTTGTGAGAAAATTATTTTATGCAAAGTAAAAAAAAAAAAAAGTTAATAAAACCACATAATTACTCATACTTGTCCAATTTATTTTGGGCACTTCCTGGATTTTTAGTGGTATTTAAGAAGTTATTCTCAATTTAGCTTTCACAAAAATTCAAAAAGGAAAAAGTGAGGTTATTATTACACCATTAGTGACTTAGTGTCAAGGCTCAAGGCCTCATCAAAAGTATTTGAAGTAATTAGAAAGTGATGATATCATTGAAGGCCCTATTCTGGTCTTCTTTACTTCATAACATGTACGTGTCTGAATTAACAATATTCATGACCAATACTAGTACTAGTAGAGTATTAATTTAAATATGTCACATTGACATTCTCTTTATATTAAAGAAAAAAAATAAAAAGTCCCATAATCGTGTATGATGATGTTATAACTAGTGGCATGTCTTTTCTTGGATTTTTAACGCCACCCCAAAAAATAAAATAAAATTAGTCATGACATCAATTACAATGTTATTTCGTTTTTAAGGAAGCATGTCATGCTGGAAGGAAAAAGTTGGAAACAATGTTGTGTAGAAGCTACTCGACTTAGATAGCTACTTCCTTCGGCCCATTTTAGACGAATACTTTTTATTTTATATGATAATTAAAAAATTATTAATAAATTGATCAATTTTAGTATTTTATCTTTTGTTCATATTGGTTAGCATCTAGAGAAAATAAATTTTGAATCTTTAAAATTTATTTAAACTTCCAAAGATCATATTAATTATATATAAGAGTAAAATGAAAAAAAATTCTATCATAATTTAGTAAGTGGTGAAATACTCCATCCGTCTAACTTTACTTGACCCCCTATTGATTTGGCACAAGGATTAAGAAGTAGTAAATGATGGGGTAATTTTACCAAATTACCCTTTGAATATAATAAATACGACGTCTTGAAAAATGTAATAGGGAAATGACTATAATTAATAATAAGAGTAAATCATGAACTAAATGGTAAATTGTCTCTTGATTTCATAAAGTGGACAAGTATTGTTGGGCATCTCAAAATAGTATTGGGGCAAGTAAGAGGGAGTAATATAGAACAAATATTTTTATTAAGATGTCCATCTAAAATGGTACGAATGAAGTAATAATGATTTTGAATAGTTTGTGCGTGCTTCAAATAATTGTGATAACATTCACTACTTCACATAAATATATATATATATAGGTATAGACACTGAAGTTTTATGGGACTCTATAGGATATGCTGGATTTCGATTAGATTTTTTTGGAGGCTATTCTACCTTAAACCCTAACTTATGCCTGTATACAATGTATTATATTCTCTTAAAGAGATATCTCAAGTAGCTGATATATTTTGGAGATATTCATTCAGGGATCAAAATATG
Organism: Solanum ossicruentum; assembly: GCA_025774065.1. Classification (NCBI taxonomy): domain Eukaryota; kingdom Viridiplantae; phylum Streptophyta; class Magnoliopsida; order Solanales; family Solanaceae; genus Solanum; species Solanum ossicruentum. The sequence goes on along the minus strand of JAOTQR010000001.1, from coordinate 27,089,438 downwards.
GAGATATATTCATTAAGAGATCAGAATACGATAGAAGAGAAGAATTAATGGAGAAACAAATTTCACATTGTTTATCAATTAAATTATATTCCTTCATATTTTATTTGTAATTACAATTTATTTTTCATCATTTTAAAATTAATTCCAAATAATAGGTACGTATTTGACTATTTTGTCCAACAAAATTTAGATAAAATAGAAACTTTTTTTGTTGTTGTTGCGTGCAATGTGAACTCTTCCCGCAAATAATCGTTCCAACTTCATTTACTGATGATAAGTTAGCAAGATCTAAACAATAATCTATGGGGTCATTGTAATTAATACCTTTTGTCCAAATATATAACAGCAACCATATTATAATTGTAATATTTCATTTCATTTGAATAGTTAATATTCAATCAATATTTTTTTTAAAAAAAAAATTTCCCTTTTTCAATAAAAGTAAAATTAATTGAACTAGCATAGACATATTGGCAATAAATTTATATATAGTCCATCCTCCTTAACCGCTCAGATGTCGACTAAATTAAGTTCAAACCTATGAATGACATCATGTCATCCATCACTATCACTTGTAGCCACCCTTAGGCATTGAAGCATGCCTTCTTCCATAACGTTACAAACAAGTCATGCCCTTTTATTTGAACAAAAGAGGACACTTGGAGAGAAGTCCCTTTGAAGCTACTCTAACAACACACCCAAAAAGGAAAAAGAAATGCATTGAATAATAAAAAGAAGAGAAAATTGGAGGGTTGGGAAATTAAAGTAGGTGTGATTATCACGTAATCCCCAACTAAATCACCAATTTAGTCAAATTATTAATGCGCTTCTCAACTAAATTCTTAGTTTATCCAATGTATGTTCTTTGTTTTAATAGGAGATTAAGGTCTAGAGACGGGTCAAAAGGAGATCCACAATTGATTAAGCCAAGATAATAAACAAAAATTAATTTTCTAAGGTAACTTTGTAACTACGTGAACTTTGTAACTCCTTTTCCTTTTTTGGTTCATTGAAGGCACGTAATGTTGAGTGTTGCCTTTTTACAAAGTTCGATCCAAGAAGACTTATGCTTCAATGTACTATTTATAAAACCTTCTCTAGTTCTAATCCAAGATTTTTTTGGAACAATTATTAATTTAGCCAAGTCATGTGAACCTAGTTCACAACATTCACAAAATAGTTAGGGATTGTAAATAGCTGATAAACTTGAAGTGTTGAAAAGCATTTTTTTCAGTGTTGTGAAATTGTTAATAAACTATTTATGCATGCGTTTAGTTCAGAGGTGTTGATAAGTTGTTCTTTTAGGATGACTAAATATCCAAAACAATTCGCAAAAAATTCAAATTCAAATATTTCTCGTGAAAATATAAGGAGGAACCACGAGTGTGGAGTGAAGAGGAAGTTAGAATTTTATTTTGGGAGGAAAAAATTAAGAATAAAATATTAGTAAAATACTTGATCAAACAATTTTTTTTTTATTTGTTCAACCCATTTTTCCTTTTTAGTGAAGTATTACCTTATACTTTCACTTCTATCCATATAAGAAAATATATGTGAAGTAACATGTAAAGTCACTAGAAGACCATCTATACACCTTTGAAGATAAATGAATTTTAATTTGAATATGAAAACCCCATCACCACATCTGACAACTTCAAATTTCTTCATAGTCTCTTTCAAAACCATTTTTTAATATCATGCAGCTTCAGATATAAACAGATTGAAAATACACAAAATATATGCAATATGTTGTATACATGTTGTATCTTTTATGTATTATCATTGTGTCAATACACTAGGTATATACTTACACACATTAAACTCTGGTAATGAAGTGTATTTATATATTCTTAATATGTAATCATTGTATATCACTAATCTTGTCCGAATATGCATTTTACGCACAATTCACACGCAGGATACATTGAGTATACACTTTTGATACATCAGTTATACTTTAAAAGTCATATATTAAGTATCATACATTGTTATGGATACACTTATGATACATTAAATATACACCGTAAAAATCACATTCACTGGCTTTTAGGGTTTAATTAACTTTTCATAATTACTTGGCCCATATTACTTTGTGTTTAAAATATCAACAGATTCGAATTTTTCTTGTGATTTTTTTTAGGCATATCTAACCTACGATTAATTGACATTTGCACTTTTGATCCTCCAAAATGTGAATCTTCACCAATGTAAAAATGTACTAAATGTTAAATCATCCAAACATCAATGAAAATTGTGTTGTTATTATATATTTAAGGATGATATTATTCTAAAAGTATCCTAAATATCTCATATTTCAAATATAAATAAACAAAATATATGTGTTTTAATTAATTGGCAGTTAAATATGTGCTTAGCTGAATATTTATAAAAATCAAAATCAAAATCAATAACTAAAGGTAGAAAGAAAACTATCCCTATTTTAAAATCAAACACTTATATAGTTCATACCATGAAAGTTGTTGGAGCATGACATTTTAATATTAAAGTGTACTATTATTTTAGTGGATATAAATTGACAAAAATATGGTTAATTATTTTAGGGATAACTTATATAATCACTAACCCCATGTTCTACCTCATTATGCTTGTAACTTGGATAACCACCGAGGCATAATTCCTCTATTCATTTACTTATATTATCATCTACTTTATTTCTATTCATGATAAGTGTGAATTTCTCACCTATAAATAGGAGTGTTTCTTCCTTCGTGAAAAAATGAGAAGTGTGAATAAATATTATAGTGTGTAGTAAAGTTAGTATAGTGTAAAAGAGATCAGAGTTGAGACAAAGAAAAATATTTTAAGTCTTCAACTAATCAACTATACAAAAGAGAGTAATTATTATATGTTAAAAGAAGATTCTTTTTTTTTCCTAATTGAGCTTTGGACCCTGTAATTAATCCGGAATTGTTGGAGTCATACAACATTGCTAATTTATGCTATTGTATCTTAGAAAGGACAAGTCAAGAGTATTGTTGTTAGATCGACGTTAAAATACCGTAGTAGGCCTGAATCTCCTTAAAAAGAGTGAGATATCCGCACCTCAGTTTGAATACTTTTTTATTCATTTTATCATTTTATTTTCTAACTGTAATTTATTGTCTTTGTGGTATATTTCACCCGCAAAAGTTCTACACTTATACCCGATGTGAGGTGTATCCGAAATTAAGTTTAATTTGAAAAGACAAATTAATTAAATATAAAATAAAAATTTATTTCAAGATAATTTTGAACTTGAAGAATAAATAAACAAACTAACTAAAAAGAGAGAAATTCCTTTATAAAAAAATATTATAATTAATAAAAATACAAATAACTTGCATGTTTAAAGTGAAAGAAAGTTATTATTAATAGACAGTATTCATACGAAGTATCTTTTATTGGTTTTCTATTTATATTTCAAAAAATGCATATTTCAATAAATCTTTATTTTCTTGTTTTAATCAAATGCGGAATATAGATATTCAACAGAAATGTTTATCTTCTTATTTATAATCTTAATTAACTTTTTAATAATTATATTCTAGTGTACGTAGTCGTGATATTGCAGATATGGAAATGGATCATGGGGAGAGCAAGTGTAGAAATTTAGAATTTCAAGGTGTAAAAGTCCTTGATTTTAAAATTCAGGAGATGTATCTAAAACTAAGTTATATTATAGAGGTGTTTAGTGTAATTAATCCTTTAATTAATTGATAGATTATCTAGTTTGTTGAGCCACTTTATTGAAGAACATATTAATCACATAAAATATTTCGAATTCATCATAAATTTTGCCCGGATATTTTGTTTTTCTTGTAGCAGGTCGTAGGAAATAATTTTTAGCTCTTTACAAATTTAATTTTAGTGTTATATATATGTCTTTTCTATTACAAAAATTCAAAAAGATGTTGCTTTTATTAAAATTGTAAGTGGATAAAAAACTTATTTCATCAGAAATATGTGTTAGTGATACTTGACAAAATTCCAATTAGAGTTTGAAATTAATGAAAGTATGAAATGAAATAAAAAATGCAGTAGTTATTTTGTTATATTTCTAATGAGTTTCAATCAGAATCAAGTTTAATATTAGTACTTTGGAATATTATACGCGTGATTATCATAATTTTTTAGCTAAATTTTAAAATTTAAGAAAGAAAACTAATTTAAATGATAGGGTAGTGTTTATGATTCAATTATTGATTTTCTTTTAGTTCACGACCATAAATCTTTTAAGGGATGAGTTAATTTTTTGCTAATTATTTATGATTAATTGAGCGATCCTCACTTTCTAAACTAGCTAACTATTAAGCTTGAATTAAGTTCACTATCTATTTCTTTATATAATATCAAAATAGTTAACTGATGGACCTCCATATAAAATTATTCACAACCCAACTGTCAAATTCTGGACATGAGAGGATATAAAAGAGTCTTTCATTAGCATTTGGAAAGATAAATAATATTTTTAATATGATTTAATGCTCAACACTTAAACTTGCTTCTTGAATGGGCTCATAATTCATTTCTTGGAACTGAGGCTTAGTAGTGTTTAAGTAAATACGTAGCTCAACAACAAATCTCTTTATGTTTCTAATTTCTAATGAATCAAGATATCTAGACCCCCATTTTCTATTCTATCCCCATTCCTTTATAATATTCAGGTAATTCGAACTTGAGTTCGAATGGTATGCTTTGGTATAAATAATCATTATTTGCTCTTCTACTGTGAGAGGAGCTGATTATGATTGTTAATTAAAATAGTTTATGTAATCGTTCATCTCTTGTCAATTGATTCGGAGTAGTTCTATCGATATTAGAAGCAAATGCTTCTAATTCTAAGAATTGGCCTCGTTCTAATTTTAATTACCAACTATCTGTTTTCTTTTGCTCTCTATAGCCAATCACCTTATTTTTTCAGTCTGACTAGTCATAGTGCAAACAAAAAATTGACCATAAATAGCTCATTTTCAGGAGAAAAGCATGTCAATTTAGACAAAATGTAGTGAGAATATGTATAATTAATCCACATAAGAGAAAGAAATATAAGAAAAACAAATTTAATAGACGGAAATCAAATCAACATTTATAGCAATGGAGACTTGGAGTAGTTTAATTTGGACAAGTTTTAAATCACTATGTAACCTTTACACAATGAACATGGGATATCACATTCTCGTAATAATTTCATGTTGTTGATGAATTTATCTGTCTTATAGTAATAAAATAAGTTGATGAAATTGCAAGAAAACATTTCCCATATTAAATAACTACAACAACACCATACATAACAAAATGAAAGAAAATACAAAAAGAAAAATGCTATTCGAATGTAATTCTAACTAGACAAATAATTCAACAATTATTTTCTTATAAATCAACATCAACTAGTGAGTTTGAACTATTTCAATATAATAATCACAATTTTTTCACTAACTTCCCAAAAATACTCGAGCAAAGACTATGATAATTGAGTTAGTGAATTTTAAATATTTAATAATAAATATTTAGCTTTTAAAAAAAAAGTGCGTAAAATATTTATTAGTAGTGAATGCAAATTTATACAGTAGTCGTTGTTAGTTGAGTATTTTATATTAGAATAAGTATTGATGCACGTAGGCATAGAAATGAAAAGACAATTGGATCCAAAAATTGTCAATACAGATAAGGCCGCGTTGATAGAGAATCCGACCAAACTATCACATCATTTCTTACATTTATCCCTCAATGCCAAGACATTCTACTTCACACTAAAAAATCTCTAGTAAACTACTAAAAACAAAATGACCGAGTTGATTGTTAACCTTCACAACTTATTCGTATTTGCAACAAGAAATACTGTTTAAGGTTTCGAAAAAATCTTGGTACCACGTATTGCCGCTAATTTAGTATTTTATTAGAGTTGATGCATCATCAGTTAACCAATAACAACTATGAATTGATGTTGCCATTACTTTCTCCGAACATACATCGCCTAAATATTGAGACTTGTCCAAAATTAGGTGAGGCTATATGTATTGGGCTAAGGAGGCATCAACTCTATTAGAGGATTAGACGTGGCATATACGAGATTTTCTTAGATCGATATTTAAACAAGTGAATAAATGACTATATCAATATCGTAACTTAAAAAAATATAATTTAGATAAAGTATTACTATTCTTTTTAAAAAGTAAGCACCAAACAATCACTCAAAATTGTATCATGGATTTAATTCTATAAGTTGGTCTTTATCAACTTCATTGTCGAGGAAGTTTTCTCAACATTTGGATACACAATTTTATACAAAGAATGCAAGTGTTATTCAGAATGATTCTTTTTAAGTTTGCCGTCAAATTTAGAGCTTAACCTTGATATAGTGGTGAAGACTACCAAGTTGGAGCATAGTAGGGGAAAAGGAAATTTCTAATGGAGCAATGAAATGTGTAGAGATTGACATGTAAAAACAATCTACTAATCATAGTCATAATTATAAACACTAAATTTTAAATGATATGGGGATTGACGTGTGAAACCTTGTAGCAAACGTGTTAAGTATCTCACATTTATAAGACTAGAACTCCTATGAATTGATAGGAATCCGCACAAGCGATGAATTTGATGTAGAATGAAGAATCGCATAAGGATTTGTCATACCGCGAATTCTCGTGTGCGTCATATTTGCTAATGAGGTGTTCTTTTTAATTTTTAAAAAATATTTTGTTGAATTTGAAAATGGAGACGGGAAATTTGAAAAGGACAAAGCCGCAAGGAAGAAAGAAAATGTGGGAGAATGAAAACATCTGGGTGTGCTTTGATACAAATAAAATCCCAGATTACGCGCATCTCCTGCCTATTGACCACTTTGAAATTCTCATTCATTACAATTTTTTTCCTCTTTTGCTCAACATATTTCTTCTTCTCCCCTCTTTCTTCTCCATATATAAGCTAACCAACAGACCAAACACACTCTCTCTTTTTCTGACTCTGACTACCCATCCTCTCCTTTTCATTCCCTTTTTTTATCGTTTTCTCGCCGCAGATCCCTTCTTCTCTCTCTTCTTCTCCATTCGCTACCCTTTCATGCTTTCGTCTTCCCTTCTTTGACTTCAATTCTGCTTTTGTTTTCTCCTGGTGGGGACTCACCTTCTCACCATGGGCCAGTGTTATGGAAAGACCGTCCCTACCGTCCGCGATTCTGATGGAGTCATCCCGACTCTCAACTCCGTTCCCCCCGACGGCGATCATCCCCAGCCGCAGACGCCAGTCAATTTTCCATCTGTCAAGAATACACCTGCTCGATCGTCTGCTAACAGTCCCTGGCCTAGCCCTTACCCTCATGGTGTAGCAGCTGTGACTCCCTCCCCGGCAAGGTCCACGCCTAGAAGGTTCTTCAAACGCCCGTTTCCTCCGCCCTCTCCGGCCAAGCACATCAAGGCGTCGCTCGCCAGGCGTTTTGGACATGCGAAGCCGCCAACGGAAGGGCCAATTCCAGAGGATGGTACAGCTGACCCCGATCAGTCGTTGGACAAGAATTTTGGATACAACAAGAACTTCGGGGCCAAGTTTGAGTTGGGGAAAGAAATCGGCCGTGGGCATTTTGGTCACACCTGTCATGCCAAGGGAAAGAAAGGAGAACTTAAGGACGTGCCTGTTGCTGTCAAAATCATCTCCAAAGCCAAGGTAGTTTTTACATTTGTCTTTTTCTTCCTGTTTGAAAGCATTGGACTTGTCAATTACGTCCGACAATACTGCTCCATTGTTTTTATTTCGAATCTTTTGGCTGCGCCCGGCTATTTTGGGCTTACGAGAAAGCAAATTTAGCTCAGAACAGAACTGAATATGACAATTTCATATATGTTGGGTGAGAGTCACCAGGATTCCGAATTTGTGACTCTGCAAAACTCTTGGCATAATTAGATTATATGTCTGATTGTCTTCTTTTCCTTTTAATGGATTCATTCTTTCTGAGATTTCAGTGTTTAGAGGGTACCTTCAATTTTTTTAGAGGTCTAAAGGCCTAAAATATCTATCAATGCTGCTGACAATCTGCAACAGCTGATCATCTTCCACATGTGCTTCTATGTTAATTTTGGTTACAGACATTATTCTCTTCCTTATCAACTACTCCTAATGTATGAGGTAACATTTTATGAAGGAAGGAGTTACAGGGAATTAAATGTGGAAACATTGAAGAAGATGAAGCATGTTTTGCACTGATTTCTTGCTTGGTTTTCAGTTTCACTAAAAATGAATACCATCACTCATGTGAGGAATGTCACCCTTCTAAATTCTATAATACACTATTGTGCTCATTCTTTGGCTTAAGAAATTTTTATTTTCACTGAAAAAATTTAGAATAGTATTGTGTATGCTCTGTTGATTAAACCAATTTAGAATCAAATAATTGGTTGGAGTTTTGTTATGATTCTATTACAAGGTATAGCCAGCTCTTGGGGTGGAGTTCTCCTTGAGTTGTATCAATGGTATCAGAGCCACCCATTACCCTTTGTATTAGTTGTGCCTTGGATGGTGACTCAAACATTGTAGTGTTGGCCCAGCGCTAGAAATGGTCTACCGCATTGTCTTCGAGAATGATAAATGCGGAGTGTGGTGGTTTTTATTTGTTCTATTGCGAGGTATGCAACTTAAGTCCCACATCGGTTTAATGTGGCTTATAGAGCTTTGGCTCTACCATTTCAATAGCTAGCTTTTGAAGTGTGGTTCTCCTTAGGTTGTATCAATCTTCTAGGGATCGTATTAGCGATGTTCTCATATATGGAGAATTTACTCAACCCATTTCTTCTTAACTGGGAACTTTGCTTCATGAACGTATTTGGCCTATGACATTCAATGTCTTCCTTACCTGCTTCGTGCCTAATAAATGCAATTGGATCTAAAGATTATCAAATCTATTTTCCAATTTTCTTTTGGAAGCTCATGAATTGTTGCTTCGCTTCACATTTGATAACCTTTATGAATATTCAATTAAAAGCGTAACATATGTGTGGGCTATACCGATTTGAGTTGAAATATGCTCATTTGTTTGCTCATCCTTGAATTGGATTCACATTACAAAAGTCCTTTTCCTTCATCTATCACATGGAATGTGTGTTTCTTTGTTTTGTAAGGAAGAGCAATGTATATGACAAGCTTCCTAAATTTTCTCTAAAATGAAATACTAATGTGTGGGAGCTTTTGACCTGAAGGATATGCTTACAATGCGGTGGAGTTCTCAACCAAAAGTCATCTCATCTTTTTAAGACGTGTGCATCGGTTTGAATTTCAAAAAGGCAAACTCCTTATTAATGCTACTTCAAGTCACGGGACTTGTGTCGCAGAATGACGTTACGAGACTCTGACTTGTGTAAGGTTTGTGCCATGTGGTGGAAAGTGAAACGATGACACCATGGTGGCCAAACCTATGTTTATACATACCTTAATCTAAACAATCATAATATGGTTGAATGTCCATATATCATATAGGTTTGAAAGAGCTTCTCGATTTCAGTTGTCAAAGGACTTAATGGTTTTGCAATTTGTTAAGTTTGTGATAAATAAACAAAAACCAATGTTTTATTTGGAGGGGCTGGAGGGTAAAGGTTGATTTGTCATAGAGTTTTATCTTTGCTCAATGTGGATCAACAAATTTTTTTTATGACAAAGGAACTCACAACTGATATCTTTTGGGTGCACACAGTGTAAACTTCATTTCTGTGTAATAGCTCGCTAAGCACGCAGGAGAGGTAAACTGTGCTAGGCAAGTCCCATTTGATGAATTCGACCCATAAGGCCAACCATTGTTGTCTCAAGTATTTCGAACTCGAGAGTTGAACTTTATTATGGAAGTCCCAAGCCAAACCATCTAAGCCATTCCAAAGGGTTATGTGGATCAACTTATCTTATGGTCACTATGGAATGGTATGCTAGTGATTTTGAATGTTGAGTGGTCTTTTTAATTTTTCCTCCATTTCAAAAAGAATGAAAGGTTTTAGTGAGGGTCAAGCCTTCTAATTTTTAGTTTCAATTCATATATCAACTCATGATCTTCTTCTCGTAGATTTTTGATAATTAGAAACTACGTAAAGAGTACCGTAAGTATTAACTAAAATATATTGATTAAAAGCATTAACTAAAATACTACAAGAATATGCGAAACAGTTGTCTAGAAACAATTATTTGACTCCCTAAAAGGTAATGGTTATAAACGGAATAGAAAAATTTTAGGTTGCTTAGACTCCGGTGCAGATATAGAGGTTAGATCCTCTACAATCTAAATTTTAGGATTTAAGATACAGATCCATGTACGGATATGAGTGTAGGAATTTGGCTAAAAGTAAATTCACATATTTAAAAATAGAGTTATAAAATCTAAATTGTGAAATATTATATGGAATGTTTGAGGAGAAAATATTGATCAAGTTAAGAAAATCCCGGAAGGAGATAAAAGGAAAGGAATTAGCAATAGAAATTTATAAATACTAGATATTTCATTTTTCTTCAATTTTACCTTAGTTTTTGTTTTGGTCAGTACCCAAAACCAGTTGCCTAGATAGCGTACGGATCCCACCCACATTGTGTTGACACGGGTGCGGCACCAATAGTGAAGAGTCCGAGCAACTTGGGAAAGAGTAAGTTAGAATGCTAGAAGTGATTGGTCCAGAGTTAATCAAAAAGGAAAAGTGGAAAAAGCTCTAAGGTCCATTGGGATTTTAAGCGCAAATAAAGTGTGGAATTGTATGAAAATGGTGCAAATGCATATATATGTTTAGTCCAAGACTAATAATTATAAGTATCACAAATATGCGAATAAATTTTTTTTAAAAAATTATGGTAAAATGAAATATCAACTGCTTAGTGTCACCTCTTCAGAATAGGCTCATAAGGCAAGGAAAAATATGCCTTAGAACTTTGATGATGACATTGAAGCACACGTAAACGGGGCGAAGCACTCAACATATTCGAGCCTCCGTCGGGTCTTAAGCATGCCTTTGACAACACTGAATTTGGTCCATTGTTTGCTTTATGTTTTGCCGGCTATATTTCGAGGAAATATGCTAACATATCATTTACATCAAATTCATTGGTCTTTCATTTTGTATTTCAAGTATTTACATTTCACACAACTTATTTTCAACGTTGTTTTTCTTCATAATGGTGATGTCTAGGCCAACTTTCACACACCTAGATAACTTTGTTACACAAAATTTAGGCAGATGGAAAGAAGTCACCTAATATTTTTGTTTGTACTATGAATGAACTTTGGCCTTCAAAATTTTCACTCACTTCATTAACTACTGGGTCATACATTTTTATGCAACTTATTCTCAATTATTAATGACTTAACATTAAAGGTTTTAGTTGAAATGTCTGAAGGAATAGCTATCACTATTCTAAAGAAGCTTCTCATGCATGGGGAAAATTTAATCTAGCATACAGTGTTAGATTTTTTGGCAGTGCTACGCTCCTCATGATGAAGTAAACCAAGATCTTTGGTGATTGCTTTGTGGTGTTAGAATATGTTATGCGACTTTCCCTCTGCCTAAATTTGTGTAAGGTTCATTCCTTTAATGTACACCGTCATGTATGAAGGAGTTGCCTTTTTATATTACGGACGAGTTGGTTAATTTAGCCTTTTTAGGTCAAACTATTCCTAATAAAAGCTTATTAGTGCATTCGGTTCACATGCACCAACTCGTTATAGAAATATTTAGTTGGTTCACTTCTCGGCCCATTGAATATTTGAATATGGTTCATTACTTTCACATGTCCTAATTTTTGAGTGGCGCAAAAGAAAATAGCTGATTAGTAGTGAAAATCTGATTCTATAAAGAGTTTGAATTAGTATTATCAAAGCATTCTTTAAGTGCATTTAAGCCTTGAAGCGAGGCTCAAACGCATTGAACCCTTCGCGTCGCTTAATGTTCGCTTCATCAAGGTTCTATGACATACTTTTCCTTGCTAATGATCTTATTTTGTAAAGGTGATATTAAACAATTGATATTTCACTTTTTGTTATTTTTTTTCAATTTTTTTTTGATATATTTGTCATTCAAGCTTATAATTATCAGACTTAGACTAAGCGTGTACTCCCTTTATTTCAAAAAGAATGACCTACTTTGTTTTTACTCTATTTCAAAAAAATGACTCCTTCCCTTTTTTTGGTAATACTTTAATTTCAAGTTTTTGATGTGGCATGTTTTAGGCCACGGGATTAAAAGACATTTTGGTACATTCGACATAACTTTAATTTAGGATCATAAGATTTGAAAAGTCTTCTTTATTTCTTTAGAAAACGTCGTGTTAAGTCAAATTAGATCATTCTTTCTGAAACGGAGGAAATATATTTCTATTTTTCCTCCCTTTGCAACTTTTTTCATTGCCCACGCTTTATTCGTGCTTTGGGCTAAAACCCCAACTGATCATAGATTCTTTTGCGCATTTTACTTTTGGTAATACTCATTTGAATGCATGTAAATTCTGGAGAACTATTGAAATCCTATCCCTCCACCTATGATTGAGTTGTCCTTTTTTTAATTTGATGTTTCTTTAATTGTTTTTGGAATTAATAGCATGTAGGTCCCAAGCAAGGACAACTAACAATATGATGAATTTGAATCTTAGCCATATAAATGTTGTCCGATTCTACCATTTTGCTACTGTATCATTGGATATCTTGTACATTGTGAGAAAAGAGTTCCCATTTAAAAGAAAACCCAATTTTGGGCATACTGGAAAGGCCAGAAAGCACATTTGGGTGGTGTATATGCACCAGTGATTTTTTGCGATGGTGATCTTGAGGGTTAGTAGAATCAAACTTGCTTCAATTATTTTATTTAAATGACCAGCAGAAAACTTTGAAAGGACTGATTAATTCCCCAGACTTTTTAAGTGCATACTGCGTTGTGGTTTGCGAATGCTAGTATTTTGAGTGTGAAGAGAACCTTCCCTTTCTAGTGCAGTGATTGGATAAGGTAATAGGGGAAAATACATTTTTTCCTGTTTGAAATTTGGGATTGATCTTAGAATAGCATGCTGATCTTCTGAAACTGAATGATTCATGCTGCTTCCTAATCTGAAACGTCTCTATAAAGGTCCACATACTTGAAATTTCATTATTTCAATATTGGATTGAAAGCCTTATCTATGTTTATAGTAATACACTGAGACATAATAACAGTTAGTATCGGATTATTGACTTGTTTCTGTTACCTTCCGTTACTTGTTGCTGCAGCTCATGCACAGGGTTTACCCTAAGTATCTTTAGTCCTTTGCATCATTTGTTGCCTCGTTTCATCTCGTATGATATTCTCTGAGAGATATTCAGATGAGTTCTAGGCGAAATGTTCCACAGTAACCATGATCTTCCATCAAATCTTGATGGTTGGAGATTTTGATCTAATAAACTTTGGTACAAAATAAGTGGTATAGAGCGTTGAAATCCATAAAACAAAGTCAAATTGCATAAGCTTAGCCCCATAGGTAACTTAGATTCACAGGGTGAAATCACAACGATCAAAATTATGTTTCCTGAATTACTGTAATTCATACATCTGTTGACAATGTAAATGAATGCTTATCTAAACAATTTGTCATGTTAAATTCATTTGAGACTACCTGCATATATTTCTTACTTTTTTTAGTGTATTTTTTTACCTAGATCTACTCCCACACTTTCAAATATTTATTGAGTTGTTTTTATCTACCATCTTAACGCAACTGGTCTTGTTCTTCTTTTTAGTTGGTATGTGCTACAATGGCAAGTGGGAAAGACTTTATTGTGAAGTTTGAAGTGGAGCATTAATTGTTATTGTGTTGAATTGCTATGATATCCATTTAGGCAAAAGCTTGGGTGAACTATCTCACAATTAATCATAAACCAATAAGATGTTAAAAAGCCATGTCTTCCTTTTGCTTAGGGAGTTAGGTCTATATAGTCTGATTCTTTTAATCCAGAAATATGGGATGGACAAAAACTTTTGTTGAATAGTTTCATTACATCTACTGTTTGATTGACACCTAGTCTTGCATAATGCTGCTTGTTATCCAGTGATTGTCAAGACTTACTGATGTTAAAAATTTTATGTCCAGATGACCACTGCAATATCCATTGAAGATGTTCGCCGAGAGGTGAAAATTTTGAGGGCTCTATCAGGACATAAACATCTCGTGAAATTTCACGATGCTTGTGAGGATGCCAATAATGTGTACATAGCAATGGAGTATGTGCTTCATTTCCCATTTGATTTTGGCAATTGTAACATTTTCCATTTTGCTTCTCATAAGCAGATTTAGTAAACAATGCCAAACCTGGAATTCTTTCAAGATCTGCGAGAATTTTGATTGAGTAATGAGCAGATAATATTCTCCTCCCACTAGTATAGTTTTGTGCCTGATGGTCTTCTTAACTTTTGAACATGCAGATTGTGTGAAGGAGGAGAATTACTTGACAGAATATTGTCAAGGTAAATGGAATGCTCTTCATAAACTAAATAACCTACTTTGAGTGCTTGTAGTTTGTATTTTAATGTTCTATGTTTCTATGCAGAGGTGGTAAATATACAGAGGATGATGCCAAACTTATTATTGTTCAAATTCTAAATGTAGTTGCATTTTGTCATCTCCAAGGTGTGGTCCACCGTGACCTGAAGCCTGAGGTTTGTAGTTGTTATTTTGCTCTCTATGGAGACTGTAATTACTTTATATTTCCTTGTGTTAGTTTAGTTAACAATGCTTTTTCAATTGCTGGCATCACAGAATTTCCTTTTCACTTCCCGAAATGAAGATGCTGATCTGAAGCTCATTGATTTCGGGCTTTCTGACTTTATAAGACCAGGTAACTCTATTAGAACGTTTTCTTAAAATCTGTATAAGCTAGTATACCACCAGTCTGAAGCAGGCAGTAACATTAGCACACATTTTGTCCATTGGAAGAATTCTGTTTCAAGTTATTGATGTCATTTTTTGCAATGGGGTTGTTATTACATGTGACTTATGATTGAAATTTTAACATGCTTGGTAGATTGAGGGGACACATCATTGCCTCTGGGTCATGTGTAGATTAGGTTTCTGATGCTATGTGTGTTTGGTGATTTCTAAATTATAGTAGTTTTCCTAGTTAATTATGTCATTGTAATCACTCAAGTCAGTAAGCACTTAACCTAGAGGAGTATTAAAATCGCTCCATGATATGATTGTCAAGTTCTCATGGAGTGACTTTTTTGCTTGCTTTTGGGCATTATAAGTTTCTTTAGTGCCATCCAAACTGTTCCTATGAACAGAATCTTTTTAAACCAGTTCTGCCTTCTCACATGATGTGAATAGGCAGGTGTGACACCAGAAAGATTGAAGTTGTTGCAATGGAACAACAATCTCTTGGGGTTTGTGTGGACTTCATGAACAATAGAACACAGTGAAAGCAAAGTGTCTGCATAGGCAACGCCAACAAGTTTTATTATAAGGTTTAGTTATTAGTGATAGTCACATTAGATCTGGGTTTGACAGTTTTTCAGTTTCAGTTTCAGTTTCATGAGAGATTGTATGACTTGGTGTGTATTATTTTCTAAGGACCCATGCTTTGATCAACCCGCAAGTTTTTAATATTATAAGGCCTACATTTGGTGTTCTGCAGATGAAAGACTTAATGATATTGTGGGAAGCGCATACTATGTGGCACCAGAAGTTCTCCACAGATCTTACAGTTTGGAAGCGGACATCTGGAGCATTGGGGTGATTACCTACATTTTGTTATGTGGAAGCCGACCATTCTGGGCAAGGACTGAATCTGGGATTTTTCGCTCAGTATTGAGAGCTGATCCTAACTTTGAAGACTTGCCTTGGCCTTCTGTGTCCCCTGAGGCCAAGGACTTTGTAAAGAGGCTTTTAAATAAGGACTATCGTAAGCGGATGACTGCCGCTCAAGCTTTGAGTAAGTTCATGACTCCTTCACAAATTCATTAGTTTACCATTGATTATCACTTCTCAGCTTGTTATTTTACCACATGAGAGAGTGTTAATTTTGCCTAAACCATATTCTATAAATTTTCTTGGGCGTTCAATTATGTCATGCACACAGTTTCTTGTAAAAATATAAATAATACATATTTTTCCAATTACAGCACATCCATGGTTGCGTAGTGAAAGCTATCCTATACCATTGGATATATTCGTCTATAAGTTGGTGAAGTCATATCTGAATGCTACACCTCTCAAGCGTGCAGCACTAAAGGTTTGATGTTTTCTTTTTCTCTGTTTTTCCTTGTCCTCGTTTGACAGTTATAGCATGACAACTATAACCTTCAAAACACATCTTGTAGTTGAACTATATTCTTAAATTAAGAAAATAGTGGCATTCATCTGGAATTAGAGCTGGAATAATTCTTGACCCTATATAGAAGGTTTTGTTTTGGTGGGAGTTTGGTTTTGGAAGACTAATTTACTGTGATTATTGATTGGTAGTCCAGAAGAGCAAATGGATAACCGACTGTTAAAGGAACTAGGAAGAGGTAAAAAGAGAAGCCTGAGTAGGAGAAGTGCATGGAAGATGGAAAACAAATAATTAGAAATTTCAAAAGAAAATTGAAGTATTTGTAAAATCAAATCAGGTCCTGACAAATATGATAATGCAGTTGCATGGTGGGTCAAATTCTTTACCTATTTATCCAAGTTAGTATCTTATAGTACTACACAATTACACATTCAACTTTTAGCTCTCATTCAAATTAGATAGCTTTCCACCCTCAGTTCTACAGTTGGAATGCTTATCTGACCATTCACTTCAACAACTTTCTGCTTCAAGTGTCGAACTTTCCTCCTTGTATAGACTCCTGCATTCTAAGCATCACCCGGATAATATATGGAAGGTCTTCATGTCACCATATAGTATATTACCTATGAGCTGTTGCATTGATTTTGCTTTAGAGCTTTTCTCTTTAACACTTAATAGAAAATGAAGACTCCATGCTAGCAATCCGGAAAGTGGTCGATTAGTAGACAATTCCCTTGGCTCTTTGCCCCGGAGTGTGGTTATTTGGCATTTGTTTGATTATTGCATATAGATGTTGGATGACTTCATTTCTTCTCACCTTTAATCAATCTCATGGCTTACCCTGTTACAATAGTAATCTTCTTAGTGATTTATGATATGGTAGTGTCTTTTATTTGACAAATTTCTTTCTTTTGCTGATGTTCTTCATGGACGGATTGCTCTTCTGATGTGCCAATTTTACTTCAATGGAAGTATGATCAGAATGAATATAGTTACTGTAACACTATGCTAAGTTTTAACACTGTTGTGGCTTTGTGTGTTCAGGCTCTTTCTAAAGCTTTAACAGAAGATGAAATGGTTTACCTAAGAGCTCAATTTGTGCTTCTGGAACCTAGTAAAGATGGCCGTGTCTCGATAGAAAACTTCAGAATGGTTAGTGTCTTGACAGCGTCTCTGGTCATCTTTTTCTAAATAAATAGAAAAAGACATTTAAGACTGAACTGTTCAAACATGATAGAGGAGATGTCAATTTCTCTTTAGCAATCTCTGTCAATTGTGAAATCAGAAGTTACTAAGTGTTTTTGAAACTGCAGGCTCTTTTAGGAAATGCTACTGATGCTATGAAGGAGTCAAGGGTGCCCGATATTCTGAATGCGGTAAGATGCATCTGATCTTTAGAATCAGTCAAAAGTCAAGTTTAAACTGTTTTCTGCAGTAGATGCGAGATCAAGCTCCAGTGACTTGAAATAATGTAGCCTGCTTTCATCTCCGATTAATGTAGCATGCTATCCAGCCATTTTGTTATTGAAGGCTAGCTTCAGTAGATGTATCGTCTTCTGTCTGTGTCTGTACATGGAGATTTGTCTTCTGACCCATCCTCATCCAGAACGATTTTTCTTTTTAATTACTGAAATAAACACTTATCATTTATGTCTTGTATCATTATGTGAAACTTATTTTCTTTTTACCTTTCAGATGACACCATTGTCATATAAGAAGTTGGATTTTGAAGAGTTTTGTGCGGCTGCAATCAGCATATATCAATTGGAGGCCCTCGAGGGATGGGAGCAGATTGCAGCAGTGGCATTTCAACATTTTGAGGAAGAAGGAAATCGGCATGTTTCCGTGGAGGAGTTGGCTAGGGTATCTTTCTATTACCATTGCTGTCGGTATTCCTCAGTATTCAACCAATTCTGAATTTGGTTACAACTTTGCAGGAGTTGAATGTGGGTCCAACTGCTCATTCCATTCTGAGAGATTGGATGAGAAGTGATGGAAAACTCACTTTGCTTGGATATACCAAATTTTTGCATGGTGTGACTCTTCGGAGTGCACAGATGAGACATCATTAGCTGCTCATCAGAAAAAATACATGAGACATCATTAGCAACAATCTTCAATTTCTTTTACTCCCTTTTGAATAGCGTTTGGCAAATGATAGGAATTAACTGTTGATTGAGAAAAAAAAAGGCAAGAGATTTTTATACTTTGTTGCTTTCCTATAATGCTTTTCAAGTTGTATTTTGGTGGCAGGCGAGATTGATAGTACACGAGTACTATAGTTGAGCAGAGTGGCGAAGCATTGTAAGCCACAACTGCACAACCATTTCTACCATCACAACTATCAACCACTATAATCACTACAACCAGGTACCTACCATCTCAAACCCCCTGCTACATCAATGTGGTCACCCCTGTTAACCTTGGCACCACCACAATTGGATAACACCATGTCCACCTCCAAACATAGCTACCATCACCAAACACCACTGCCTAGTTGTCATGTCACTATTTATATGAGGTAGTAGTAAGGTGTGCATGCATTTTACCCTCTTCAGATTTCACTAGTGGGATTTCACTGGATATGAATTTGTCATGTCACTAAACACCACCATTGCATGTGGCTAGCCTAATGTCGTTGGGCGTCGTAAAGTACTAGGCATTGAGTAGTAGGAATTTGTTCACTGAGGAGTGTGTAGGTCATGGCAGTGTTTGATTGGAACTCAGTTTTTATTACAAGCACAGGAACTTTTAGAAGCTATGTATAAGGGGTTTAGGAATTCTAAAGTAAGAGAAAATTATTGCAAAGCATATTTTTCTAATATATTATAAGGTGAATTCGGTCGCATCTTCAAACTCCCACTTAGCTTCGTCCCTGGTAGAGACAAGGAGTGCATACCTTTTGTATGCATTAGGTACATCAGCATACATAATAAGTCATGCAAACAGGAACAGGAGAAGAGTGATATGGAAAATCAGAGTTCTGACTTCCTGTTTCCTGTAATTTATGCTTCTTTCTGATGATGATAATTTCAGGATTTCCCTAGATAAAATATTTACATATCTAATGACTTTATGACACTATATAAGACTTAATGATTTGAGAATTTTGAGACATTAAATATTATGACATGTTTAAAATTTAAAAAGCATTTGGTATTTACATTGATTAAAACTATATATATCACACCAATTAAAATAATGAGTAGTTATTCATATTTGTGAATGTGTGTTTTCCTCCCATTTTGGGGTCACTTGGTTATGTCTGAATACGTTATGTTACCTTTTAAACAGGGCTTTGGGTGCTGCTTGCCGACCACCAAAAGCCAATGGTCCCCATGAAAGCAACGACACTGCTGATTTTTTTAAGAAAAATGGTCTTCAAATCTTAAACACTGAAAAGAGCTAAACGTTTAAATTTAAACTTTTTTCTTTTTAAGGAGGTCGTTTTCTTGGTGTTTGATTAACATGCCACGTGCTTCACATCACTCCTCTATGTTCTACATCACGTTAGGTAGACAATTCCTCATTTGTTTCAACCTCCTCCGTACTAATTTAAATATCCTAATTTAATTCAATATTAAAATTTAAATTAAAAATAGTTAAATTTTACAGTTATAAATGTTATGAAGGTGGGTCTAAATAGAGTAAAACATAATTAAAAAAAGAAAAGATAGTATTCATTTTGAGAAAAACTAAAAAAAAATTAAAATAACATTCTGTTCTTTATTATTTACGTCGGATCATAACTTTATTATTTACGTCGGATCATAATGAATGTAGATCTTACTAAAAAGTGTATTAATTTAAATTTGAATGCGTTTTGTCATTTTTTCACTTCAAGATTCAATCAGTACCATTTTGTCATTAATTGCATATCAAATCAAATTGAACTAGAGGGATCATATACTTTATTATATCATATTTCTTGTAAAAAATAAGAACTGCCCACGAGACAATTTTCCATTGATATATGAATATGAAGAAACAAATACTTCAGAAGAACATAAGCTTTAACACAATTACCTCATACCGAGCTCATTTAAACCGGTAATTTCAATAAAAGAAAAGAAAAATCTATTAAAAACATGATGAACTTAACGCATGTTAGTTTCATCTTAAAAATACCCTCCATCTAAACTATTACCAAGTTAAAAACA
>JAOTQR010000001.1:27020440-27031112 GCA_025774065.1 Solanum ossicruentum | reverse complement strand
GGGAGGTTAGGGGTGGTGAGGGGAGTCAGATATTGGTTTGTAGTTTGTTTTTATGGTCTGGGAGGGGGGGGGGGATGACCACGACAATTAGCAAGAAAATACCATTTATAAAATTTGTCTTTTCAATTTCACATTGAAGTTAAATACCTGTGTCTGGTTGGTCGTGTAAAAAAAACATCATGCATGACTAATCTGGACATATGGTTGATGGTATTGATTATATATATGCATATATTACATGCATGCAGACACGTCTTGATTGACATGTCTGCTTCAGTTATCTGCTTGAGTAGCTGAGCAGACAATTGTCAATTAATTTGTCTGGTTAAGTAGACAGCTGCAACTTATTTGTTAAGCAGGCAGTTGTTAACATATTTTTATTTTATTGTTTCTATTGATTATTTCCTCATTTACTTCAAGTGTGATTTTACAATATTACCCTAATAAAGCATTTTATTTTATACGTGCAACATAAATTGAATAACATAAACTAGTATGAGTCACAATAAAAAATTTACAAAATATATTAATATCACATAAATTGAGATTAAAAAATAAAGTCCTATGTTAACACGGGATCTAATAACTAGTATATATATATATGCGGAGTACAAAATAAGATTATGGTTATTGATTGCCCAATGGGGGATTAAATTTTGTAAAGACAAAATACCATTTTAAAGAAACTAATTCTTGCATAAACATAAACAATTTCTACATTATAATATTAAAAGTTAGGCTCCAGGTAGGCTATAAATGTCATGAGGCAACCTGTGGTTGTATATATTCTGGAATTGATTAAGGAACCAATGACTCGAATCAAATCCAACAATAATTAGCTGTAGAGAATAGATATATATCGCTTTTGTTATTATATGATTCCATATTTATGGAATCCTTCAGAAATTAAATAACAAAGCAAGCAGTCAATAATAAAAAGTAAATAAAATGTTTTTAACCTTTTAAAATTTTGACGAAAATAAATTAGTAATTTAATGTAAGAATTCATGTGCACGATATAACTGTGTTTTTTGTGGCTCAGTTTCACTTTGATTTTTTTCTTTTAAAGATAGTATGATATGAATAATCTGATCACCAAGCAAATTTGAAGAAAAAAAGGATTAATCAAGAAATAAGTGGATGCTTAATGAGTGGGGCATCTCCAATTGTTGCTTGATAATTAGCTTGAACATTATTCCTACCACTTGACAAACCACAGATTCTGTGATAATCATGCTACAACTAATTATATTTTAATTTGACCCAATATAATAATGTATGGAGGTATATATGGAAATCCAATTTCACCCAAAGGGGAAAGATTTTGGTATCCAAAAATCTAGCAGCTGGTAAGAATAGGACCAAAATGTTAATGTTTATGTACTTTTATTATTCTAATTTGTTCAAAACTATTTTAGTCAAAGTATGTTCTATACTAGTGGCAAATACAGGTCCATCCAATTACAACTTGAGCAAACAAGAGAACCCAACAAAATTACATTTTGATTAAAATAATTGAACTGAAAAGGCATAAGGAAAATAGGACCACGGAAAAGAATATGTTCATATTCTTCAAACAAATTCTCAAATTAAAATCCGAATCCTATGGTGGTTAAATTCGATTCATTGGTTAATTAAACATTTTCTTAACTAAAAAAAAGTGTAAGTGGGTTAGGCAACAAGAACAGCTAGCTTGCACACTCAAACAAGACAATTGTTGTTATTTGCAGTTCATGCACTACTCATTATTCTTTACAAGATTAAGGTAATCTTAATCCATGCTTAAGGTTCTTTACATAACAAAAGTCCATGTGCACTTACTCACTTGCCTGTCATTCCTAAAGTAACAACATTAATTTATAGTTCAACCTCCATATTATCCGATACAGATAGAACAAACATAACTAGAAATAACAATAATAACATATCAATATAATTTTAAATGAGATTTGAAAAAGATTATATGTACGAAGACTTATATATGATTTCGATTATTTACGATAGATCCTCGATAACTTCACTAATTACTTATCTCGTTTAGGCATTAACCTTAAATAGCATAGCTAGGTGTAACCAGGGGCAAGCCAATCTAAGGGGTGTCAAGCGGTATCCGTTCGTAAAAAAATTATATATAGGTCAAAATTTAATTAATAAATATTTATATAAATATTGATACCTCTTGATGTGCAAAAATTGTTTGGAATCATGTGTTCTATCCTTGTAGGAATATATATTTTTATTTGACGATACCTCTTATTAAAAACTTTGACTCCGACACTGAGTGGAGCTTAGGAATTTGATGATTTGCAGAGGCGCTGAACATACTAGTTTACTTTTCTTTCCATTTTTTAAAGGTGAGATGATATTCGTGTTAATTACCCCATATATAACTAGTCTAAATGACTTTTTGAAATCAATTTTTTCAAAGGAAGATTTTTCACTGCAATTTCTTTTCCCTTTTCAAATTCTTATTTCAAACGTGAAGCCATATTTTTATACATACAGCTCCATTACATGTATTATTAATGCATCTCTTTGTATTTCTTTTTTTGGTCATTGCTTATTATAATCTTATTAGTACAATATTAGACATTATTACTTGCATATTAGTAAACCAGCACTATAGTAAAAGTACTAATTTGAAGATTGATGTTTTGGTAGTGGCGGAACCAGTATTTTCGTCAAGGCTGTTCATACTTTTAGAATATGGATGGGTAATTTTTAGTATTCAACAATTCATATATATCAAAATATATATATTTAATCTACATATTCAAAATAGTTTTCCGACGAACGGTGTTCATCTGACCTTGGTTGAATGTAATTTTACCCCTATATCCTGGTGATGCTAATGAAGTATATTGAAAATATCTTGTTTTCCTTTTGAACATATTTAAAACATCATATTTATTTCCTTTTTTATTTGTGTTAGAATAATTATTTTTTTATAGGATGAAATTAATCTCTGGTTTGTCTTTAAGAGTTAAGATACTTCCACTATGAATATAAGATATATATAATGTCAGTAAACGAGTCATTTAAATTTATTATAATTGATGAAATTACAATGAAACATATCAAAGAGACTTGCGTCCAGAAATTCTCTGAGTTAATGCCAAAATTTTCGTGAAATTCTATGTATTACTTAAAGCTTTTGGAGGATATGATTGGTGAACTTCAAGGAGATTAAAATAGACCACACTTTATAATTGGGATTTGAACAATTAACTTTTAAACTCCTTTTACCTTTTTATTTTTTAACAAAAGGAAGATTCTTCCTCTTCTCAATTTTTTACTCATATATCATGGAACCACTTAATGCATACCACAGATATATTAGTATTTTATATCTCTTTATATTTTCTTTTCTTTTTAATTTTAATCTTACTACATATACAATCTTAGTACATTAGTACTCTGGTACTGATTAATAATACTAATACTTTATATGTTGATGTCTTGGTGGTCATAATGACAAATTATTATTGTTATTATTAACCTAAAGTCCTAGCTAAAGTCTGAATTTTGAGAATTGAGAAACTATGAAATGAGTCCTTTGGTAACGTAAAATTTTAAGTAGTCGAAATAGTGTTTATTTTACTCAAATGCTAAATAGTTATACAAAACAAAAAAAAGTTGGTGCCGTAAATTAAATAAATTTTCTTTTCCCAACCTTTATTTATTTTTTCTAATCTATATCTCCCTTGTTTGCTTTTTCTTAGATACTTCGCAGAAAATAAGTTCTGCTTTCCTAGAGTCAATGAATCCTCTAGATTTTTTTAAAAATCATAATCATTGCTGCAATGCACGAACTGACGAATAAATCAAGAAAGAGAGATTTTTGAATTTATAATTGTACGAAAACACCGTCAGTAGAGGAAAGGACCACTAACTATAACAATCATACAGTTAATTAATATACGAAGAAACTAGAGAACAATCTCCCTGAAATTCCCCACCAAATATATAAATATATTTTACGAGAAGTCTTGAAATAACAATAAAATTACCTTCATATGACTTTTAGGTTTATAGGTTCAAACTGTGAAAGCAATTGCTAATACTTTCATTCGAATAAGTTATCTGTATCACACCTTTTAGCACGAACATATAATACTTTGTGCACTGAATTATCTATTTAAGCAGCTTCGAGATGACGTGGATATTATATATTAAAATTCCTTGCTGGAAAAGAAACCATCTTCATTATTGATCATGATGATCAATATCACAACATATTTTATTTGAATAAGTGAAGAATCATATCTATGATGAACACCTCTAAGATTTGCGACCGAGTTCATTGGATTAGGCAGGAGATTTTCTTGATTTGACGCTGTTATCGCATCTATTTTATGTCCTTCTGGCGTGAGTCAAATATTATATTTTTTTTCTGCTTTACCTTTTAATAATACTCCAAAAATTGTTTTTAATCATTTATTATAACCAACAAATCCAGATCTCAGGCTCCCTTATCCATCACTAATTTTTAATGTTTAATTATAATTTGACTCCTCTTAGTGGACAAAAATGTGGTGTACATTTGGGTTTACAAAGTTAATCGAGGATTTGTTTTATGGCACAACAGCGATAATTTATAAACACAAGTCAGTCCCCTTAATAGATTACAGCCTAACATGCACTTATCACATATATTAGTGATATGTAATTTTTTAAATATATTTTTTCAATTCATAATATAATTAATCTTTTTAAAATTTCTTTGATATGTGTCAATTTTTTTTTTCATAATTCTTACTTTTCATGTGAATTTTTTATTTTTTTTCTTCAATTAGTACTCAATATATTTTTTTAAAATAATATATTATCTATTATTTTGCTAAAATAAAATAAAATAAGGGACTTCACATACATTTAGGGCCCTTAGGTACCTGTTCTTTTTTCTTTTTTTTTTTTAAAAAAAAGCTTAATTAATATCCATCGACAATATAATTTTTTTTACGTGATCAAATAATTTAAAGCTAATTAAAGGTAATTCTCCAAGTATTTGTTACTTTTTAAATATTTAAGTTATAAATGATAAGTAGTAGTAATGGCAGAAGGTAAGTTGGACTCTATCGTCTACATTTATTATTATGCCCAATTTATGAGCTTGTTTACCAAAAAATCTAAAAGATTCTCCTTCTCTTATGCTTTTTCATTTGTTGTTATGCATATTTTATTTCAGCAATATCATTGAAGCAATGAACAACACACACACACATAGTAATCCCTAAGCCAGTTTCATAGCCACATATAATTTTGAATAGCCAATTGAATATTTTTTTGTTAAAAATTATATTATATATAGAGAGAGAATTATATGAAATATACGAATTAAAATATGATCTATATTAAATCTTGAATACATTTAATAAAAAAATTTATTTGCCACTGTCCCAAACTATATTACACGTGGAAAATCTTTATATATATGTTAAATTATTTTTTCTCCAGATTTTAAACATGGTGAAGTTTTATAGTCGATTCATTGTTCATTTTAAGAGAAAAACTATTTTTAAACAACTAATTTATCATAATATAATTATGAATAATAATTCTTTATTCTGATAATTTTCGTCCTATTGAAAAAGATTAAATTATAGTCCCTCAAAGTAAAACAACTTCTTAATTTCCATTGATTCTAAGATTCAAACACGTCCAATCTTTAAATAACTTGAATTTGTGTTAAGCATATATTAAAATGATGACTTTAAAGCAAACCCTCCATTCATTAGAAAAGATGAGTAGTTATCAAGCTTGTACATAAGATCTCTTCTAACAAAAATTCCCAACTAATTAAAGATCTGAATTTTAGATCTCTTCTAACAAATTATTCCCAAATAATTAAAGATTTGAATTTTAGAGTATAAAGTATCAACTTTTTTAATTGAACAAAAAAGATTAGCAGCAAATTAATATTTTTCTTTTGACTGAAACTAAAAAAATAAAATTGAAAATTAAAAATTAAAATGGTAACTGGTTGTTATCAATTAATGTTATCTGATTACAACAACAATAACAACATACCCATTAAATTCCACAAGTGGGGTCTGGAGAGGATAGAAATTTACGCAGAACTTATCACTATCAAAGTAAAGAGACTGTTTTCTGGAAACCCTCATCACAAAACCCGTAAATATAAAGAACTAGATATGACAAAAAGTAAGTGAACAGGAAAGGAAAGGGAACAGAAAGAGTGACTACTAAAGACAATATGTAAATACGATAAAACTAACACATAATGCGAACTAATGTTATCTGATTATATAAGAAAAAGTTTACATTTATCCAATTTCATATAAAAAATAATTTTTTGAAAGAAAAAAAATAATGTATACTAATACGTGGTCCTATTTGAGCATCTTCCACTGCCAATTTCAATGGACGGAGTTTTATTTCAATGTATGACAGGAATCGACGTCTTAAATCCCAACTTATGTTGGCCTCAAGAAACGTTACTTTCCCCTTCCTCTGTCACATGACTCACCAATGTACACTCCACCACCTTGGATCAAGCTTTTCAAAAATTAAAAATTATATATATTTTTCAGAAGTTAACAAAACATTTTTTTTAAAAAAAGTAATAATTAGAAGTACTTGAAAAAGTTTGACCAACTGTTAATTGCTACTTATCATGCTTCTAAAATTTGTTGATCGAATATAATTGTATTTTATCAAAAAAAATTGTAAAAAAAAATCATTTTATAAATTTAGCTATGTTAGCAGAAAAATTTATTTAACATCACTAAATAATGTATGATTTAGCAATTAATATAGTATATAATGTGTTAAACAATTCTTGGCCTTAAACATCCTAGTAATAATTTATAATAATATAGAAATTCGAGGCAGCAAGTAGATATTTAACAGAGAACAGAAGCATAACGTAGAAGTAATATGCAATAATAAAAGTAATTAAATGGCAATAATAGTGGGAAAATGACAAGATGGGAGAGTGAAAGGTAACGTCCGCGAGTAAAAATGAGTCATAACTCCTAACTGCCAGAAGCTTGGAGAAATGGGGAAAAGAGTAGTCACACCTTGGGGAAATGGGGAGAAGAGTAGTCAGCATGTTGTCAGATAAGGGTAAAATTGAAATATTTTGCATGTTTTGGGTTAATGAAACGTGGCATTGCAACAAAGACAGGTGGTGGATGAGTACAAGGGCAAGAGGAGGCAGGATATGGAATATCACATGATATAAATTAAATAAAATAATTAAAATTTAATTTATGTCATGTGTTAATTTATGAGATCTAAAGTAAAAATTTAGAAAAGATTATTATATTTATTTAATTTTTTCATATATTTTATTTTATTAATATTTATTTTAATTGAATGTATAATTTTTCTCGTAATATTTTGTAAGACAAAATTTCCATCAATCTTGGATGGAGCGAAAGATTCACTATTTTTTGGCTTTGGGATATAATGAAATAAAACAAAATGACCCATTAACTATCTGCGTTTCATTCAATTGTGAAGCAACAGTTAGTAAATGCAACTTTCGACGCTCATCGTGGATCATCCGGAAACAGTCCCGCTATGTTTTTAAACATAGGGCTGAGTACATCCGACCTCTCCTTACCTCGCAACAGGCGGGAGCATTTGAGACATTGGGGTAATGTTATTGTTGTATTTTGTAAGACAAAAATAAACATATATAAATTATTTTACGTTACATAACAACATAAATGTTTAAATCTTTTTTATTGATTATTATTTCAAAAACTTTTTCAATTGTTATAAAAATTATCAATACTTATCTAGAAGTATTTAAGAATTTAAGATTGATCATTTGATTGAATATGACAATTAGGGTATTTTTTTTATTTATATAATATTTTGTACTAATTCTAATTACAACAATCAATAATATAATTATTGCTATCTTTAGAAAACATTCAAAGTTAAGATAACAATTTTCAAACTTTAATTATTTGATAATGTAATTAGTTTGAGCTTGAAATGTTTTATAAAATATATGAAAGAATTGAAATATTTAAATATGATTGATTTAAATTGACGCGAATTTGACAAATTAAGAAACAGAAAGTATCTGCAAGAGATAACTAATAAGCTATTACTCTCTATGTATATTTTAGTTGTCATAATTTTTATTTTTAGAGTCAAACTATATAAATTTTAATTAATATTTTAAGATGTATTTATTAACATTCGAAAAACAATATGACAACGAAAATGGACCAGAGAAATACTTTTTTAATTAATAGTAATAATAAATATTTCTTCCTTTAAAAAAGAATGATTTAATTTGACCTGACAAAAAAATTAAGAAAATAAGAAAAAATCATTTATTTTGCGATATGTAAATTAAAGTTATGTCAAATGTACCAAAATATTAATTAATCTTGCCTCTTAATTGAACTTACTACGATGTACATGTATGATTTTGTATTTGAGCTTTAAATTTTGACGATGGATTCGTTTGGAGGATTTATAATTTTGAAGCAAGGCCACTGCTTTAGTAACTTTAGTATTAAACCGCCCTTGATTAAGATTGAAGCTAGAGAAAAATGGAGAGAAGCGTCCGTATTTTGTTGATATTGGGCCAACAACAAAGCCAGGCCAACACTAACAACCGGCGCCATACCGAGCAGTCCACAACATTGATAATACCTGTGCGCCTCGAATGGAGCTCTAGCTGATGGGCAGTGTCTGCCAACCACTAAATGCACGACTGCAACATTTGTACGTGCATGCATAAAAAATAGTAATTAATGATATATATGAAGAATTGAGCCTCATTTTTTTGGCTTCACATTTCAGGTTCATGTGCTTTCTCGCCCACCTCATCATAATATACCCCCGACAACTTCACGCCACAATGAACACCCACACTCCTTTGGAGTTTGCCCTTTATTGTCTTCACACACATTACTCATCAGATAGATGCTGCCCACTGTTTTCACGCGCGCACCTTCTTTCCTCATGCATGCTAGCTAGTGATACACTACAATTATTGTATTGCTCCAATGCTCTGCGTGACAAAATTAAATTTAATTTATAGAATTTTGATAGATTAATATTCTATTTATTTATTAATATAATTCATCTCAATCTAATCTATTTCAACTTATTCAAATTAGGTTGATATACAACCCGAATTAACTAGAAAGAGATCTTGTCAAAATATTTTTAAAACACTTTTTTTTAATTTGATATATTTTATATAGCTAAAATAAAACAAAACATATTTTAATTAAATACTAAAATATTGAAAAAGAACAAATAAAATAAATAAAATTTAGTAAATATTGAGTCGAATTGGGTTTTGACGCGTTTTATAACCCATTACTCAACCTATTTTGAACCAAGCAAATTTGGTGGTTGGGTTGGATCTTGATCCATTTATTATCTTGACCTATTATGACTCACTCAAATTTGACTGAATTCGTCCAATTGTCACCCCTAATTTGCTCTATTATGTATTAGTGATTTTTCATTCGGTATCCAATATTTATTTTGGAATCAAATTAAATTAGAATTTTCGCCGAAAGTTAAAAAGGACTCCACAACAATAGCTACTTCATGTTAGGAGAATCAAAATCAAGACTTCTGATTAAAAATAAAGAAATATTTATCGATCTACCACAATCCTATCGATAATATTAGCACTCTCATCTCTGATATATCCATTGCACTTGTTCCATTTTTGAAACATGACCCAATTACTAAAATATAGCAGGCAATCGATCGGCGGATGAGGTATTCAAACATGCAATATATCCAATGTACATAGTTAGTCTCACAAAATGAATCAGTACATGTATTTTACCGCTATTTCAAAGATAGAAAAGGTATTTTCATTAATTCTTGACTGGATACCAACATATAACTCCAATTGTCGAACATTAATGTGCCATACTTTTCACCTCTTTTTTATATATTAAAAATTAACATCTGTGTATCTAACAATAATTTATTTTTAAACATATTATTCTTTATTGGTGAAAGAATTTATTACATCATATATAATTTATATTTTTAAACTACAATCTTTTTTGTTAATTTGAAGTGTTTTGTCAAATATTTTCACATAAATTGAGATACAAACCCATTTCTTTAACTTATTCTAATTTGTACAACTTAATAAATTTAAAAATTGAAATACATAAATTCAGACAGAATAAACATCTCACATTAAAATAGCTTTACTGATTCATCAAGCAGTTGTTAATGGCATATCCCGTAGAGCTTCTACTACTTCCATCTCTTTTTAATTCTCTTAATTTTTATTTTTAAAATTAATTTTTTTTCATCATATTAATATAAAAAATTTGTAATTAATAATATTTTCTTTTTAAATTCTTGAATATTAAAAAATTTTGTTTTAACATATTAAACTAATTTAATTTAACTTAAAAAAATTAGTTAAATTGATAATCGGACAAGTGCAGGGAGGGAGGCAGTACTAGCTAGCACGTCTGTCACTATGCTCTGGGATACAATTATTTTCTCCTTGCTTTAGCAAAAACTATTTTATTTCATTAAATAATCTATTTTCTTCATCATATTTTATGTAATATTATTTAATTTAATATAATATTTTTTAAAAAAATATTTTTTTTAATTTATCATTTAAAATTATTAATAGATATTTATGTGATTAAAAAATATTTTATTAAGGATAAAAGAAAAAAATTTT
>JAOTQR010000001.1:26975413-27007485 GCA_025774065.1 Solanum ossicruentum | reverse complement strand
CGTGCCGTTGCTCTAGAACAAGAGTTCTCTTCTACTGCTATGGAGGACTTTCCAAATGCTTCTGCATACTGCCAACGCTTAATTGAAGGCTTAACTTTGTATATATTCCGACTTTGCATATTGTTTATGGTCAGAAAAAATATTCCCCTTCTTTCATGGTATCAGATATATCTATGGTGGTTAATTTCTTTCCAAAACTTTAGTCTTAGGAAGGATTCTATCACTTTTTGATTTATCTTTTAAGAAATTTTATAATTACTAGAACTTAGTACCACTTGTCACAAATGTTAATTTAATGTCAATTATATTCCCAGAGAATATATATATTGTAAGTTTCCAATATACATTCCAATTTTGGTCTTTTAACTTTTAAATGGGTCGTGGAGAACTTAAAGTAATAAAGAAGCATATTTTTAAGGCATGACTGAAGACTAAACAAAGTCCAACATCGGTATTCATGTTAATTAAGAACAAGGATATTCCTAGTACCAAACCTTAATCAGGCTTATTTTGGATTACAATAATTCAACTTTCTGTTGCATTGGATTTTCTTATAGTAATTTATTTTCAACAAGGCAATAGGTAATATAGATTATAGTTATTGATGCTGGCATATCCCTAGCTAGCACTTCATTTGGACATTCAGAAGATTTTTTCGGTTAAAAGAATCTTATTAGACATATATCACCATCATATATATAATTTTGTCTGTACTTTTAAACAATTATATATATTACTATTAGTTAAAAATTTTGTATCATATATTAAAAAAGACATATTTTATTTATTGTTGCTCGAAAAGCGGTAGGAAAATTAGCATTATAATTCTTGATATTTTGTAGCCATTTGAATTTGAGAATCCAAATATGCAACAACTTTGACAAATGAAAGAGAAATATAATACATACTTTGCTGTAAATGAAAGGAAAATTTATACAATAAATATGATAAATCTTAACAGGGAAGAAGATGAGAAGGGATTTTTTGAATTA
Source organism: Solanum ossicruentum (assembly GCA_025774065.1). Lineage (NCBI taxonomy): Eukaryota > Viridiplantae > Streptophyta > Magnoliopsida > Solanales > Solanaceae > Solanum > Solanum ossicruentum. Next base: position 27,006,493 of record JAOTQR010000001.1, on the reverse strand, counting down.
GGTTGGAATTATTGATGTATTTGGCACATTATTGGGTTAAGATTATATGTATCTAGTTTTATTCAGTGTATCTGATTAAGTATATGCGTTTTTGAATAAGTATACGCATGTATTGGAGACTTATGCATTATTGGAGATTTACACATGTATCTGCCACATTATTAATAATGTATTTGGCACATTATTGAATTAAGATTATATTTATCTAAATTTTTTTACTAATGTATCTGATTATGTATATATGTATTTGATAAAATATACGATGCATATGCCTGAATAGTAATTCATAATCTGAGTTAAAAAGTCTAAACTTTGCTACGTCGCCAAAAAAAAGAGAGAGAAGGAATTAAAAACTTTTTTAGGAGTTGTGATTTGTCATGTCCTTCAAAGTTGTAAGCGTGATTTTATATTCCTTAATTAGATACACTTTTTAATGAATGACCTTCAATTATATCTTTGTGTATCTCAGACACAAAATATGATAAGGGCATGTAATATTGCAAATTAGCATGAATTTAGATAACTAGCTCCTAAAGTTGTGAAATTTGTGTAAGCTAGCCTATTTTTTTGAGTGAATTTTTATTACTGAGCCTAATGGATATGCATTTTGGAATATCATGATTTGAAATAAAATTTATTTTACGTATAAATTTTATTTGGACATTAGTTTAAATTTTTTAAGTTGTAACTTTTTTCATAAACACGAAAACCCCACAAATAGGGAAACTATCAAATTCTTCTCAAAATGTTAAGAACATTTCAAAAAAATATTTTTTTTGGAAACAGATTGAAAAAGAAAGCAGATACCATTATTGTCTAAATACTTTAGCTTATTCCTAAACATATTTGGCCGTTAATAATGGGACTTAACAAGCTAGATTGAGACGCATGTCCTTGATCTCAAATAAATTCAACTATACCATTTTCTCAATAAAAAATATGTCTTAAAAAAAATCTCTTTGTATATTTCACATGTCAAATTTAACATCGCAAGATTTGAAAGACTACAAATATCTTTAATTTAAGATTACAAAAATAAAAAATTCTCTTTATTTTAAAATTTTGTGTTCAATTAAATTAAAACACCGAGAAATCATTTGGTAGAGTAGTGCATTAGCAAAATTAATATATGCATTAATTGAGAGTAGTGCATTAGCAAAATTAATATATGCATTAATTTAAGGTGTATTAGTTATCTTTTTAGTGCACTTTTTTATTCTATGTATAACTAATGCAAACATGAGTTATACAGTATACTGTATATTTATGTGTGTATTACTGATACCATCAACTTCTAGATATTAGTAATGCAAGAAAATTTAATGTATGTATTAGCATGATTAAAAATTCGATTCCCCCTTAATTTTTTTTTACATCTTCTCCAACATATTTGGTGGGAATATCTTTGTAAATAAATTATTTTTTAAAAAAATTATACGATGCATGTTATTTTTAATAAACTAACCAAATAATGTATAAAAAATATTTCTTAAAAACTAATATAAGTATAGTTGATATAAATATTATTAATGCATGCTATTTAACATTATTTTTATACATTCTTTCAAACCACCCTTAAATTAGTAGGAAGAAAGTATAATGCATACAAAAATTGGTTTTGAAGGGTGTTGGGGGGAGAAGGGGGGGGGGGAAGGTTTGAATAGTTTGAGACAAAAATCAAAAAAGATTCTAAAAAGGTCAGGTTGCTAGATTTCAGGTGATTCTGGTTGAAGTCACTTCATTTCAAGTTACTGTTACTTATATGTGTCGGTGTTTTATCTTTTTTCACGAAGGCTGATGTTAACAACACATCTGCCCCTACACACTCTCTGAATTATCATGACACATCTTTTAGCTTTTATATATGGACCCTTTTCTGCATCCTTGTCCTTTTATTTTGACTTGACAATATCTAACTAGGTGTTTTGCCATGCTTTTTATATGATCGAAATTGAGAATGAAGTTGTGTTTGATTATGTCTTTCATAAGAAAATATTTGAAATGATTTTAGTGCGATAATGATTGTTGGTTGGTTAGAAAATTTTATTACTATAAGGGTATTATTCTCTCTTTTTTAGTTTTTTTTTTGCTTGAATGTACTTGAACTAAATTGGAAAATAGATTTAGGTTGTTTTTTAAATTTAAAATACAATATCAAGTTGAGTTTGAAAATTTTATGGTCAAACATCAATTTTACAATAAAATAAAAAAATTATTTCAAATAGCTTCTATGGAAAAATAACCCTAAATCTAAGCGTGCAATTCTTCTTTCTTAATTTTACTATTTTCTCTGTCTTAAATTTATGTGACACAATTAAAATTTACTTGAGAGAAGTAGTAGTATATTCATACTTTTGAACGTTTCTACTCTTATGGGCTATGGCCCCTTTTGGTGATAACTTTTTACCCCTTATTCTTGTTTTTGGTGGAATCAAAACACTCTTGATATGTATTGTTCAGATTTTTCGAAACAAGTTTATGGAGTAACTTACATAAATAAATTTCCCTGTCGACTTAATATAGAAGTATTCCAACGTGTTATGGAGCCTTCAATCGTGAGAGGGCTGAAAAGGAAGCTCAAACGAAGTGAGAGGGTTTTTTTGACTTCCTCAAGGATGTGTGAAGCTTAGCTTACTTTAGCAACCATGTGATGAATCAAGTTCGTGATCGGTATAGGAGCTAGGCGGAGCAGTAGCAAAGCTTAGGTGTCATGCAAGTGCACGGTGAGCGTAGCAACCCCCTCGGGTATGCTCATTATACAAGAAAGTAGAGCCGTCAATATGGGCTTGGCCCGTTGAGCCAACCCCGCCTAACCCGTGATTTAGTAGGGCTACGTTACGATTTTTGAAACCCATTTAAAAAATGAGCATTTCAGCCCGGCCTGAATAAGCTTGCTAATTTGTGAAGCTTTTACAATATAGGTTGGGCGTCAAATTAAAAAATAATTAAAAATAAAAATAAATAGAGTATTAAAAATAATAAGAGTCTAAACTCAATGTCCATTTAAAATTTTTAAATACTAAAACTTAGATACAGATTATGTTTTTATAATATGTACTCCCTCCGTCCATCTTTACTTGTCCCTTATTGATTTGACAAAGGGATTAAGAAACAGTAAATAATATGAGTAATTTTTACTAATCACCTTTTGAATATAACAATTACAATGTCTTGGAAAATGCAACAAGAAAATAACTACTCCCTCCGTCCCATTTTATGTGATGCCCTTTGACTTGGCACGATGTTTAGGAAGAAAGGAAGATGTTTAAAACTTGTGTCTAAAATCATTTTTAGATATTTGTGTGGCTAAGAATAATTTCATTAAGGGTAAAAAGTGAATTTTAAAGGTAAGTTGTTTTCAATTAGAGTAAGGTGATATTCTTTTTGGGACGGACCTAAAAGGAAAGGATGTCACTTAAAAATGAGACAGGGAGAGTATAAATTAATGATAAGGATAAACAAAAAATTAAGTTTGAAATTATTTTTTGATTTTATAAAGTGGACAAGTATTGTTGGACATCTCAAAATAGTATAGTAGACAAGTAAAGATGAACGAAGAGAATAATAGTAACACTAATACTATGTAATATTGTCCTATTGCTATTTATTTTAACAATTTTAAATTATAATTTAATTTGAATTTTTTTTAAAAAAGCTTAAGAATAAAAATGTGGGGACCCGACAAGATCCGCGACCCATGTGCAAATAAGTTGAGCTAGCTATTTTTTAGCCCATAAAAAGAAAGGACCAGCCTGACCTAACCGATCAAACTCCAAAGCCTGGAAGGGCTAGCACGAATGGGATGGGATGACCCGTATTGACAGCTCTACAAGAAAGCAAAGAGCTAGTGAGGTCCAGAATGAAATATCATATGTAGGGTTGAATCCAATCTGAAGCTCTTTCGAACAAACGAGGAACGAGTGATCACAAACTTCGCTTAAGCGCTCGACATGAAATAAGCTTAAAACATGTTCATCTGACTTCTGTTGCGTAACAGAAAATAGGCAAATGATGCCAATCATAGAAGAACCAATTGTCTGTTTCACCATTCGTCTTTTAACATACAACTTTTATTCTAACATCAACTACCAGACAACATTACCAACAGTGACATCCAACAAAGCGAACAACATCTTAATATCTCAGTATCCCAGTAGGGACATCCAATAAAGGTAGCAAGTACACATACGCTGAATAGGGCCACTAATTTTTAAGACTGAGAAAGTTGTGTTGTATCCCGTTGCACCTTGAAACATGACAGTTGATCTATTCTTTCTGGTAAAAGGAACGGAAGGCGAGGGCTGCACCCAATATCAACAAAGGTAACAAGAATTGCAATATCTTCCATATCCCAGAACCCTGGTCCCCAGCGGATGGTGATGTTGGGGTTGGCGGGGTATATTTGGGTGCCGCTGGAAGGGTGGAACTGTCAATTTCACCAATGAAGTATTTCTTCATCATTTCTCTAGCATCATCACTGTGACCGACATCTTCGAAATCATCTGTTGCATCCTTGCCTATATCACACAAACTTACATGTATCATATTTAAGTTCAGTTCACGAAAAGCGATCTAATACAAAGATTTGCGTCTTACCTGTTACAGTTAGCAAGACATCATCACCTCCAGGATGATCATCCAAAAATGAGGTTACATCATAAACCTAAAATTAAGTTGTCAAATGGAATCAAGAGCCAATAGGATGGAAATTAAATGATAGCATCGTAAACAATGATTAGAACAACACTAAAACAGAGCCTCCAGCTGAAAAGGTTTTGATTTACGCCCGGTGAAAACAATCTCTCTTAGAAAAGAGAGTGTGTCTGACACCAAAAATGATGACAAACTTGTATTATTACAGATTCGGGTGCTCATGTATTTGTTCGTCAAGATTTTGTTTACCTTATTCAACGTCTAGAACTCTTAGAGAACAACAAACCATTCTATAATGCATCATAGTCAGCATTAAAATTGGAAAAGAATTGAAACCTCAGCAACATAGTTGCAAGCTATAACATTCCTGTCAAACACTTTTACGCCTCTGTGGCTAGGTACTGACAGAATGTTTACAGTCACTCCAACAAAAATAGCTTTTACCGGCAAAAATTATGCACATTAACAAAGAGTGTTCAAGTCTATATCGGCATTAATTAATTGTCATTAGATCCAATGTCGTTATAGGCTTTAACAGCATTCACAAAGTGCTAAAATGTAATTGTCACTAGTAACTGCCTCTAAAAAATCATATTTAGTGGTAATTAAGCTTATGCCATTAATTAGTTGCCGCTAAAGATCATTATTGGTGTATTGAGTATAGAATCACATTACAAGAGTGAGTAGGAAGAGAGAACATAGCATGGCCTACCCTACAAGTCGAAAAACTTCTCTCCATGTATTTTGTGCATAGAGAATGCACCCATCACATGGAAAGCAATGCTCCTGTAACTCGCATTGATCAATGTAATAGTTACAATTGTAAGAGAAATTTGCAACATAGGAATGCAGCTGGCGAAATTAAATGAAAAACAGAGAACAAATAAATTGGTCTAGCTGGAAACTCTGGTGATTTAGAAGTTACTGATACCCACAGATCATTGGGAAGAAGTAAGATCACAGAGCAGGTCAACAGCTTGTCCAATGAAAAACCACACATACACAAGCCTTCAACCATTTACCTGTGATTTCATTCAAGGCTAGTGGTAAAGAACAGAAATAAATGAGTTTATTCAACCTCATGACGTCGCCCTGCGTCCAATTGGTAGACCATTGAATGCTGGTGCATAATTTTTCTTCTAGGAACACATGTAGAAGTCACTCATTTCTCAGCACTCCCAAATATCATAGAGGAAATAAAACCGAATTCCATTACCTTCCACTAACAGACATTATCTCAGTTAATTGTTGGAAAACAAATCCAAAGTATTTCTCATATTTCCTCTCTTCTTTACTGTATGCTATTTTAAACATAGTTTTGCAAGATTCTCGCGAAATATCTTTTATGTTGGAAAAAAATACAAAATTATCAATTTAGTAGTTTTGCAAGATTCTCGTGAAATATCTTTTATGTTGGACAAAAATTCAAAATTATCAATTTAGTTTAGATTTTTTTGTAACATTCTTAATTGTAACACTTTGCAGAGGAAATGATAAATCTGGTAGCAGCAGTTCAGCGTGCAAACATCAACCCCCTAGACACACACCAATTCAAATGGGGAGTTGCAGATAAGAAGGAATTCTCAGTGAAGGCAGCCTACAAACTTCTAGGTTCACAGAGCACAATCACAGAGAGTTGGCCATGGAATCTTATTTGGAAAAGCAAATTTCCCCCCAAGATAAGTTGCTTCAGTTGGACTGCCATGCATGAAGCATGCTTAACACAAGATAATCTAGCACAGAGGAAGTTCCAGATGGTCATAGATGCTATATGTGCCTAAGGGAAACAGAAACAAACAGCCACCTTTTCCTACAACACCCTGTGGCATTGGATCTATGGAGCACGTTTATAACACTTTTTGGGCTCAAATAGGTCATGCCACAAAACATCAAAGATGCATTTGAAGCTGGAGTAAATGGAAAGTTGATAGCCCCATCAAGATAATATGGAAGATGATACCAGCAGCTATATGTTGGAGCATATGTAATGAGAGAAATAGAAGATACCATGATGGGATATCAACTACCTTTCGATGTCTAATTGCTAAATGCCTTCTGGTTGTATTTGTCCCCTGTAGATTCTCCACATACCCCTTTGAACTTTGCTAGCTCCTCGTCTTTAGTATATTGGCTGTAATGCTTGTAATGGAGCTTCTTAGTTATTTTGCTACTACTCTTTTGTAAATCCGCATCCCCGTTGATTTTATTTCAAAAAAAAAAAAAAGGTTCTTATTTTGTCTAGCCTTCTTCCCCTGATGCAATGTAACAATATACCTAACTCTCGAGGTACCTCTTATCCCAATTTATTCACAGGAAGACATCCCTTTTATCTTTGATTTTTTATTCCTGGACTTAGCTTTGACCCCTTCACTTTTAAGTTCGTTCTTTTTCGCAATCAGGTAAGGTGAACTTCTAAGTTCATTATCACTTTGATATATAAACCAATGCCAAAAATTTCAAGAATTTAAGACTAGTACTTAACACCTATGTTGCTTGTACTATTCAGAAGTGTCAGTGGGTGCATGTTGGATTCTCCAAAAGTAGTGCATTTTCGGAGAATCTGACAGGGGTGCGGCATTGAAAGTGAAGGGTCCGTGCTAACACATTATCCTCTCCCTTCTCTGTCTTCTTTATTCTATTCCTTTCTCCCTTCTACTACTACTTTGTCTTATACCTAATCGATACTTGTTACTCTTGTTTGACAAAGAAATACTAATAAAGGGGTAAAATGGTTTCTTTCTTTTATATTTATCTATCACATCCATTTTTGTATGTTTTCTTTTGGTAAATTACGAGAAGAGATTTGGGGAGAGTGGATAGGACAGAGTTGTGGATGTCCATCCGTGATTTTGAATGATTCTTCGTGCAAAAGGAAGGTCGTTTTCTTTCCGTACTTAGAAATGTGAACAAGGTGCTTGCTCTATTCAGAATTTTTTCCAAAGACTAACTTTAGCATAAGAAAAGGAAGCATACATTACAACCTATCCGACATACGATGGACCTAGCTGATTGATGTCGTAAACAATCTTCCTGGTCTAAGAGCAGGTTGAAACTGGACGTTAAGTTGAATAATCATAAACATGTTAAAATAGAAAAGTATTATCGTTTATAGCTTTATAAAAAAGGAACGATTCAAGTGAATCTCACCTTACTTAGAAAACATCCGCTACATCTTTCTTACTTACACCTCTTAATTTTGTTTCTTAGTTTCTGCTTTTCTAATTTCTGTTTACTCCATTTATTGAATTTCTGCTTTCCAAGTTCACTACATATGCCACTCAACTCTATAAAGTGAAACTTGGAGTTTATATTATTGGATATAAACCATATTTATTATAAGAAGTTTTCAGATAAGCAATCCTATTACTGAATGTCAATTATTATTTTTTGGATTAAGTAAAGGTAAACATCACATGCAGCTTCCAGAAGATGCAAAGGATTACAAAAACAAAAACATATCCTGTATATTGCCCAATAACGCTTAACAAAGTTTCAAGAGCTATTAAATCCCAAAAAGGATTCACCTATATTAACATTACATACCCTACTCCAAGAAAAAAGATTCATTAAAACTCTAGCCTGTGGCAAGTGATTAGGATTTGAAATCCCTTCTAAACTATACTTTTACTTTCTTCACAAATGCACCAGATGATCACTGCAGGAACCATCTAGCACATGTGATGATGGACTTCCGATTCTCAATTGTTTTGATCTTGAAAGCGATAAGTTTCAAGAATTATTTTGTATTTCTAGGAAGGAGATAATATTTGTAAAGATTTACTTGAGAAATGGAAAAGTGAACAATATTATACAAGTATCTGTTTACTAAATATACATATAGTATGGTCGTACAAAATTAAGTTCTAGAATTTTCTTAAACAACATATATTTGGTGGGTATTTCATTTTGATAACCCACATATCCTATTGTTTCTAGCCTATCTTCTTCTCACGTTTTGCAAACAACATCAATGTTTTCTTCTCATCATCTTTAAATCTTTAGAAGAATTAATGGCAGAAATATGGATGAGTAATATTGTTTCATGACTTCATCTCTTCCAAACCTCATCTAAACATCATGTAATATCTACTCGAAACTACATTTTATGATTCCATGGAGGGTGGGTGCTGCATTTTACCCTATTCCTCATTCAACTTGTATTTTATATGTTACGTATTTTCTAATAACATAAAGCATAGTTTTCCAAATTCCTTCAATGGTCTTTGGAATGATAAATACCACTTTCCTGGGATTAAATGGTCCCTTGTATTAGGATAGGTGAAGATGATGCCTCCTCATCCCATCTGCATCGCCAAACCAAATATGATCTAAAGATTGCAGGCTTTGTTTAGTAATCATTTAGATAATCTACTAAACAATTCCTGGATACATGAGTCAGGGAGAGTAAAAGACTAAAAAGATCAATAACATGTGTTATAAATTGCAACACCGTGGGATAGATAAAATATTAGGAAGAGACGGTGGTCATTGTTAAACCAGAATAAGAATAAAGTTGTAGAAGAGAATTGGTGATAACCTACCTCCAACATTAACACACCAAAAATGGAATTAGATGAGGAAACTAAAACTAAAGGACAAACTCAGTGCACTAAAGGCCTCGCTATGTGCAGGATCCGGGGAAGAGCTCGACCTCAAGGGTCTATTGTACGCAGCGTTGTCTTGTATTTATGCAAGAGGCTGTTTCCAAGACTTGAACTTGTGACTTGCTGATCACATCGCAACAACTTTGCTGATTACTCTAAGGCTCCCCTTCGAAATAAAAACTAAAACTGAACTTAAAAATAATATGACCACCTTGATGAAAGAGTTTTCAAGGTACCAACAAATTGTTTTAGGAAGATTGAATGGACGTTTCAGCAAAAATAGTGATGATTTCTACAAAATACATGCCAATATAGCTATGGTGCCAGGAATGAATAAGGGAATGCAATGACAAAAAGCCATTTCACATGACCTTTAGTCTCTAAGAATCAAGGTGGACTTTGCTAGCTAATAACAAAAAGCAATTAACACAGAGTATCTATATACACAACACTGACTAGTTGCAACTGATACTTTAGAGTTGTTATACTCAGTAGTGGCGCTTCACATAACCCATAGCTTTTGCTGTTACCTTGTATATGTATTAAGAAATCCACTAAATATTTGACTATGAACCCAGTTACTGTTGTGCATTAACTTTCAGGATCCACCAACGGATATTTGTTAAGAGCCTTTCAGTCTTGATCAGAATTGTATAATGATAAATGTGAGATTCAGAGATCATTTAAGTCGAATAATTATATCAAAAAAGTTGAAGCACAAACCAGATTTTCTAAGTACTAGTAATAGTCGAGAAGTTGGAATTCACTTATCCGGCACAGAACAACCAAACCCAGGGCTTGAATCTGGCTCAAGCAAGCCACCCTAACCCTACCGCCAAGCCGTCTACTGCAATGTAGTGCCCCAAATGACGAGAGATTGATATATCCAATCCAAACTTATTTGTGATTGAAACCTAATTTTGATTGATTGATCTATTTATGAACATCAATTCCCCAAGAAGTTGCAGATTCTAACTAGTTGTAAAGAGTAGTTGGAATTGAAGCTATAAATCTCCCAACAACAAGAAGAAAAACAAAAAGATACTAGTTGTAGATAGTCGGAAGCTTGCCTTTCCGGAGATGATGAGCCAGCAATCATCTTTCTTGTTGTGCTCCGACACCTCATCAAAAGCATGAACTTTGGTCATCTTCACCGACAACTGCTACAATCTATCCCAATTAAGCCCCGAAAATGTTACTTCAAAGACCAAAAAAGGGAATTATATGAAAGGATCGCACCAGATTGTAGAAATCTAGCTTGCCTCACAACTTCCGCCCACCTAACGCTACGAGTCAAACATGAGCAACGTGTCTGGTCTGCAACCTTTTTTGTCCACGTATAAAATATATCAATGTCCGCCCACGCCCTAAGGTTTTATTTGATGTCGTCTTACTTTCAAAAATTTTGACCTACAAAAAAATTATAATCATCATTTTTTAAAAAATATACTACACTCCACAATACCCAACCTCAAAGTTTCAGTATACAAAAGTAAAAAGCTTTTCAATAAAAAAAGAATAAATCTTTTAGATCTTGAATTAAATTATTCAATTAGTAAATAAAAGTTTTTTACAAAATAATGTATAAACAAATATATGTCTAATATTTTATCAGTTTAAAATTAATCTTCCTCGGCCTCTACAATATAATAATTTTCCTCAATGTCTTTTTTTCTTTATTAATAAAAAATAAAAATTCTCAATTGGATAAGTAGAAACAAGGTAAAAAAATTATTGAGTTATCAATCTTAAACTTTTTGTTGACACTCAATTTTGACCATGCACGATATAAATTAATTATTGAGCTTTTTAAATATTTTAATGATCTGAAATAATTCATTGGAAATGAGAAAAAAATATATTTTTAGTAATTTTAGTATTAAGTCGTATGATTTTAATTATAATATTATACGATTATTATATTTTTTATAATTTTTTTTTAAAAAAAGTCTTTCCAACAGATTCTTTAATCATTTTTTAATTATGGATTATTTTTCAATCAGTTGAGTTAATTATTTTATTTTGTTAATTTTAAGAAATTCTTTAATCTTTGATTAATATTAAATTCATCTTATAATCAAATAGGACTCTCTTAAAATTTTAATTTGGACAAATTTGTCATTTAATATACTCACAATTTTCGATACGTAATATTTTTTTCATCTTCAACTCAATCTTTTATATTCTAATTAAACAACCCATTTTGGACCAAATTTCTTGGCTCAAATCAATCAACCAATTTCTAAATATTCCTTGATCCCAAAGGAATTTCGAATTCAAATTCGGAAATTCCAAACCTTAATTCGAATGTTTCAATCCCAAATTCCCAATTTTAACCCTAAGATTTCCCCAATTTTTGCCCTAATTCGTTCCTATATAAATCCTTCTTCATTCCAGGTTAGTCATTTTTATATAAAATTATCATTGAATTTTTATTTGTTAGTCGGTTCTAACCTAAAAAATAAAAAAATTTCAATTTTCCCGTGGTCGAGTTTCGAAGATTCTTGAAACTAAGGACTTTCAAATTTCGAAACTAAGAAGCTCATAACTGAGGTTCCATTTCCATTTCGGTGGTAAGGGGATCTTGTCTATGCTAAAAAAAATTCAGTACTACAATGTAATAATAGACTTATAATTCAGGAGGCAGAGTTTGGAATATACTAAAGCTATGAGAACTTATTAAAACAAAGTGTGGAAAATATATTGCTCTGCTATTGATTTAACCGTGATTTAATTTTTTTTCGAAAAAAGTTGATCAAATAGATAAAATAAGAACTCTTTTTTGTTAGATATAAAAAGGCATTTATTTCGAATACTTGTAATAGTTATGTTAATTTCCCTCAAAACAAAATTAGTAGCACATCTGCACTACCAATTCTCTGTAATAACGCATATTGTTTCTACTAATATAATTCCCTGTTATCGCTCCTTAGTCGATGGATTCCAACTAATAACAAGAAAAATAATAGGGATAACTATAGTAGAGGGTTATTCAGCCAAAGAAATTATAAGAAAATGGCCATTGGCTATATAATTATATATAGTAAGTGTATATTTCATGTATAGTCAAGTTATATTAAATTTTTAAGTATATTTTAATGTATATTTAATGTATAACTCATATATAAGTAATTTATTGTATAGTTAGTGTATACTTTCTATGATTTTTTGCAAACTGTATTGTATTGTCACTATATATTTCATACGATTTTTTGTTATCTTTTATGTAAATAAAGTATGACTATATTTGTTGTAAACTAATTAGTTATTATATATATTTGCATTAGTCCAAAATAATAGTCTTAGTCAGGGCAGAGCTACCCTTTGTTGAGGATTGTCAAGTGATACCCCTTCTTAGAGAAATTATAAGTCAAATTTTGATTTTATATCTATATAAATATATAAAGTTGGCACCTCTTGATATAAAGTAAAAAATCAACTCAGTAGTTCAGGAGTTGCAAAATCTTTGCTTGATCAGTGATTTGAATATCTGAAGTTTTTTGGCTTTCAACGTCCTTTATTAATTTTAGACAACTGAAGCATCTTTGATCTTTAATTTTTTTTCCTTATGGATTTGCTACTTTATATTTTGACACCCCACAATATATGCGGACTCAGCCACTATCCCTTCCCAATAGTTCTAAGCGTTAAGGATTTGACTACAGGGAATTATGAGATAAAGAGTCCGGAGACAAGAAGAAATATGTTGTTCATATAGACCAAATAATGCAAGTTGGAAACAATTGACATTACATATGGGATAGGAATATATCACCCTTTTTATTTTTTGGTATTTGTAAATGGTGCTTTGACTGCAGAAGAAAATGGATTTGACAATTCCATGTGATATAATTATAGAACCCATAAATAGTTCGCATGACTATAGCCGGAAAATGACGTGGAAATATCTCCACAAAAAGTAACAAAAACGACATTACAATAGTCTATAATACCTTTTATATGATTACGCTCACTTTTAAATTCATCCCAAAATAAATGATATTTTCTTTATTTGAATAAAAAAAATTAACTTAAAACTTTTTATTTACTTGTATGAGAAGCTTTTACAGGCGACAACTTCATATTGTTATGCATGAAGTGGTGGATGCAGAGTATTTGATGTACATGTATAAGAACTTAATTAGTACATAATTTTTCTCCGAATCATGTATATGTAGGAAGAAATCTAACGAGTATTTATAAATATTTGAACTGTGAACTCAGTTATGTTGTCATTATATATTAATTTAAAGTTGTTGAAGGAACCAATAAACTTCAAATCTTAGGTTTGCCATGACATGACCCTTAATTATAGCAACACAAGTATTTTACATGCATACACGAATTTCAAAAGTTAACGTTTCTGCATAAATTGAAATAGAGTCTTGTTACAACGAAGACCAAGAGGCAGTTTACATGTAGGATTAACAGGGTCCAGCTGTTGGCAACATATATATAACGAATATATGGTCATCACTTGAGAAATTAACAATTACACTCACTTGCACACATATTATAAGGATAAACATTGCCTCTCATGATTTCCAAGCAATTAGAATCAAGTACACTGCAGCAACAGAACAGCTTAGGCAGGGGTTTCTGCAAATGCAAAGAAGCAAAATAAATATTTCGAATTAAGAAGTTGTTAAAGAAGGACAGACAAATAAATTGAAACAGAGTGGGCATATTACCTAGAATTTCTCGAAGCGAAATAGATTTGGAGGCGATAGGGAAAAGTTCGAGCATAGTACTGGCGGCAGCTGCTATCACCTGACTGTTCTTTTGATTCTTGCTTTCCACGTCTGGATGAATCTTCTTTCTCAACGCCCTCGCCATCAACTAGTAAGTACGTAGAACACAATTAATTAAGTCGTTATGTTTATAACTAATTAAATCGATTGAAATTACTGCCAAGTGAAAATTGAGTATCAGAAAGCATGTTATTGGCTCACTTTTTGTATGCGACGAGAATCCGCCCGGACTTTAGGAATAATCTTCTTGGCAAAGGAAACTCCATTTTTCACTTGAGGTAATTTCGACGATTTCTTATTATTATTAGTCACGTCGGGCAAATCCGGAAGCTGGACTTTCTCCTTGTCATCAGCAAGATCAGCTGAGAACAAATCTGCCAGAGTGATCCTTTCCTTCTTCCTGCCCCTGTTTGACTCAACGTCATCAACAAGAGGTAGGTTGCTCGAATTAGCCATAATTGGTGCCTCCTGTCCATTATTTGGGCACTTAAATTCTTCATGATCACTAACTGCAATTATTTCACATTCTTCATGATCTTCAACCTCATCGTCGTCTAAACCAGCACTTAATTGATCTTTAATATGTGGGTCGAATCCAAATGTGCCGATTGAAAGGATTCCTCCTTTCCAACTGCTCAACATAGAGTACTCATCTTGAAGAAGTTGTTTGTCCCCAATATTCTCATCTTTGCTAATTGTCACCTCATCTTTCTTCGCGTCCCCGACAAACAATCCATTATCTGCTACATTGAAAAATCTTCAACAAACTTATTAATTTATTTTAATTGAAAGAAAATAAAAAGGAGGATCGGATAAATTCACCTTTTTGATTAAGTTTACGGTGAACCCAACTGAAGATCTATGGCCACCTCAAACCACAAAAAAAAAACAAAAACAAAAAACAGAGTTAAAGAACTTCTTCGGAAATTGAGGCGCTGGAGAAATCAACACGTAAAAACAAACACCAGTAAGATTGTAGGTACCTTCATTTGTTGTTTGGGATTTGTTGGCTATGGGAAACTGATTGAGTTGAAATATGTGACAGGTTAAGCAGTGGTCGAGTGAACTATTAAAGGGAGGATAAATAAGCGAGTGTCGCCGTGGATGGTGGGGGCAGAGGGACCAATTAGGTACAAGGTTCAACTAATTGACAAGTATATAAGGCTAAACAGAGGGCCCTCTGTTTGTAAAATCACATTGCATTGTCATGTTATTGCATGTTTCTGTAAAAAAGCTACGCAGGTTCCATCTCTATGGCTTCTTCACTGCAGCTCACAAGTACCAGAATTTTTTTTTAAAAAAAATTAAAATATGATTTTCTTATTAATGAAGAAAAACTTGTACAAAACAGAAATGGATCCACCCCCAATTCAGAAAAACAACACAAAATATAAATAGACCTAAACTCGGGCATAGTCCAAATAACACGTAATTTATGTATAAATAACTATCCGTCATAGGGTTTTCTAAACCTGTCCTTTTCATTTCTTCCCTAGAAACCCTAGATCTATTTTTGATCAAGCTTCTGTGGGTTTATGTCAAGGGACCCTGCTTCTTCTCCATCCCCTTCTCTATCAGCTATCAAAAGTGAGTTGTCATTTTCATGGTGATATTCTGAAATATGGACTTTGTAACTTATCACTATTGAGGATTCTCCTTGCTTCTCTGTCTAAGCTTATGAAGTCTGTGAATGTAGCATCTCCTTTATCTAATGCTCTGTTTACCAAATAGTCTGCTAATTGATTTCCTTCCCTCAATATATGCTCAAAAGTGTGATTTATGTTCTGCATACATTCCTGTATTTCCTCTATCAACTCTGCAATGTGCCATGGTGTGCTCACAAGTACCAGACGCTTGTGATGAAATGGATGAGATTAATTGTTTTGAATCGCGTTTTGATTATGAGTTCTTCTCCTTTAATTGACTCTATTGAATACTCTTTAGCTTTAGGGATGATTTACATGGCTCAAAACTTTGAATCAAGAATAAGTTTATATAAGAATCTAAAGATTGAATAGTGTCCCTATCTTTTGTTAAGCTCCCGAATATGGTTTTATACATCTATCCGTCCAAAATTCCTGCAAATAAACAGCAATAGAAAAAGAATCTTGCGGATCGAATCAAAATTAATACGAAAGGGCTTTCTGGATTGGTACATGTCATTGATCGAAAGAAAGCTCATTATTAATGTCATCAACTTTGAACTTATCCAAAAGTATGAACAATTTGGCAAATACGAGAGAACTGTATCATGAATTTTCATATGATAAACCCCACCATTATATGAATTAGGCAGTAGGCACAATGCCATCAAAATCTTAGCTGTTTAGTAATGCATGCATTTGGGCAAGTACCAGCTTGTTTCATAAAATAATTGTTAGATATTTGGAAGGAAATAATTCCTCCCCACTATATTTTACAGCTACCAAATGTTATTACTAAATTAAACTCTAGTTTTTCTTCAATTGTTTTCGTTGGACTAACTGATTGCTGCCTTTTGCATTATTGCAATATGTAAGATAGACTTCTATTTTGGAATCTTTGCTTGATACCTTTTACTTTTCTTTATGTCGGAAGGCTGGCCCTTGATGATACAAAAAATAATGGAAGATGAAGATAAACATTAAGTTCACCTCGCTCCTGTCATCACAAAAAAGGCTTAATATTGATATTACAGGCTCACACCGATCAAGTACTTTTAAACAAGAAACTAGAATCTAACCAATATCCACATAGATACCATAAGGCACCTACATAAGTAGTGCAAAAGATCATGCACATAAGATAACAGAAAGCCATATTCATTCATTCCATTTTACGTGACACCTTTTTCTTTTTATTTCATTCAAAAGGGATGTCACTTTATTAATATTGGAAACAAACTTTAAAATTTCATTTTTATCATTAATGACATGACTTTTAACCTCATAAATATCTATGGATGAATTTATACCATAAGTTTCAAAAATCTTCTCTTAAATACCAAGCCAAGTCAAATGTTACCGTATAAAATAGGATGGAGTAAATACTGCGATCAATCTAAACATTTAAGTTTGAACTTTTCAAACACTTTTATCGAACACCTGTAATACGTAATGAATTTAAGTTATATCCGATCAATGTGATAGTGCAGAGTTGATTTTTTCCATGATCAATCTCAAAAAAATCACTTCCCTTGTTGGAAAAGAAAAAAGAAATTAAGATAGTACTCTTTTTGGATAATAACATTAGTTGAGTGACCAGATGAAAAATCAAAAGAAACCTAGGGGGACACAATGCGCAATGACTTATGATAATCCCGTCTAGCAAAGTTAGGAAAAAATCTGAAATTAAGCATATACATGCTACGTACCAAAGATGATCAAGCTTTATGGAGAGGCTGTAATTTTGACGGGTTGTGGCATGTCTTATTGCAGCCAATGGCCACCTTCTTTTCATCTGCCAGTCTGTTATGTGTAGGAGTTCTGCTTTGGATTCTCTGAACACAAAAATTCATTCCATACATCTTCATTTGGTCGTTTAGACGTGGGTCGTCTCTGCTTTTGGTCCTCTTATTTTTTTCTTACTTTTTCGACAAAAGGTAGATATTATAGTACAGCACAAGTGCCCCCTAGATATTTCATTCGACAAATTCATAGAAACATTGGCTAACTAGATTATGTGCTTTTTTTTGTTTGGACTTCTTCGATGATTATAACATGATCAAGCAATAAGATGAGAGCGTCCAAATGTTTTCACATTCACTTCTATCTTCCATGAGGTAGTTTTTTTTTTTTTTTTTGTCTAAATCATATCAATAACACTTTGTAATATTTGCTTTTAGGCACTTCAATTTGAACTTGTTGAATATGGAATGATATCATTATGTTTTCTACATATCCTGATTTACAGGTTGAAAAACATTTTGGTAGAATTACCATATCATTTCAACAGTAGAATGAATATAGTTTCAAATTTCACTTCTAACACCATTTGTTTGTTTTGATTGTTTGTTTTGTTTAAGTCTACGAGACGATCAAATCTCATTGCATCAAATCTCATTGCATGGACAAAATTTGTGCAACCAAACACAATCATGATGTGCTTTTTTCATTCTTGAAGTTTATGATGTTAAGCAAAAAAATGATGTTCATATTGGTAGATATAGAAGACATTATATGATAAAATAAGTAATGTACACAATTTATCAATCAAATTATATCAAGTATATGAGAAGATAAGTAAACTAAATAAACTGAAGTAACAATAATAATATAAAACACATTTGTCAAATACACACATATACAAAGGTGGGCGCATCTCATGTACCCAACACAACATTATCATTTAATTTCAGTCTTTATACAAAAGTAATAACTTGTAAATGGTATTCATACACCTAGCTTATAAACAAGATAAGGAGAGGCGTGAATTTTTTGTATGTCTTAGTAAGAGGGGGAAGGGTTAAGGATTTACCTAGTTAATCACTTAAACAATCTAATAATATGTCTTTTTTTGGATCGACATATTACTAACATGTATTATAAAGTGTACCATATATTCATGACTATCCATTATCCAGCCAAAATAATCTTCCTTTGGGATTAACTTTTTAACGTAAAATATAACATGTTTACATGTTCAATAAATAAAATTTACACAATAAATGTTATTTAGGTAACATATTATTTTAGTTTATTCACTTATGAACTAGAAACATAAATAACATACTGGCACAAAAAAAATTCTTTAAATATTCTATCCTAATCATAAGGAATTCTTTTATCCCTTTACTTTTATGAAGTGTGGCATAACATTGTCACTTGAAATTTCTTTTTTTTTTAAAGAAAAATGGAGTAATCTGCCTTGAGAAACAAAAGAAAATATGAAGATAGGAAAAACAATTGAAAGCAGACTTCGAGAAAATTTCTTTTTCCACCTAAATTTAGAAAAAAAAATTAACACCAAAAATCAAATACGCATTAAAATCAAAGAAGATGGATTTTTTAGTTAAAGAAGTTATCTGCAAATGATTGCAGAGAAACGCAAGCAATTTAATTCACTAATATAATTCTCAAAAGCTTTTAAAAAAATACTTTACAGCATCATCTGTTTAATCAATTTGAAAAACAATTAAGGAACCAAATAGATTCCATCAACAATAAACATCAAAAATTGCCTCAAAAGTCAAAAGGTTCCTTATCCTTCTTCTAGTGCCGCTTGTTTGGCAAAATGTAAAAACAGAGGAAGAAAACAATTAAAACAAAACATTTTATCCCTTAATTAGTAAATAATTAAATATCATATCCAATGATCTAACTGTTTTGTGCTTTAATACTAGTTATAAAATTTTGAGGAAGTCACCTTCATGATCACAAGTAAATCATTAGACAGATATATAAATTTACCTCTTAGACTCTTATAAGAAAAAGATCCCATGAATAAAAGAGTTATATAGTTGTTTTAGTTGTTATATTGAGCTTTTTAAAAATTAATTTGATTATTTTTTAAAGTTAAATTAGTTTAAATTCATTTGATATTTTAAAATAAGAAATTGGATATTTAAAAACTATAAAAAAAGTATTATCGATTGCATTTTTTTCATATCAATATGATAAAAAATATATCTTAAAATGTTAGTCAAAATCTATATAATTTAACTCTAAAAAATAAAAATTATGATAATTAAAATAGAACGGAGGGAATACAAAATAACATAAAACTTATTCTTTTTTAAGAAAAAACAAGAGATATGACTTCTTTATTCCAATTGTTCCTTTTTGACAAGATTCAAAAAGAAATAAAAAATATTTCAACGTAATTTGATTTCATAATAATATGGTAGTACAAAAACTATTTTGATTTCAGTGAAGTTACAAATTAGAAGAAGTCAAGAAATTTTGATTCGACTTGATTTAAGAAGATATAATTTTCTAAACCTTAAAAATATGCTTTCTTTAGTTGTTTTGTTGAAATGGAGCGAGAAGAGAAAAAGCGATCATTATTCTTATTTAGGAGCAATGTAAATTTAAGGCTATATCTAAAGTCGCGATACCGCTACTTGACTGTTCAGCATACTTTTTATAAAAGTTGGTGGGTTGTTAAGTGGAGCCATAGAACAATTCCTAAATTGAGGATCATGAAGTAAATGATCAAAAATATCTTTATCCTCATAATAATCTTTATTCTTTTTAAAGACTTTGGGATGTTTCCGGTGGAGTTTATTACTCATGTCGTTGTCAAAATTGAATCACTGTTACAGGACAAGTTGTAGTTCAGGAACCGTTACGTTACTATCACTTAATTGCAAAAGAGTATAGATATAAACACCTTTTCCCTTCTAATTTTTTTTGAAAGGGCACAATAAGCACATGTTTATACTATTCTGTTGATCGTAAATAAAAGGATTTTTCTATTATTTTTACACTATGAATTTTCTAAGTTTTCTACTCGTCTATCTTCTTAAAAAACTCAACTATGATTTGCAGTGAGCGTGACGTTACTATTCTACGGCTGTAAATTGTTTTATCTAGGAAGATATATTTCATAACCTCAAGTACTTGAAGGGGATAATTTTCTCAAGGACATACTTTGAATTTGGCAAGCTCAATTATTTGATAAGTTATAATTTTATCAAAGAATTGTGACTTTTGATAAGGCATAATAAGCACCTGTGTGTACTAACTTTTTTTTTTTTTGGTAACTATAATTGTATTACCGAATTTATCAATATGTACAAATTTGAAGCCAAGGAGATGGACATGCTCCACTCTCAAGGCTCTTCATTTAGATTCTATTGCTATGCTACTAAGTAATCTAAGGATAGTAGTTTAGATTAGCTAGCACATTCATCATTCTAGGCATTGAGTTGCATCAATGTATCTCTTGTATGATTAGCCTCATTATTTGTTCTGCGTTCCTATTCCTTTGTTGAGATACTCTATAATTTCTTTCTTACTATATGAGGTATAGGTAGCAGTCAAGGCAATCCTATACATCTCAGACTTAGGATCTTTCTTATTTGCATTCTGTATTGCCCATGATATCTCTTCCTCCAGCTTTGGCATTGTTTATGGATGGATACCATTTTAGTAGTTGTGTCCATACCTGTTGGGTTGCATTACAGGTGAAAAACAGATGATGATAGGATTCTACTTCACTGTTACAGAGAGTACATGCAACATCTGTGCTGATTCCCCATTTGGCTAGCCTGTCTCTAGTGTATAGTCGTTCCTGTATAGCTATGTATAAGATGAACACCCACCTTGGACTTCCTCTGTTATTGCAAATCAGTTTTCTCCCAGGAACTTTGTCAAAAGAACCTCGAAGCAGCTTGTAGACTTGTTTGCACTACCTTTGTTACTACAAAGGAGGAGTTTTCTCTAATTTTTAAAAACTACGAATGTTTTAAGTTAGTTCACATTTCATACTGGCTCCTTTATAGTTTAATTGTTTATTTGCTTCATGAAAAAAAATAATCTTATTTTATGCTTAAGTAATGATGCATTTTGTTATTATAAATTGATATGGATATACATTGCTATGCCCTTACCCCACCCTAGCCCTCCTAAAAAGGGATTTGGATGATACATGATTTTATAAGCTTGTGTTTGTTCATGATTAAATTTGATTCTGCATCAAATTTTCCTACCAATCTTTATGAGAGACTTTCACAAATTCTTTTTGAATTATTATTTGTATTGTGAAAGAACATTTGACGTGACTATTGATTGGTCTTATATATATCAAATAATAATTTGACATACACATACGATGCATGTATCGAGAAACTAATTTTGTCCATGCACACAATTAGGTTACTTTGAAAGCTAATATTCAGAACAAACACTTAAAATGTGCATGAGTTGGTTACTTGAAAAAAAAAGGTGGTAATGGTAAATAACATGTTGAAATAGCCTAAAATTACACTAATTTTTCAAAAATTGCTGTACCAAAATACAGCAATGTTGGAGTGTAGCTGGATCCTTAATATTCTTTAAGAATACCGCGGTAAGCATGTTTATGATCATCTTCCCTAAAAGTGGTCGATCCATAAGACACGCTTTGAAGAATTTCGGAGCCAATCTTTGTGGAAACTGGAGGTTATCGCATAGACATGTTTTATTTAGCTGAAAGAGGTAACAAATTTTACACGCCTTTAGATATATATTTATACCAAACCAATAAATGCATGATGTATTGTACATATTAGCTAACTTGCTTGACGAGCAGGATTAGCACGATGTCACTTGGAGATATATATAGTAGTAACATTCAATTAGAGAAATAATGAGAGTTACATTTGAAAAACAGGACAACTTGAAAGGAAATTCATTAATTAATATTCCGATCACATTATACAACACAGGTGGACTACAACTCAAACATGGAGAATACAGAATCCACGACCTCCTCACTTTAACTTTTTTTTATTATCAATTGGAAAATTTTCTCAAACATCATATAGAATATTATTATTACCTGGATTTCATACTCTTGCATGTCACCAAGAAAACACGGAAAGAGATATGGGATTTTAATCCGTTGAGAAGAAGATATGGAAACCAGGATTATGGTCAGTGAGACCCGAATCGTCTAAAATGGAATTGTTCACTCCTTGTACATTACTGTTAATGAACATTGTAGATTCTTCCATATCCATTGAATTTATGTCACTTTGATCCTCCTCCTCCTTTTTTGACCCCATATCTCCTTCAACAGTATTGCCTTCTTTCTTACCAACAGTTTGGGACTTACCTCCAAAGACATTCACACTAGTATAAGATTTCTTGGTGAAATATGGGTTCAACACCATTATCGCCCCTTTGTTTTCACCAGCAAGTGTTACTAGCCTCCTTGGTAATTTCTCAAATTTGGTGCTAATTTTCTGGTTATCCATAGCAGATTTCTCATTCATCTTAGAATTCCCACCGGTTTCTTTCCCCGGCATTAGTTTCTTCTCTTCTGGGGGTAGACGAGAAACGGGCTTTGATTCAGGATACCTTGGTGGCGATTCCTTCATAGGCTTGACAAGTCTTGAATAAGTAGGAGCTGTGGCAGGGGAAGCAGCTGGAGGTGCAGTTTTAGGTGGTGGTGCTGCTGGTTTAGGGGATGGAGAAATAGTTTTCAATGAAGAGGAATCAGGGGCAGGGGTCTTGGTCTCGGGGCTCCTTAAGGTGAAGGAAGAAGTGATTGGGAGATCCGTGGGAGATGTAGAAAGAATTGATTTGGCTGGAGAGCCAGGGGCAGTGGATGGTGATGGGGATCTTGGTACAGGCTGCGGAGTAGTAGTAACGCCAGGGAACAATGCTCGAGTTCGAGCAGTGGGTGGAGGAGGAGGTGTGACAGCAGGTGGTCGAATGGTTGGCCGAGGCTGAGTGGCACGAGGCCTAGTTGGTTGTGGAGCAGGAGCTCGAAATGCTGTTGGCCGAGGGGTTGGTGGTGGAATTGGTTGTGTTTGGCGACCGAAAGGAGCCAACCGGAACCATGAAAATGGTCTTTGTGGGTTAGACATGTAATACTACTACTTTAGGAACACACTACAATAGAGAAACCCCACTGCACAAGTAAATCAAATTCGACTTCAGGTAACTTCAATGAATTGGCTATTGCAATTCTTTGATGTGCACTTTAATTTATACGAGTCTATGACCAAGGATTCTTGGTGAATTCACCGTGAAAAATGGGGACAAAAAGTTACCAAAACTGACTAATGAAAAGGTGAAAAAGAGAGTAAGTAAAGCATCAGGTTCATTTTCAAGGTTTGGTAATTGGTATCAAATCTTTGGTGTCTGGATTCATCAAGAATACATCACATCTTTTTTGTTAGTGGAATGAAGTTTTCACTTTGATTAGCTTCTCAAAGACTCGGTGACAACTAATATAACAACTTACGGCAGAAACAACCAGGTGGTGGGGTAACCAGAATTTTTAACAGTTCCAATTATAGGACACGCCGTTTTTGAAACAGACAGGTGCTGCGAGTGAAATGCTGATATTCCCTGCAGAATCTGTAACAGGTATTGTGTGTATAAGAAGTAAAATGTGTTCAAAGCGAGAATCTGTAACAGATATCGCGTGTATACGTTGTAAAATGTGTAAAATGCAGTGTACACACTTGTAAAGCACTGCTGATCATGCAGACTTTGATCGAAACATAGCATATATATGGTCCTTTTAACTGGAGTCTTCTTCCCACGTTTATTCTTGCCTCAAGACTAATTTTTACTATAAGAACACAAACATCAAAAGCAAAAAGGGAAAAAACAATGAACGATGATGAATAACATGTTACTGATTCCAAACCTCCCGGTAAAGTTGTTGTCATGTGATCAGAAGATCATGGATTCAAACCTTGGAAACAGCCTATGACAGAAATGTAAGGTAAGGCTGGTCGGGCCCTTCCCGGACCCTGCACATAGCAAGAGCTTTAGTGCACCGGACTTAACCTTTTTAATAAAATTCTTGAATTTTGACATTGAACAAAAAAGGGTATTTTAGTATGGGGTGTCATTCACTTCAACTGTCTTTGTTTCGACTTTGCTTGCAAAAATATGATGCTGTCTCCCCTTTCAAGAAGCTTCAGCAAGGTTCTAAGTTAAATCAGCTACTTTTCATTGATCCTTTCTTACTTTTTTTTAATCCAACACTAGATTGATTTCCTAGTACTTCCATCTAAGTTGTAGAACAGGAGGTTCTTTTCAACCATTCATTCTTACATTTTGTGTATGAAACACTCAATTATTGTATCCCTGGTACTTTGATCCTATGTTGTTCAGACTCTTCAAAGTGTTACAAAGAACTCTAATACCAGAACAGAACTACGTGGATACAAAAGAATAATATAGTAAACCCCAATTAATTGATATACCCTTACTTATATAACTAGTTTTGACATCCAAACTAATCATCTTTTTCTTTGCTTATAGACAAATCCTTGAAAGGGCCATTACAGATGGTGGAGAACAACTTTACCACACTAAGTAGGATCTCTTCTATTGTGAATGCTTCCACACATGAATGCAGGAAACTCGATCTTCAAACTTCGAGCCAATTCAAGGCCATTTGGTAAATTCGAATACTTTGAAGACTATGTCAATTCCAGTGGGAATTTGCCAAACAAATAGGATAACGTTTAATGCGTTCAAAGCTATGTGCAGATTCCTAGCTGTTTCATTCCCCTTTTGCATTGCTGGTACAAGGGCTGCTGCTGCTGCCCATAGAACTGTAATCCCTGTTCCATGAAAGTTTAAACAAATCAGGTCATGTAGAGCTGCTCGGTAAATGAACTAAAAATTAATAATCCAAATAAGGTTGCAGAAGACCAAACTTACCAATAATCATGAAATAAAAGGGCGTCTATCCAACAGAGAAACACAAATATTATGTTCATTTTAAGCATTGCCAGCAAGTTCGCACCAACATTGTTCTAGAACATTTTAAACCCTTATAACTTTTAAGTACTATAAAAAGGTGTACATGCTTTAAAGCCTTGTAAGATATGCAGGACGAGATGACCTCAAACAACGAATAGTTACTATTCGAAGATTGAAGTCTTCTACTATAGTGTTTTAATTTGATTTGGCAGGAGTGGCAACTCCCAATCTACACTGATTGTAGATCTATTCATCCCACTTCTAATGAAAAAGCGTAATTAGGCAGCAATTACAAAATTCTCCTATTCAGAGATTGCCGCTAACACTGTGTTGAATATAATCCTGCTTTATTCAATACTTCCAAGAAATTTTTATGAGTATGCTTAACAAAAAGAACACTCTGAGAGGCCCACATATGGTGAGAACTTTTTGTTGCCAGTGTAAAAGAATAAGTCCTGCTCCTATTAATATAGGGACTAGAAGAAGAATGAGAGGTATTATCCACAAATATTCGATTCGTCTCGATTAAAAGATATGTAGTGTTTGAAGAACAAATTTAGTTCTGCTTCCATTTTGCTATTGTATTGTTTTTCCTTTTACCCTTCTTTGTGGTTTATTAGGTATTTCTTTTACTCTAGCCTCTCATTTGACTCGCTACTTCATCAACTTTTCAGTCGCTCACAAGTGTGGCACGTGCCTCTACATCTTTTCCTATTTAGAGTCGGAGGACTACTACTCATATAACCACTAAAAATTTGCAAGAAAGAAAGAAGAAGGCAATTTTTTTCTATGGACCCCATGATTCTGTTAAAGTACTACCATATATGATTCTATTTAAGGTATTATAAAACAATTGACAGTTATAGTAGGAAATAGTTTTGGTCATTTAGTAGACTTACCAACTACATTAGTTTGAATTGAAAAAGCAAATTAAAATGATACTAGATGGAGTAATGATTAATATGAATAAAATTGTCTAAAAATCTTTAAATAGTACTACTGTTTAGATAAATGAAGAAAAACTATGGCCTAAAACCATATTTGGTGTGAATGGAGGTAATATGGACAAAATCTATCAATCATAGGAGAAAAATGCATGAAAGAGCACGGGACTAGTAAGGCTGTTATGGATAATCCTCAAAATCATAAGTGAGCTCTCTCAGCCAACTTCTAATCCATGGGGTAGCACTTGAGTCGAAAATCATAGGGCTGACAGTAAATAAAAATTACTATACAATAGCTGAATACAAGTACAGGATTCACATATACTCATCATCTAAGATTTTTATTTACTGAGCTGTTTGCCCTAGTTGTTTACTAGTTTGGAGTAATTTAAAACTCCAAGTTGAGAGAAGATTGAGTTTAAGTACAACAAAGATACTTGTACAAACTTCATCGTATTCTGGAAAGCGTATATTACCCTTTTTGTCACATACATTAAAGATGATACAATCATTTTAGTACTCACAGATAAGGGAAAACACAAAATTGGGTGACACATACGACTCGATTATATTAATGTAAATACATGTATTGATAGGAGATGTGAACATTACCTGCCCCTGCAAATAAATGAGGCCCTGGAAATAACTTTCCTGTCCTAAACCAAGTATTCAAACCTCCAAAAACTGACTCAAACACCCCAAATCCAAGCAATATTGAACCTGCATTGAAGTGTCTATCCTTGTATGAACCTTTGATTAACTCCTTCCGCTCCTGAAATTCAAAAGCAGCAAATATTCAGAACTCGGAAAGTGGAATCTGCAAGTGATTCCATTAGGAGCTCAAACAAAAGGGAATAAAAAATTACAACTATTTATTCCATCAACACATTGCAAAATGTCTCTTCATTTGCTGGGACGTGTAACATTTGCGATGGGAAGTTTATTCAAAATAGGTCAATAAGATTGCAAAAGGCCAGAACTACCAAAGAACATCAACTAGTTTGTCACATTAGATTATATAGAGGCATATCCACAAAATATGTTGTAAACTTTGCAATAGATTGGCGATAAAGGATCAATAATGCTTTCTTCCTCAAAAACACACATAGTTCCCCACTGCATTGAGCCCCATAACCCATCTAAATAAAACTAGGAATGGCAACGAGGGCGGGCTCTTTTTTTTCATATTTTTGAAAAAATCAGGCAGAGTTGGGCAGGCTCATGGGGTGAGAATTCAAATCTTTTAAACTAAAATTTGTACTCTAGTCTCTAAATATGTGCTAAGTTTTATTCCATTTCCCACGACAAATAAAATACTTCTATTGTAGATTGAAACATTATTGGGTTAAAACAGTTAGACGACCAGCTGAACCCCTAACTTTCGCAGTGTGAAACATCAAGAAAAACTATGCCACACGTATTAAAAATAGAGGAACTTTATACCAAGAAGTAGATTGCTTTGAGCTAATTTAAGCCAATGAACAATACATATATACAAAAAAGAATGGACCTCATTGAGTTGCTGAATTTTGGCTTCAATAGGGGATGGCTTGGGGGGTTCAACAGGGGCGCCCTCAGGGGTCACAGTAACAGGTTTAACTTCCTTCTTCAGCTCATTAATCTCATTTTGTATAGTCCTAACTCTCCGCCATTGCCATCCAAGATAACCAGCATATAAAGTGTACACAAACAAACCACTCATCACAATGGGATGAATCAAAGCAAAACTCCTCCCTTCAAGAACCCCGAATTCTCCACCTGCAGCAAGTGCATCCTGTAATTCCATCAAATTCACAAAACCCAAGATTCAAAATCAAGTAAAATTGCAAAAAAGATCAAAACTTTGTCAATAAAAAAGATAAAACATGCCTTGGCGTCGAGAAAGAAAGGAAATGTGAGTGCTGTAAGAGGAAGAGAAGCTGATGTGACGTGGTTAATAGTGTCATGAAGGAGGGGCTTTTGTGGGTTGTAAGAATCTTGCTTAGATTGTTGTGGGGGAAGAGTAACTGGAGAATGCTTGCTCAGAACTGAAATCTTGGGTTTGGGTTTCGAGGGCAAGATTGGAAGTTTGAGGAGGCTGAGTGTGGCAGCCATGGTCTGTGCTGAGATTTTCTGTGTGACACGTAGTGAAGGAGAAACCTCAAGAAAACAAAAGGAGCGATTACGTGATCGACAGGAGGAGAACAAGATAAGGAAATTTTTTGTCCGCACCTTTCTGGAGAATTGGTTTTCTACCTATTTACAAATTTTCTTTTTTTGTTTAATGATCTTTTATATTTTATTACCTTTAAAAAAAAAACTCTATTTAGGTTGAAAACAGTAAATACATACATAGTTTTCTTTTCTTACATATTTTCATCAAAAAAAGAAATATATATCGTGTGAAATTTTATTTTTTATTTTGTAAATATCTCCAACATATATCATTAAAAACATTGTTGTCAAACTTTAGTTGTATTCAAATATCATTGCAAACACTAAAATATTGCAAATTTCCACATGAATCGTGATTGACTAGTTTAATCATGTTCTTCAAATTTTAAGATATGTTAAGAGTTTATTGCAAATTGTTCCATTCTAAAATCTAATATATACCTATGAAAAAAAAGATGCATATTGCATTGAGAAGATTATCTCAAAAAAATCATAAACTCTAAAAATATTTTAAGAAAAATTAAAATATTTATTTTTTACAAAATTTATATGCCTCACAGTCAAAGGTAGGTTTATTCTTTCTCAAGATCAATTCAAAGTGCGCCAAATATTTATGAAGATCAAACACGTCTAACAAAAGTCGAGATCTTTTTATATTTGAGAAAACTATATTGATAATTTTTATTCACAAAATTTATTATTGTCAAAGAGAAATAAGTTATAAAACTCTCGAATCATGAAAAAAGTTAGAATACAAAATATTGAAGTATTGTCCAATATTCTTTATGACCAAATTAAAGTATATAACAAGAAGGTCAGCATCTTCTCACATTCGAGAATTACACTATTAACAATTCTCAAATCACAAAAAGAATATGTAAAAAAAAGAATCAAGTTAGAATTAAGAGAATTTTATACATATAACTAAAAAAATTCTATTATTTTATATTTTCTCAGGCTAACATACTATTATAGGACACCTTTCAAAAGGGAAAAAAAACTACCTGCATTTGGTATTTATAAAAACTCAAAACATATATTATATATGTTTTGAAATACACTTTTTATATATCTAAGTTATGGTTAATTATTGTTTTTACTATTTAACATTTGGTATATATATCACATAATTTCTTCAAACATTACATACACTACATAATTATTTATATTAATATTGATATATTAAATATACACTATATAATTATATATACATCATATATATACATGTTAATGCATCATTCTGTATATACTAATACATTATCTACATAATATTGATAAATTATATATACATTATAAATGTTAGTTATTCAAAAAAATTAATTATTTAGCCATAGTAAATTATTATAGCTAGTAAAAAGTAAAACTAAACCATGGCTAATAAAAAGAAAGAGTGTTATTTAGCCACGATTTAGGGATCAAACCATGGCTAAATAGTGAATTTGGCTATATTTCATCTTGTTATTAACTTGGTTATATTTTTTTGTAAATAAATAACATTTTGGTACATAATTAAAAAAGGAGAATTGTTGGAAACACCTTTAACCTTAGAGAAAATTATTGGATCCATCTTGAACTATTGACAGTCTTAAGAACATCATTCTAGTTAATTAACTAAATTAAATACACCATCAATTTATCACATAATATAGCAAGTAGTCTCAAACTCTAATAAGAGCATGGATATTCAAAAAGAAAAACATAAAAGAAGCATTGAAAACATTCCTAAACTTGACGAGAATCTAGGGATGTATTTCACTCATGTTTCAAGATAAGATGTGTACTTAAGTTCAAATAATCAAGTAGAAAAATATTTTTAAAAAATTATCAATAATTTAAAAAATAAATAAATAATTTATATCAAATTTAAAGATATTTTCAATACTTCTTTAAAATATTTCTCTTTATCTGTGAAGTTCAATTCATTTCTCGTTAGCCCATGAGATTCCCGAAATCATGGCCCCATGTACAACTAATGTGGTAGCAGGCCCATGTGTCTCTTTCTTTACCTAAATATGAAACTTTTCTTTACATCTCAATATGAAAATGATATATTTGAAATGAAAAAGTCCCCTACTAATTTGAATATATTTTTAGGTGAAACAAATGAAAATCTAACCTTAAAAACAAATGTTGATTTCTTTTTCTAATGAAGTGGTCATATATCGTCACCATCTACGTTTCCAAGGACGATAGAGCTCCGTGAACAAGCATTTTTTAATTAGGATTTTTTAAAAAGAACAAATATTTATGATATAATAAGGCAAAATATAGCTATGATTTGCTAAAATCATAATTTATAGCTACATATTTAGGAGAGAGGCCAGCGAGATCGAGAAAGAGTCGAGAGAGGAGAATTGTATATGTATATTTGTCAAATTATATGTATATCTATATACGTGCAGCTGATATACATATATATATTTGTATATCTGGCAAAGCGAGATTGGGAGAGGGAGGAGAGAGACAAGCGAGATTGAGAGAGTGAGGAGAGAAGAGAGCGAGAGAGTGGAGAGAGGTCAATTGTATATGGAATTGAATTATATATCGTCAAATAATTGTATATACGCAACTAATATATATATATATATATATATATATATATATATATATTTGTATATCT
>JAOTQR010000001.1:26947661-26965482 GCA_025774065.1 Solanum ossicruentum | reverse complement strand
AGTCTAAATGATACAACCAAGCGTTTGATCAAGAACGAAGAAAAATAACTTTCTTTCGAGATTTAGCTCAAACAAATATTTCATTTCCGGAGATTGAAAAATCTAAATTGCAAAATGCAAACTAATTAAAACTTGGACACTTCAAATAAATTCCACAATATTATAACAAGATGAGTTCCATGCTTTCTTTTTTCCTTCTTTCTTTATTCTATTAATTCTTCTTTCTTAAGCAGTTGGAGACAAGTTTTAATATTTAAAATTAATTTGACCTGTCTGTCCTTGGTCTACTTCAATTAACTACTATAGTCCCCGTTAAACAAATTATAAACTCAAGACAACCCCTTCAACGTAAACTTAAAGCCACCTAACATCATTTATTTACTATATTTGATTTTATAAACATTGAAAGAGTTTTACTTACTACAATAATAGGTGTGATCTGAACAGGGTACGAAAAAAAAAGGTTTTACTTATTAATCATCCTAAAAATAATTTGAGATATGGCTACAGAAAAGGTGATATTAATTATAAATTGTCTTGGAATTATTGGAGGGTACTTAAGGATGGTAATTAAGTTGGATATTGAACAATTGACAATTTGGTTATTGTTAGGTGGTCAAATCATATTGAATTCTTCTTCTGCCTAACATAACCAAATCATAATTTTCTTCACCAGACTAAATTTCTTTTAAGGGACTCGATCCATTATGTTGTCTCTTTTCCAACTAATAGGCTTCATCGATTATTAGGTAATGTAAATTATTCAATTTTTGTTTTGAGATACAACTATTTAGACAATTTTTGATGAATTAATTTGGATTAAATTTCTATGTTAGCTCAGTTTTAAAATGAAGTGACTTAATAAAATAAGTTGTATCCAAACCTAAACGAATTAGAGGGTCATGATTTTAATGGAACACCCCTAATTATTATCACAGAACTTTCCGTGTAGATACCATTCTATTATTCCAAATATTTGTGTGCTCATAGGGTTAAATTTACACATTTAACCAAATGTTGCTCCAAGTATAACTAAAATTACATTTCATGTATATGACAAGTTAAAACTCAGAAGTCACTTTGTGAAATTGTAAAATTGTTAAGCACCAATCCACAATTTTGACTAATTCAACTAAACTAGTCACATATATATGTAATGTATAGACATTGTATAAAAAATGTGTAATCGTATATATATGATGTAAGCTTTGTATCTATACATATACACACACATCGATATACTATGTTATTATATTATATTGATATATATTGCAATAATTCATCGTAAGAGCTCCAAATTTTAGGTATGAGTTTTCATTCAACGTTTCAAGTCTTTTGATATATGATGCTATGAAAATTTGATCCTATTCATTTCCATGCTACTATATTGAATAGTCACTTGATGAATTAGGTTTTAGGTCTAACACTTCAAAATCTAGCTCAAAGGGAGGAGGATTGGCTAAGCCTTATAAGAAGTCCACCCATCTCATTAACTACCAATGTGGAACTTTTTGTCTCAACATCACTCATATGATACTTTGCAAAAAACATGTTACATATCAATACGCAGACCAACTTAAGTTCATTTCATAACAGAATCAATTGCATACGAAAATATTGATCATAAGCCACTCCACATCCTCATATAATCAATTAACTAGCTATATATATAGCCAAAAGAGGAAGCAATAATCTTGTTCACAAGCTTCCCATATACAAGCACTTTTTTTTTTGACACACTCATCATTGTATTTATCTCTTCCATAGTTTCTTTTTGTTTAAATATATTTAGCAAGAGCAAGAAGATAATTTCTTCATCTCACTAACTTCAAAATCAGGACCAGAAATAACATCAATCTTCAATCCTTTAAGCAATCCATTATCATTCACTTTGATGTGATTCCCATTAGCACCAGAACCCAACAGCAAAGTCTTCCTTGATACCATATTGAATATTTCTTCCAACAGTTTCAAGAAAGCTGTTTCCACATTGTGGCCAGTAAGAGCTGATGTCTCTGAGAAAAATAGCCCCTGCCTCTCTGCAAATTCGACCGCGTCTTCAGTTGGAACTGCCCTGGAATCAGCTAGATCAGCTTTGTTACCAATCAACATGATCACAATGGAACTATCGGCGTGAGCCCTGAGTTCCTCAACCCATCTAGCCACATGATCGAACGTCTGTCTCTTTGTTATGTCGTAAACTAACATGGCTCCTAGTGCTCCTCTGTAGTATGCGCTTGTCACTGCTCTGTATCTGTTCAATACAGAGTACAATGTACATTATAGAGTCGTACTGGTTTTAGTTCGAACTATATATACAGTTCAAAGTTAAATTTTCAAAAAATTATAGTAGCTTAGTACTAAGTTCACTTTTTTTTGGTGTGTGTGTTCGACAAGTATGGTGCGATGTTACAAGATTCATCCAGATTATTAAAATTGATCCATATGGGCTCATCGAGCATTCTTTAAGAGTATATAGTGTTCGACATAGTATTTTATTGAAGAAACTAGAATTTGTTGATACAACCACACCAGGAAGCTCTTTTCTTTCTTTTTTTTTTCTCTGAGACGAGAACAAGTCTCTATCTTTTTGAGGTAGTGATAAGATCTGCGTATATTTCACCCTCCCCAGACCCCACCTGTGGTATTCCACTGGTATGTTGTCGTATTGTTGTTGGTAACGCACACCAGGAAGCTACATGTACAGTGTTTGAGTTAAATTCACTATCCTGGGTTTCATTGGCATGTGGTAGCTGGAATAGCATTGTCATCGTATGAACACATGACCATCATATATTAACAGCTAGAGAATCAAATATGATTTGGGCCCTCATTAAGTTAGGTTGTGAAAGGTAGCAGGTACAATCAATTTATCAATTACACAAACATGTTCCAGGTACTGTTCCTAGCTGACGAAACATCACTACAATCTCTCAAAATTAACTGCGATGGAATTGAGTGCCACATAAAATGTGACAGAAGCATTACTTTTTTATCAAAAAATATTTTTGCTCTATGTATGTTGCTAAATTAAATTTCTATGGAAAATCTTTTTCTCGTTAGTGAATTTCATGTTAGGTGTTTGAAAAAAAATTGAAAAGAAAAAAGAACAATTCTTTCGATACTATACAAATTGCTGTAAAACATCAAAAGAAAATCACTAATAATTTAAGTATATTTTGAAAAAATTAATGCTTTTTCTAAAAATGATAAAATTTGACTCTATTTCTCAATGGGAAAAAAGGAAATTAGTTAAAAAAAAATATGAACTTAATTTTTAACGTTAACTATGTCTACTACCAAATAGTGAGAATGTCCAATTGAAAATGGACACGTACCCATATTAATCGGATTTTAACACTTCTTTTTCGTCTCTCATCTGCCTAGATGAGCGTGAACACACTTTTTATATCACCTAGCATTCAAGAAATGTAAAGATGTATCACTAAAATTTCACCTATAGTTGAAGGAGCTACTTATGCCTTCTTCATAAAATTGAAAAATACTTATAACACTTGTTTTTAAGGAATCATAACAAAAATGAAGCAAAAATCAATACAAAACATACACTTGGTAATTGCACAAGTATTGTAAAGCAACTTCATATTGGGTTGAAATGTGATGAACAAAAATGCACACATAATGCTTATATCAGTAGCCATCATGAAACTAATGTTGAGCTAAAACAGCTCAAATAATCAAATTGTCCACTTTAGGACTAAGAAGGTTTTTCCCAAAAGGTATCAAAGATCGGGTAGCTACATGATGGTCAGATAAATACTCTTTCATAGAAATTTTTTTTTCAAATATATAGGTTAAATATAGTATTTTGATAACATCATTAACACAAAAATCACTCATTTATATTCTAAAAGTACGAATACTCTCGACGAAAATGCTGATTGCCCCAAAACTCAGAGAGTATTACCTATACCTTATACATAGCTTCCACTTCTTTTTATCGATTTATGCGGAACTTCATTCACATACCTAACAACTAAGTGGAAGGGAAACTAAAGTGGCATTTATGTGAAGATGAGTGAATCACTAATGAGAAGAACAGATAAAAAAGAAACAGAGAGACGAACCTTTCTTGTCCAGCAGTGTCCCAGATCTGAGCCTTAATCACTTTGGACTGAATAGAAACAGTTCTTGTTTGAAACTCAACACCAATTGTGGATTTAGAGTCAAAACAGAACTCATTCTTAGCAAACCTGGAAAGCACCTGAGTTTTCCCAACAGCAGAGTCCCCAATCACCACAACCTTAAACACATAATCTATTTTATCCTCGTTATGATAAACCCCATTCACACGATTCACTTGGTCTTGCTTCCGATCCTCAACGCCACTCATTTCTTGGTTCATCCTCTTGTCACCGGCTCCAAAGAATTGAATTTAATAAACTCCTTTTAACTTCACTGGTCCGCCAAGTCTAGCTGATGCATTTGTATATATCGACACTGGACACTAACCTGACATGATGAGCGCTGAGTAACTGTGTGTCTGTATCGAAACTTCAATTATGGCTACGTCGTACGAGCAATGTCTATTTATGTAAAGCTTTGTTTTTGAACCAACCTGAGTAGTATGTTGATTAAATTCTAATTTGGAATAACAGGGGACTTAATTTAAGGCGAAATGCCCGGCAAATGTGATATAATTTAGCCTTTCAAGAAAGCAACTTATGATTATGGAGGGACCGCAAACCTTATGTGCCTTATAATTACAACAACCTTGTTCCAATTATTAAAGTTTAATAAAAAAGCTAAAGCTAATTGCCCTACATTAGACAACCAATTTGGGGCCCTTGGCCTTAGCTAAAATGACAAAACCTAACTCGTGCTGCATCAATTTGTAATATATATATACACACCTTCGTATTTTTTAATTGTCTATCTAATTTTGACTTATGACGAAATTAAAAAAAAAAACATTATGTACTTTAAATGTATCAAAATATTTTTTTTAATTTTGTGATGTTAAACAAGAAAAGTTAGAACTAAGTGGTTGCCAAAAAAACAACCGCCACATTTTTGTATAATAACCTAAATAAAAAATAAGATTCGCAGATACGCAAATTAGAACAGATGGATTATCATATTCAATGCTCGGTTGGTGCAGTGACCAATGGAAAATGACATTTATAAATGTGAGTCTTCTTAGAATAATCTTTTTGACAGAATTGACCCATCAGAATCATGTACATAAACCATTTAATCTGAAGTCATTCGTTTTTCTCTATTTGTTCTTTAAAAGAATCTCAATTTTAAGGTTTCATGAACAGCAAAGAGTGCAAAATGAGGCCTCTGCGCAGGCATAAACGTTGATTCATTTGTTATTTGACGTCTTTAATTAGCTTGAATAGGACTTGTAAATGTATCTCTGAAAGACTATTTTAGATGATCAACTCAAAGAAGAACATTCCGTTTGTGACAGCCTTTCCTTTTTGTTTACTGTAAAAGAATGTCATCTTGCTCCGATTGAAAATATTTAACAGCTGAATGAAGTGATTCTTAACCACACAAATTATTTTATACTACAAGTTTTAAAAGTTTTTCTTTTTTTTTTCTTAAAGACTATATCAAATCAAAAGGTGACATATAAAATGGAACGGAGAGAGTACTATTTTTGTTTATTTTCTTCCCTTTCTTTTCTTTCTCCTTTCTCGTAGATCTATTGTGTGTGTGGGGGAGGGGGGGGTGTTGGAAGAAGGAGGATTCGAATAGAAAAGAATGGGCTTTAATTAATGTAGTGTTTCAGCTAATTCACATAACGACATAAATGTAGCCTTATTGCAATACTCTCCAACAGAAAAGTTAAAAAGGATCCATGACTAAGAAAACCATAATATTATGGTACTCGCCATATCTCGATTTACATGATATAATTCAAATTTTGATGGTCATTGATTATAATTTATTTAAATATTTTAATTATTAATTTTGTAATTAATAATATTTTTATGTAATTTTTAAATATGTAAATTATTTTTCAAAAATGATATGTATCTTACTGCACAGTTAAAAGAATCACAAACTGAGACGGATGAAATGATATTTTTGTTTGCGTGGATCAAAGTGCCATGTAGTAACTGTAGTGAAGTAACAGGTGACGATTGAATGGTCAAAAAAGTAAGAAAGCATAGGAGATTCTTATTTGCTGCACCGACACTATTATTTGCTAATTTATTGGCTAAACAAAAAAGAATTATAATATTATATGGTAAATACTTACCACACGAGCAACAATTTAATTTCCGTGGTTAAAAATTAAAGTTAGAATGCAAATTTAACTTAAGTTTGATAGATATGTGTGCAAGATACGTGTTTTACGTTGCTTAATTTAATATAAACATCGAATGGAAATATTTCTTTTAACCATATTATATATAATTTGTATGTTATAGTTACATTTATGTAGGAAATGCCACTGTCAACATATTACCCGTGGATACTCTGAGGTAAAGTTCGTTATCACCTTGACAGAAATTTAAGTATGCAGAGGGGTATTAGTGATAATATTGCTCAATCTAGTGCTTATGTTATTGTTTAAGTTTTTGGGAAATTTTTTTATGGGCAATGAAAATAGAAAATAAACATAAATATTTTCTAAGAAAGCCCCTGTGCTTAATACCTTACTAATAAATAATACTTCACCTATCTCATTTTATGTGACCTTTTTTTTGGCCCGTCTCAAAAAAAATCACATTACTGGAAGTTAATAATAATTTACTTTTAAAATTTTTTTTTTACCTGAAATGATTTTTCAACCATACAAATATATATGAATGATATTAGGCCACAAGTTTTAAAAGACTTCATTTTTTTCTTAAATATTATGTTAAGTCAAATGATGCCAAATAAAATGAGAACGGAGGGGGTATTATTGGCAAACGGAATAAATCATGTCAATAAGATTTATAAGAGATGTTATTTAGAAAACGAAATTGTAAATTATAATATCAAATTAATGTGATTTAATTAAGTTTTGAAATATAATTAAATTGGCTCTTGAAAATCGCAATAAAGTGAGGACTAAAAGAAAACGAAAAAGTAATATACACACCTAATGCGTGTATCTTTTTTAGTACACTTTATCAAATCACCCCAAACATGTTTGCAATTTATCAGATTAAAAGTTCTGGTAACAAACAACAGAATAAAAGGCATTATGGTCATTTTTGCAATGGTTACAAATAGCACAATAATCATTTACGGTCAAAACTTTTAATGGTTCAAATTCTTTGAGAATCTAAGTAAGTTTTTTTTTCACCTTCCAAAAAACTTTTAATGGTTCAAATTCTTCGAAAATCTAAGTAAGTATTTTTTTTTTCACCTTCCAAAATCCATATTATCACTTGTCCGTCAAGTGTACTATGCTACTAGCATGTTTGTGTACCAACTAGCAGGTCACAGTCGAAGTGGGCTAGCAAAAGTTTTTGGGGTCCAAACCAATTTAATAAAAGAAGAAGCTAGGACATGTGTTTAGTTTGGTAGTTGGCAAGTTATCCTCAAATCTCTCTTTTACCCCTTTGTTTTTTTTGTCCAAGTATCAATGCAAAACATGTGTTTCTCATAAAAGAAGCAGCTACGTAATGATCACTTCTTCCTTTAATATGTGACTGTTTTGGTTAAATTATTTGATTTAAGTGCTGCTTGAACTTGAAAGTATATACGGTTATGTGGGATTGTGTGTTGATGATGAGAATAGCTTGAGGCAAAGTGTAGCTTTTTGAAAAGGAAAATCTTACCATGCACCCTACCATATTAGGAAAATGAGGATCAACCATTTTCACCTTTTCTCTCGCACAATTATTTAAGTATCATATGGTTAGTAAAGAAAAATTATTTTTTTTGTGAGTTTATTTACATTGTCAGTTTCAAATTCGAATAAAGAAAGAAAAATTGTAAGGATCAATCAAAACAATCTCTTTATCCTATGACAATAGAATTAAAATTGTGTTTATCTTAATTCCATTCACATTACATATCTGAAATTACACTGTATTTGTTGATGTCGTTAGCAAAGAAAACAAAAGACAAGTAAGGTCTAGGTGTGAAAAATGATCTCACTTATAATAAGTAGAAATGCTACAAGATTGAAAGTAAGAGGGCTTTAAGTGTGATTTTATAAGAAATATAAGGAAGAAATGTAAAAAGCAAAAGTTTGTCTCGGAGCGGCGGGTAAACTCAGAAGCCAACGTCCAAACGTCGTAGTCTCCGAGTTTTGGCCATGTTAGTCTCCCAAACTTTCGCCGGCAACCGACGGCGGATCTATACCTCAATCAACTTCACACATTTGTTCTCAACCACCGCCGCCGCCGATGATGATCCCTTCAAAACCCACCCGTCGTACCAGCACCTCGCCACCATCAAATCCAAATCGGAGCTCCTCCAATCCTACACCGTAACCCCTCCCATCAAACCGTGGCCCCGATACCTCTCCCATAAAAAACTCATCTCACTCGTCAAATCCCAGCATGATGTTAACCTTTCCCTCCAAATTTTTCACCATGCTGGCAACTTCCACCCTGGGTTTTTCCATAATTACGAAACCTACCTCTCCATCATAAACAAACTCTGCCGTGCCCATGCCTTTGATAAAGTGGAAGCCCTTTTAATTGAATTAAGAAATTCCGGCATCAAATGTGGGGAAGTTTTGTTTATTAATGTGATTCGAAACTATGGGATTGCTAGTAAGCCCAAATTGGCTCTTAAGACCTTTCTGCGAATGGAAAAATTTGGAGTTCAGAGGTCAGTGAGGTCATTTAATGCTTTGTTGAATGCATTAGTACAAAATAAAGAGTATGATTTTGTTTACGCATTGTTTAAGAATTGCCAGAAGAAGTTGCATATAACGCCCAGTGTGTTTACGTGTAATATTTTGTTGAATGCTTTGTGTAAGAAAAATGATATTAATAGTGCAATTAAGGTTCTTGATGAGATGCCTATGATGGGAATAGTTCCCAATGTTGTGAGCTACACAACCATTTTGGGTTGTTATGTATCACTTGGTGATTTAGTTGGCGCAAAGAGGATATTTGATGAAATTGTTGATAGAGGATGGTTGCCTGATGTGACGACGTATACTATCTTAATGCACGGGCTTGTTAAGCAAGGGAAGTTTATTGATGCAGTTAAGATAATGGATGAGATGGAGGAGAATGGGGTCGGGCCGAATGAAGTGACTTATGGAATTATGATTGAGGCATTTTGCAAAGAAAAGAAGTCCGGTGAAGCAGTTAATTTACTTAATGATATGCTAGATAAGAGGTATATACCAAGCACAACACTTTGCTCTAAGGTGATTGATGTCTTGTGTGAAGAGGGAAAGGTTGAGGAGGCATGTGCTCTGTGGAAGAAATTATTGGTAAAGAATTGTACTCCAGATAATACAATATCGAGCGCACTCATTCACTGGCTATGTAAGAAGGGACATATTTGGGAAGCAAGGAAATTGTTTGACGAGTTTGAGAAGAGTTCGAGTCCTAGTGTTTTGACATATAACATGCTTATTGCAGGGATGTGTGAGAAAGGAGAGTTGCATGAAGCTGGGAGGTTATGGGATGACATGGTAGACAAGGGTTGCTTTCCTAATGCTTTTACTTACAACATGCTGATCAAAGGTTTTTGCAAAGTTGGAAATGCAAAGGAAGGGATTAGAGTTCTAGAAGAGATGCTTGACAAAGGGTGTCCCCCTAATAAATCTACTTATTCCATCTTAATCAAGGGGCTTCTTGACTCCGAACTCAAAGCAGAAGTGTTAAGGGTGCTTGAACTGGCTGCGTCAGCTGATGTTGATCCTGAAACTTGGGGAGTCCTAGTGTCCAAGTTTGTTACTGATATTCAAAATGTATATTCCATTTTGGATAAGACACTGTCGGAGAATGAAGTGTAAATGTTTTTTCTAACGCTCTTCATACCCAAAGATTTGATTCTAAAGTGGGAGCAAGCATGGTTCACAAAACAATTACCTGTTAATGAGAGTAAGGGTGATGGTCTCAGTGCCTGGTTCAAAAAGGTACAAGCTTCCTTGTGCAAACATTTCTGTGGTTCAGAAGAACCTTGATGTTCTTGGACTACAACATCGGAGCATTTGCAGAAGGAGGCTGGAAACGGAACATGTGAAGCATGAGATATGCTGTTTGTTGACACATAAAAAGCGTCAAAGAAGTAAAAGGGGAATGGCTTCTTAACTATTTATGCAGGTCTAATACTGTATTACTCTGTTGTAAATTATGTCCTTTGTCTTATCATGAACTAATCTATATTCTGTGTAAAGAAAGGGCATACTTGCAGAATCAATCCCGTAGCTTTTCGCATTAACGTTTACCCTACATCATCATGAGATGTCCTCTTTCTTTCATCACATAGTAGAAAGAGAACTATGACCATGACATTGTGTTATGTTAGTCATTTCTAGTACTATAACATAAGAAACTCCCCTTCCACTGGTCCAATCACATTACCGCTGCAAAAAAACAAAGAGATATCTATGGAAGAAAAAAAGTAAATCTGTGAACAAAATATTGTCTAGTTAGATATCACATGCCTATGCCAAGCGAACTTGCAAAAAATTTTCTTGCTGCACATCTCAAAGTTGCGTTCGGAATTGTTCCAATAGGTGCCCAAAATATAGAGGGGTTTCCTTTTTGTCCATTTGTTTTCATTTGATTAATCAAATGAATCAGCACCCCCTCCTGGTCTTGGTGGTAATTTGCTGAAGAAAAGAAATGCTTCACGAGGAGGCAAGCATCATAACTGGATAAGATGCCTTTGTCTGCTTCATAGAATTTGGTAACATTTCTGCTATTTCCTAAGCTTCTTTCTTACTGTTTCTGTCTTGTTTACAAAGAATACTTCTCAAGGCTTCTTATATGTTTCTTTCTTACTGTTTCCATATCGACTTTTTTGAGGATATTTGCTGAGATTGCTTGGATCTACTTTTTTTGAGTAAATACTCGCTGCATGGTTCTTTCGATGATTACTCTTCATGCTTTTTTCTATTTGGTTCGTTTTTGATGGTTGTACATTAGATGATTTTGTCTTTACTGATGTCAAAAGGAGTTGGTCGTCTAAAATTGTAGGGAAGTCCTTTATTTTCAAATAATCTTTACATCTTTTGAATATTTCTCAGTGATTGGAATAATAGCTTTGAAAGGTCAGGAATTTTTTACTAAAGATTCTCTCTGAGCTACTTTATCCTGGTACATATGAAAAACCGCATTGATATTGGTCCTAGATGCAATGGCTGTTGAAAGTGAGGTAGGTGTATGATAATGGACCTATGGTACTTCTTGGTTGCAGAAATTTAACTGATGACACATTGAATATACCAGACAAATCTGTAACATAGCTGGTGGTGGTGTTCTTATATAAGATCGAAAGCAATATCATGGGAGCTAACTGCAGGGCTAGTATTCTGTAACCATATTGAACTGAAGTGTCTGTAATATTTTTTAGCCCTTTTGTCTGAGTTTTGATTGGCTCTTAAGTGTAGCCTCTTCCTTGTTGATCTCTCACTAAATTTTGTTGTAGGAACAAGGAGCGAAGCTGTTGACATTCTTTTTCTAAGAAACATGTTTTGGCGCCGTAGTATCCTGATGCATCTTTTTGCACAAAGCTTCAAGAACACAACATTTGATACCTTTTACATTAAAACTCTCAAGGATAACATTTCCATGTATATGATATTGAGAACTCTCAAGAATCTAGCTCATGATAGTCCTTTTGCTCTTGTATCTCATACAACATGACAGCAGCTAGCCTGTGTGGATTTGCAGTACTGAAGATGTTTTGATTATTTGTGGCTCAATGCAATTGTTATTTTAATGAAGCCTAAACTGTTGTGCATATTGTTACTTAAAGTCTTTTTTATTTTATTTTCAGTATCAAGTAAATGGTTCCATTGTACTGAAGGTCTGTAAGGAAAAAAAAATAAATAATACACTCTTTTTGTTGAAATCCTTACTTCGTGGAATTTGCTCTCTTCATAAAGTCCTTGTATTTTATTTGTTTTGACATATGGAGCATCAAGTACGAACAATACAGAAATAAAGGCCGTGATGATTTTGTCTACCCCACTGCCTAATTTATGTGACAATTCATATTTCGGAAGTCGAATAGTTTAATTTTGATAGTGCATTCGGACATGAAATTTTTAAGTTTTTTGAAGTAAAATTTGCATATTTAAAAATTACGTAAAAAATATACTATAAATCATAATAATTGATAATCTAAAATATTTGAAAGATTGATTAAAAATTATCGTAAAAAAATTGTTTTGAATCTTGAAACTGATAAATACGACACAGAGAGCAAATATTCTACTACGACTTTTGCAAATTGCATTCAATTAAAAGTCTTTTGACAAGAAAAGTAGAATTTTCCGATCGCCCGCAAGCCAATAATCGTAGCTCATGAGTGGACCAGAATGCATATGAGAGCCCATTCCAAACTATGTAGTGTACTGAGTCAAATAAATTTAGATAAAAATATTTTATCTTAATACACGATCTCTATTTTTTCTATCTAGAGTCATGTTCATTGTCCATGTTAGATCTTAGTTGACAAACTCTTAAATTTAGTTTCAAAGGAAAATACTCATCGAGACTTCTTAAAATTGACATACTTTAAAGATCATAATCCTCGTCATTTATGAATTTTGTGGGCACAATCCTGTGTATTTCTCACTCTTGTGGTCGGGTCTTTCTTGGACCTTACGCATAATTGAAGCTTTAGTGCACCAAACTTCCTTTTGAATCTGGTGTATGGTGTATTTGTCAGGTTACCTGTGATTGGTTAACTATAACTTTTTGTGTACAATCTCATTACCATTTTCCACTTTGTAGGATTTCTTTGGGTTTGTTGTTGTGGTTGTTGAGACAGGGGTCTTTTAGAAACTAACTTCTTTATCTCTATGAGGTAGTGATAGATTCTGCGTACATTTTACCCTACTTACTAGACTCCACCTGTGTGATTCCATTGGTTATGTTATTGTTGTATACTCATATTTTATTTACATAAAAAATACCCAAAAAAACATAGGAAATATATAATGACTATATAATATAGTTGGTCAAAAGTCATAAAAAATATATGTTAATTATACAATATAGATTACTTACATGAGCTATATAATGAACATACATTCTAGTACACTTAAGAATTGAATATAACTTGACTATATATAAAATATATATTGACTATATATGTCTATACAATGATTGATAATTTTTTTGATAATTCCGTTGATGGAACGGCTATCTGCCGTAATTATTCCTAACTTAAAATTTTCCTTCTTAAATAAATTTATATTATAAAAATTTAAATTTAATTAAATTTCAATATGACGAAAAAACAAAGGCGGCGATATTGTGCTTTCCCAATTCTCGAACGCGCTCTTCCCTTTGGGACCCGAACGCGGCCTTCTGCCTATTTATGACATTTTCTTTTGCAACCCTTACAAGTCAACAGCACGAGTCTACTGTCAAGGCAAGGCCAATTCACTGTCATTTAGTTATAACGAGACATGAAAAGGTCGGAAAA
The DNA here is from genome assembly GCA_025774065.1 of Solanum ossicruentum. Lineage (NCBI taxonomy): Eukaryota > Viridiplantae > Streptophyta > Magnoliopsida > Solanales > Solanaceae > Solanum > Solanum ossicruentum. The sequence goes on along the minus strand of JAOTQR010000001.1, from coordinate 26,951,934 downwards.
AAACTAGTAAATATAATTTAATAAATATGGATATGTAAAAGGAAAAAGATATAGAAGCCCCACGTAGCGACTTGCCAAGTCCTGTGTACTGTACCAGTTGGAATATTCAATGCAATTACTCAATCTACTTTGTTAAATCTTCTTCTTATAATTATTATTTGTTCCTGGAATTTTCGCCCGCATTTTCTTGGCAACTTCAAACACAGCATGTATCTCGAGTTTGGGTTTTTATTTTTTCCATTTGGTTTTCTTAAGGTAACTCTGGAGCACAGTCAACAAAGCTTTTGTTTCTTTGAGTTGTGCTATCTAAAATTTTCAATTCTTGCCTAGACTTTGTAACAGCCCTTAATCAGGTCAGCTATCTATATTATCATATTCGGTATAATTTTCGTTGACTTAAACAAGTCTACTTGGTGCTTGTTTAATTCCCTTTCTTGATCTTGAGCATTTTTCCATCTCATGTTCTTGAAAAAGCTGTAAAATTGAGAAAGTTTTACCAAGATTTCAACTTTCGAGATTTCAAGCTAAAACCCCAAAAGATAATTTGCCCCCCTTGCTTGAATTCACAAGCATATATAGTTTGGAGACGAAATTCAGGCCCTTCAATTTTGCATCCTGAGCTGTAGGGAGACAGAAACAGCCTCTCTACTTCTCAAGGGTAAGGTTGTGTACATTCTACCCCACTGGGTATGTTGTTGTTGTTGTTGTTACAACTTTTAAGCAGTGGATGTTCTGATAGGAGTCTTAGTAAGTTAGTTGGCTACCTAAACTCCCATCTAATTGGTGAGGTTGAGGGTTCAATTCTCCGCTGTAATCCCCTCCCCATTTCCCCTTTCCCTACCTCAATCCTTAATTTTTGTTTTATAGTGGGTGTTCTGATTTGCATACTTGGAAACTATAATGAAGTTTTTTTTATTTGTTACTTGCTAGATTGATTGTAGAGTTCCTTGATTGAATACATGTGATGGCATAGAATCAACTCTGATCCTTGAGAATTTTTCCGGGGTGAAAACATGGTGCCAGATGTGATTGGCCCTTTTGCAGATCTCCTCTCTTCAACTATAGAGTGTATCCTTGAAATAGTACTTGCATCCAAGAATGTCTTTATAGAGAGAAAGAGTTTTGCAGAACTTTCCGCTTATTTGAATCGCATTGTTCCTATTCTTAAGGAGATCAATAGGAAGAACATTAATGATTCCGCACCCTGGAAAAATGTTATAGAAATTCTTAACCGACAGGCGATGGATGCAAGGCAACTTATCTTGGAATGCAGTAGAAAAAACAAGGTCTATCTCTTAGTGAATTGTCGGCTTATTGCAAAGCGCATAGAAAATATCACCAGAGAAATTAGCCGTGCATTAAGTTGCATTTCTTTAGCTTCTCTTGACATTTCTTCGGGTATAAAGGAAGAGATTGTCCAGCTGATTGATAGTATGCGTACAGCGGAATTTAGAACAGCCATAGCTGAAGAAGAGATTTTAGAGAAGATAGACACCGGTATACATCAGAGCAATGTTGATCGGTCCTATGCCAACAAGTTGTTAGTTTCAATTGCTGAGGCCATTGGAGTTTCAACTGAAACCTCTGCTTTAAGGAGAGAATTTGAAGAATTCAAAAATGAAATAGACAATGCACGGCTAAGGAAAGACCATGCTGAAGCATTGCAGATGGACCAAATAATTGCTCTGCTAGAAAGGGCTGATGCTGCAACATCGCGCCAGGAAAAAGAAAAGAAGTACTTCACAAAGAGGAAATCATTGGGCAGTCAACCTTTGGAACCACTTTTGTCATTCTATTGCCCAATCACTCATGAGGTTATGACTGATCCTGTTGAGACTCCTTCAGGGCATACATTTGAAAGGGATGCAATAGAGAAGTGGTTGGCAGAGGGAAATTTATGTCCTGTGACATCTACACCTTTGAATAATACAATGATGCGGCCGAATAAAACTCTGCGGCAATCAATTGAGGAATGGAAAGACCGAAATACAATGATCACTATTGCTAACATGAAATTGAAACTATCGTCTACCGAGGAGGAAGAAGTTCTCAATTGCCTGGAACAGCTAAGGGATATTTGTGAGCAGAGAGAACTACACCGAGAATGGGTTATTATGGAGAACTATATTCCGATTCTAATCAAGCTACTGGATTTGAGAAGTAGGGATATCAGGACTCTTGTTCTTGAGGTGCTTTGCATACTAGCAAGGGATGGTGATGATGCTAAGGTACTTATTCTATTTGAAAAATTATAGGTTTTCCAATATGTTCTCTGTACTTTGAGGGCCTATAAGATTACCTTGTCTCTGCTTTCTATATGTAAGATTATTAATCTCTTAAATTGTTGGGCAATGGAAGTTAAAAGCAGTGTATGTGTTGGACATTTATCACTAGGTACAAGTCTTAATTTTAAGCTTTAAAAAAATGGCTGACCAGATATTGACTTTGTTCATATTCATCCAACTATGTCACCATGGTTGGGGCACAACGATTTGAGTATCATGGCAAGCCCAAGAGGGTACTGACAGTGTAGAAAGCCACATAGGATGTCAGCACCACATGATCCAATTTGGTGCAATGTGGGTCTCACATAATTCTTTTAGTAAAATAATTCATATGTGATTAGGTATGAGTATGATATCCACTATTGATCAGTTCAGTCAGAAATGGCATTTCGTCGTGGCATATGAAAAACTGCTGCTAGTTCAAGTAGTCCTAGTGCAATTAGGATCTCTCACAGTTAGCTGCTGATGTGAGACATATTGTGCCAAAATGCATTTGAAAAGCTATACAAGGTATTTTCTTTAGAGAGAGAGAGAGAACCTCTTAGCATATCATTTTCCTTTAGGTTAAAAATATTCACTTCTGGTCTTATGGAAATTAGCATGTAGAAATTTTATGGTTCATTATGTGTAGCTTCCTATGATTTTTGTTAGAAATGTCATACGTTATTTGTAACAGTTTCATATGATTCTAGATCTGGCCATTTCATGGGCCTTCCAATTGAGTTGATGTGTGTATGCAGGAAAATATCACATTTACCATATTAGCAATCCTGACGAGTTTGATATGATGATGCAAAACCTCTGTGCAATTAACACCCTTGAGAAGAGTATGTTCCACCACATGAATGTATTATATTTGCCCTGACCTGGAACCCCACATTTCTGTCAGTTAGATCTTGCTTTTCTATATATGCTTATGGTTTCAGACACATGATGTTGAAATGTTGTGCTTCTAACACAGATTAGAATTAGATCCAATACAATGTCAACTAAGAGTTCATTGACTTTTTGACATCCAATAACACCAGTGTGTGTGTGTGTATTATGTATGTATATAAATGAATTATTTGGGATATGGTATAATCAAAATCATTTACGTACTTTTATTGCGCTCAGAGTATAATAATACATACTTGCAAACTTGATGGCTTATTGAGTTGGTGAAGGCTCTCACATGAAGTGCATTGCAGGAAAGAATTGCTGAAGTTGATTGTGCATTGGAATCTATTGTTCGCTCACTTGGACGTCGCATTGGTGAAAGGAAGTCAGCAGTAGAATTGTTACTGGAATTGTCAAATTGCAAGTCAGTTCAGGAGTCCATTGGGAAGGTTCAAGGTTGCATACTTCTGCTAGTTACTATGTCAAGTTGTGATGACAACAAATCTGCCAAAGATGCAAGGGACATTTTGGAGAACATTTCATTTTCTGATGACAATGTTATCCGGATGGCCAAGGCTAACTATTTCAAGTACTTGCTGCAACGTCTTTCTTCAGGTTGGTTTCTCAATCATATTACCTTCTAACCTTTAAGAACACTGACACTTTTCTGATGTGGTTTCCTAGTTTTTGGTTTAGATAACTTGATGAATATATAGAAACCTGCGAATGGTTAACTTTGTCGCAGTTGCCAGACCTTTCTCAGTTTGCATGTCATTAGTTACCAAGATCTGGGAGCATGATGAGAACAGTTTTTTTATTTATTTATTTTTTTGTTTAAATTCGGAATCCTTGCACATTGTGATATACTTATCCAATTTAATGGAGGAAGGCACCACAAAAATTTCAGCATTAAATCAATAGCATTATTACTTCTGTAAATCTTGTGCGCTCCTTTTAAGCAACCACGGTAGATATTTGAGATTGTATAGTTTACAGTTGGCAATATTACAAATAGTTTTTATACCTGTGTAATCCAGTGTTATCTTATTCTTCCATTTTTATTAGTACCTGTTGTTCTCTTTGCTTCGATTATAGTACTATTTGCTGTT
>JAOTQR010000001.1:26898430-26947587 GCA_025774065.1 Solanum ossicruentum | reverse complement strand
TCCAGTGTTATCTTATTCTTCCATTTTTATTAGTACCTGTTGTTCTCTTTGCTTCGATTATAGTACTATTTGCTGTTACTACTGTTCTTTTCTCCATTATTTCCACCATGGCTTCTTCGCTAATAGTTCCCTTTTATACCTGCTTTGAAATGTTTTACTTGAAATGAGGGTCTATCGTGAACAGCCTCTATCATAAGATAGGGTAAGATCTGCATACACACCACCCTCCCCAGACCGTACTTGTGGCCTTTTTTTTTTTGTTGGTACTTGTGGGGTTAGATTGCGTATGTTGTTGTAATATTACTAGTTCCTATGGCACAAATGAGTTTGTAATGCCTCCTAACATACTGTCATGGCAATTTTAAATGGTAAAATTATCAAATGTCCACTGATAGGAGTGATAACAGAAGAATTCAACGTGGGTACTTGGACACACAATTCAGTAGAAGAGCAAAATTAAATTCAACAGCTTCTTGTATCATAGTCACGGTAATATTTTCTTATTTACAGAGTACTCAAATAATTACCATCCTTATCTTCTCCTTGCAGGATCCAGTGAAGTGAAGCTCCTAATGGCAAAAACCTTAGGAGAGATGGAGTTGACGGATCATAATAAGACATCTCTATTTGAAGAGGGAGTTCTAGATTCCCTTCTTTCCTTGTTGTCACATGGTGAAATTGAAGTGAAACAAGCAGGCGTGAAAGCCCTTCTAAACCTCTCTAGTTTACCAAGGAATGGACAGGAGATGATCAGAAAAGGTGTTATGCGTCCTCTGCTGGATATGTTGTACCGTAACACATCTTCTCAAAGTCTGAGGGAACTTGTAGCAGCCACTATTACAAATCTTGCCGTCTCATCTAGCAGTGAACCGCTTTCGCTGCTTGATGCTGATGAAGACATTTATGAACTCTTTTCCCTAGTTAACTTGAACGGCCCAACTGTGCAGCAAAGCATACTCCAGGCTTTCTGTGCCATTTGCAAGTCCTCATCTGCTGCTAGTGTCAAGACCAAACTAGCACAGGTATTCTCCTCTTAGAAAAGTAGTGGTATTTCGAGTGGTAGCATGTATCGTCATGAAGAAAACTACTCTTTTACCTAAATAAATTCAGCTATTTAAGTAAGCAGCAACAGATGTGGTAACTAATACTTCCTCCGTCCCATTTGGCACCAGTTGACTTGGCATGGTGTTTAAAAAAAAAGAAATACTTTTGAAATTTGTAGTCTAAAATCATCCATAGATATTTGTGTGGTTGAAAATCATTTCAATAAGGGTAAAAGGGGAATTTTAAAGTTTAGTTGTTTCTAATTCTAGTAAGGTAACATTCTTTTTGGGATGGACTGAAAAGGAAAAGGTGTCACATAAAATGGGTTGGAGGGAGTACTTGCTTTTGAGAGTTAACTCAGTTACTAGTGTACAGCATTCTTGGCACTTGCGAATGAGTTGCTACCTGTTTTGGGATTTCTAATTACAATATCATGAGACAGCAAGATGGAATTTGTTCCTGTGAAAATGACACAAACCTCATGCTTAGCTGTAAGGGCTGACCGACTGTTACATGTTTTATATGATTATGTTGTGATTTTTACTACTCATTTTACTTTTTGATGCTCCTGCTGTCAAGCTCCTTCATGCTAAAGCATTTTTGGATATTTCTACACAAATATTTCATGAAATCTATTTTTAAAAAAAAAAAGTTCCCTTCAAAAGCTCTGAACCTGCAAACCGTGAATCATTTTATGTTCTGCTCTTAGTTTTGTCAGTCAGGGAATATCAGCAACTAGTTCCTACATTCACAAAAATGAACTAGGAAGTCTTGATAACTCCCTTCATTTGAATAGAATGGTGTGGTCTGAAATAAGGCCTATTCTTGCAAACATGGGGTTTGCATCATAATGCAAAAGCTGACCACTTCCCAAATTGAAAACTTAATTGTTGCTCTACTTTTTCATACTATTTTATAGTTAAACACAACCCACTTATTCATCGTCCTAAATGTAAACACATTAACGTGTAAGTTATGTTCTGCCCTTGACACATTTTCTGCTATATTTATGCTTTCCACTCAAAGTAGTGGTAGCTTTGCTGTTGATGGTGGCTCCTTAAGTATTTTATGTCTTGTCTTTTTAAAATTTTTTCCCACCCAATACTGATAATGTTGCATCCACAGTGCTCAGCTGTCCAAGTGCTACTGCAATTCTGTGATCATGGCAATTCAAATGTACGGTCAGACGCTATCAAATTATTATGTTGCTTGATTGAAAATGGCAATGGAGCTATGATCCAGGATTACGTGGAAAACAACTTAATTGTAATATTACTTAAGGTCATCAAGATTTCGCAGGACGAAGAAGAGATTTCTTCTGCAATGGGGATTATCTCTAACCTTCCCAAATCTCCTCAAATCTCTGAGTGGCTTTTTGCAGCAGAAGGACTTCCAGTCTTTTCCAGATTTCTTGATGAGGTAAAGCATAAGAGTTCCTGTGAGCTTCAGCTGGTAGAAAATGCTGTTGGGGCATTATGTCATTTCACAGTCTCTAACCAGCACACACAGAGGATAGCTAGCCTTGTTCCCAAGCTGGTAAGACTGCTAGACATGGGAACAAGCTTGACAAAAAAGCGAGCTGCTATTTGTCTTGCACAGCTTTCAGAGAATTCACAAGCACCGAGTCAAATCCCAAAGCGTCCGGGGTTCTGGTGCTTCTCACCTTCACAAGTAGAACTTTGCCCTATTCACCGAGGGATATGCACACTAGAAACTTCATTTTGTTTGGTAGAGGCTGACGCAGTGGGACCTCTGGTGAGGGTTCTCGGGGATCCAGATCCTGGAGCCTGTGAAGCTTCTTTAGATGCTTTATTGACTTTAATCAAGGATGAAAAACTTCAAAGTGGTGCTAAAGTTCTTGATGAAGAAAATGCCATACCATCAATGATAAAACTACTCGATAGTCCTTCCCCTAGACTGCAACAAAAGGTTCTGGATTCATTAGAAAGAATTTTTAGGTTGGTGGAATACAAGGTGAAGTATGGATCCTCTGCTCAGCCGCATTTAGTAGGCTTGACACAACGAGGAACTAGCAACATCAAATCCATAGCAGCAAAGGTACTTGCTCAGTTGAATGTGCTTCATGACCAGTCCTCTTATTTCTAATGATAGAGCCATGATACTTGAGGGCACACTGTGCAGTTAGATGAAGAAATTGGTTACAGTTAGGTTGCGACTAGAGCAAGATATGTCTTAGCTAGGCATAAAACCCCAGATGTATGAGAAAGAACCTCAGTTAAGGAAGGCACGAGTTTGAGTGAATGAAGATTGCAAGGTAGCTCTGTTTTTAGTGAAATGCAAAGCCCTTGCATCTGATATTTTGTGGTGCTTTCTGGCAATCATGTTCAACATTCAGAAACCACGGGTAACATAATTTTTTTTCTTTTGAAATTCTTGCATTCTTAAGAATAGGGGTCGAGTAGCAATCCAATACTTCAGGTTTTGATATAACCTGATTTATGTGTAAGTGGGAAACAAGCAATTTGGGCTGACCTCCCCATTACAGATTGATTACTCAACAAGTCCTCCTTGTTAAATATGTCGGGAAATTCTTTAGTCATTCAAGTCATAGCCAATTGATTCAGCTGTAATATATTCTGAATTCTTTACTGATGAAAGTAATAGCTTATTGATTCTTTTGTTTCTTGTTACGCTTGGTTGTCATGAGCTTAGAGGACAGGATCCTCGATAAACTGGTAGTCTTCTCTATCTTTTCATCTTTTTTTCAAAGTCTTCTCTTTGAATAGCTTTCCACCAATGTTTGAATCTCAGTATATCTAATTGTAAGATCAGTTATCTTCTCTTCAGCTATTGATTTTCTTTGCTAAAGTTGAACAACACATTTGACTGTGTACATGACCTGATTAGAACTGAAAAAAAAATGAACTTGATCATTCCAAAAAGTGACCAATAGCTATAGCATATAAACTAATTTTCTCTATATCCAATTCAATATTTCAATAACATTTGTATGAGTTTGCTTACATTATGTGTTCGAGCCCAAGGATAGAGTCGCAATAGGCTAACAATCATAGTAAAACTGGTCAATTTATAACTGAATCCTCACAATTGAGCTGCCTCAACTTGATGTGGCATTAAGACATAATTAATGTTGTAATTTCCATGACCTCTCATTGTTCTATCAATAATAAGTGGGCTTCAATATATCTTTTCAAGATTCATTAATTATCAATAGTTAAATGGGGGGAGAATAGTGCCATTTATGCATTCATTTTGTGAAATGACATATATTAACGATTGTAAACACGACATACAAAGTACTGTGTTTCTCCACTTAAGATCCCATCAAGAAAAAATAAATAAGCAAGCGTTTCCGGGGTATGTCAATGCGACATGATTCATTAAATGATTGATTTGGTCTAGGCCAGTCATGAATAAGTGTCACTCTACATTATTGCGAACTAAGTTGCACTTGGGAGGGTTGTTTGGAATTATCAAGTTCGACCGATGTTCACAAATGCCAACTTTTAACGCCAGTTGATCTCTCGTGAGGTAGTCTTTCACTACTTTCATTTTTCATGGAGTTTTGAATTGTGTGACACTTATTCAAAAGACTCACTTATATAAGATACAATTTTGCGTATTGATTGATACACCAAACATTTCTTATGAACCAATTAAAACAAATACACGCCCACACTCTCCGAAATGGCATGGACTTTGCACAGTTCTTGATCACCAAACTTATTGAGATCCCAAACATCCCGTACGCCCGCAAAGTGTTCGACAATATAACCAGACCAACTGTTTTCCTCTACAACAAGCTCATTCAAGCTTATTCTTCCCATGGACTTTCCAGCCGGTGTTTTTCTCTCTACGTCCAGATGCGCCGGCAAGGCTGCTCCCCCAACCCACACTCCTTCACATTTCTCTTTGCTGCATGCACCAATCGTTCCAGTCCCATTCAAGGCCAAATGTTCCATGTCCATTTCATCAAATGGGGTTTTGAATTTGATATTTACACATTAACTGCACTTGTTGACATGTATGCTAAAATGGGATTGTTGCCTTACGCACGAAAGCTCTTCGACGAGATGGAAATGAAGGATGTTCCCACTTGGAATTCTATGATTGCCGGGTATGCCAAGAATGGAAATGTGGAAGAAGCTTTCAAATTGTTTTCAGTTATGCCTTCAAGGAATGTGATTTCCTGGACTGCAATGATCTCAGGCCATTCGCAAAATGGGAAGTATGCAAACGCATTAGCTGTCTACAAGGAAATGGAGAAAGACAGAGGGGTAAAGCCTAATGAAGTCACAATTGCTAGTGTTCTTCCAGCTTGCGCAAATCTTGGGGCACTGGAGGTTGGGGAGAAGATTGAAGATTATGCAAGAGCAAATGGATACTTTAAGAATATGTTTGTTTGCAATGCGGTGCTTGAAATGTATATGAAATGTGGTAGAATTGATAGGGCAAAACAACTCTTTAATGAGATTGGTAAGAGGAGGAACTTGTGTTCTTGGAATACCATGATCATGGGGTTAGCCATCCATGGAAAAGCTGATGAAGCTCTTGAGCTTTTCAACCAAATGCTGGTAAGTCTCTTCGTTCTTATTTGCCATTAAATATCCAATCACAGCAGCAAGAATGAACTGTTACAGTGGAATTTACATGATTGTCCTGCTGTTGAAACAGGGAGAAGGAAATGCACCTGATGATGTAACATTTGTCGGAGCAATCTTAGCATGCACACATGGAGGTATGGTAGCAAAGGGCTGGGAACTTCTAAAATCGATGGAGCAAAGATTCTCCATAGATCCAAAGTTGGAACACTATGGCTGTATGGTTGATCTCTTAGGCCGGGCTGGGAAATTACAGGAAGCTTATGATCTTATACAAAGCATGCCAATGAAACCTGATTCTGTTATATGGGGAGCTCTGCTTGGAGCCTGCAGTTTCCATGGCAATGTTGAACTGGCTGAGAAAGCTGCTGAATTCCTTTCTGTATTGGAGCCTTGGAATCCTGGGAATTATGTTATTCTCTCAAACATCTATGCAAGAGCTGGCCGGTGGGATGGTGTTGCAAGGTTAAGGAAACTGATGAAGTCCTCTCAGATTACCAAAGCAGCAGGGTACAGCTTCATTGAGGAGGGAGGTGATATTCATAAGTTTATAGTAGAGGATAAATCCCATCCAAAATCAAACGAGATATATTCATTGCTTGATTTAGTCACGACTAGATTAAAGCTTGATGTAAGCACCATTGATATTGATTTGGATTCTATTGTTGAATAGTGTTTTAGAAAAAAATGGGAATAGTGTTTGGACCAACATTTTCTCTCCTTCCTCTTCTGTCTAGAGTATAGTGATTCCTCTTCCATCTCAAATCACACAAGACTAATGTAATTACGACTTGATTAACAATTCAAGCTATACATGTTGCTGAAAATCAGGACGTGTTAAGGCTTGAAATCAACTCCCTCCTGGTTGTGATCAGTAATTCCACACTAATAACCCCCCGCCACCCCATCTCCCACCCCAAAATAAAACGAAAAGGAAAACAAACCAGAAACACCAATAATAGCATTGATTGAGGAGATATTTAACTTGAAGCACCAAACCAGAAAAGAAAACGATTAAGTTCATCAAAAACTACTGTAAGATCACAGATTCAATAATAAATGAATAATACAAACTAGAATTTATAATACATGAAACCCCTCATAGAAAGGATCAGGGAAAAAACAACAGGTTTTGCTTCAGAAACCTTGAATTTTATGATAACAAGAAGCCTCCGAAGGCATGTGATCAAAATGCTATAAAGCTTCAGAGTTCCTGAATAACTATCACCCCAAATAGAATTTTCATTTCTGAACAATATACATTTAATCAAACCACCTTTAGTTAATAATAAAATATAGCATATCCTAGAAGAATACATTATGATTATGCAGCTTTTAGTTTAGTTTTTCTTCTTCTTCTTCTCCCCACAAATTTGAGGACTTCATCAATAAGAATAACAGGTGCAGAAAGCAAGACGACTAGAAGCCATTCATTTAGGCTTAGTGGGACGATACCAAATATATCTGCTAAGAAAGGAACATAGAGTATCAGGCTATGTAGGCCAAATGAGACTGACATTGCAACAAGAAGCCAAGGATTTCTCCAAGGTGGCATTTTGATCAAGCTGCTGTCTTCAGAGAGGGCATTGAGAGAATTAAACATCTCAATTGCCACCAGGACAGAGAGCGACAGTGTCATGGCCTTCACTTTACCAATAGTAAAATACTCACAAGGATCAGAAAAGGTAATAAGACGGTTACCAGCCTTGAACGGACTCACAGTAAAATTTGGCCACGTTGAGCATTTACCCCAGTTGCGAAGCTGTGATAGTTCAACAAGCGTGTGGCCATCACTCACAAGATTAATACCAAGGAAAGAAGCCTGGGTGTACCACAGTATATATATACCAACAGTTGCAATGCCCACGTAAGAACCAATAACCTGAAAATTATATCAGAAATCAGAATGTAGATGCAGCTTCACTTGTGGAGAAATTATTCAATATATTGAAGAACAGATGAACATGTGATAAAAAGTTATAGTTTGCTCCTTAGACAACGGAGCATCTCATTTCTCTCTTTGTTGCATCCATTTCTTTTAGTAGGCAGCTTATGTTACACTTCATTTTCCAGAAGATAATAGTTGTTGCATATGCAGGGGAAAAGTGACCAAAATGCGTAAAAATAATTTCCTTTATTGCACATGTTGCTTTTGGTATATAAGCTGAAAGTAAAGCTGATTTTATACAGCATAAGAGGTGTTAACATATAGAAATGTTACATTTGGTAGAGATACTGTGTCCAAAAGACACTCGGCTCGCAGTATCTGATGCAGGATTGTAAGAAAGGAGACAGAAAAGTAGCAAGATACAAAACAAATGCAGCAACATATAGAATGCACATTGAAGAACAAGAATAGCGATCCAAACTGACCATATACCGGAAGAAAACCCAGGAATTTATGAGAGCATCATTGCTTTTCCTAGGTGGTTTTTGCATAATGTCAACATCAGCAGGGTTAAATCCGAGAGCTGTAGCAGGTGGTCCATCTGTTACCAAATTTACCCAGAGCAACTGCACAGGTATCATACATTCTGGTATGCCCAAAGCAGCATTCAAGAAAATGGAGATGACCTCACCAACGTTAGATGATATCATATATCTGCATCAGAAAAGAACACAAACGAAATTAAGTAAATGAAAAATGTGACTAATTCTTGGAATAATCAAACACTCACTGCCAGAAATACAAGACTAACCTGATGAAGGCCTTCATGTTATTGTAGATCGAACGTCCCTCTGCAACAGCAGAGACTATAGTACTGAAATTGTCATCCGCCAGAACCATATCAGAAGCTTCTTTTGCAACCTAAACATATTAATCTTTGATCAGCTAATTAATTAAACGATCAATAACTTTAACATATTCAGGAAAAAATCGCATGCAGGGTGCACAATCATGGGAACTTCTGGAGATTAAGATCATAAGTGTCACAGCTTGTCGACCAATCCCTCAGAAAACCTCATTACTCTCCTGTTCTAGAGTGTATATTAGGTAGTAAACGGTTAAATAATTGCACTGAAACCACTGATGTAACAATTCAAAAATGGGTTGTAACGACCACATGGGAACAGCTTATTTCACCTCAGTTCCTGTAATGCCCATAGCTATTCCAATGTCAGCAAGTTTTAGTGCAGGTGCATCATTGACACCATCTCCAGTCATTGCAACTACTTCACCCATCTCCTTCAACATCCTTATAATTTCTTGTTTGTGCTTGGGTTCGGCACGAGAAAAGACCTTGCCTCCATCTTGTGACAATATCTTAATTTGTTGCTGAGAGGGAAGTGCCATGAATTCTTTGCCAGTAAAACTACTCCCCATAAGATTCTCACCATTAGAAAACAACTGAATTTCCCTGCAAACGGCCTCAGCAGTGGATTTATTGTCTCCAGTTATAACCATGATTTTTATCCCAGCTCTTCTGCAGTCATTTACTGCTTTGTGAACTTCCTCACGTGGGGGGTCCTGCATTTCAGTCATTTAGTAAATCCGTTAGGAAAATGAAGGTTTTCCATATAGTCATTCATTTTTATTGTAAACTTAAACCTACTCACCCTTAGGCCAACAACTCCCACAAAAACTAGATCACTTTCTATGGAGGAGTAGCAGGATGGATCAAGCAGCTTCTTGTGGGCAGGATGAGTCTCAGCATAGTATCCAGAAAGCTCACCTAAGTCATCTTTATATGCCAAGCCCAAGCACCGCAGACCCTTTGAGCTCATCTCCAAGTGCCTCAACAACAACAGTTGCCGACAGGACTCATCAATCGGAACGGTTGATCCATTTGCAAGTTGAACATATGTACTACGTTCTAGCAAACTCTCAACAGCACCCTAGAATAAAGTAGTTTAATCAGACGCCTACGGATTAGTAAGATCAACTTCTGAACAATTGCTAAGTTCAACATCATCAGAAAAGACCTAAGCATTTCCTTGAGTAAATGACTTAGTTGTGGAAGTGAACTACACAGAAACATTGTTTGGAGAAAAGACACATAACACTACAAACTGTTGATGCCCATTTTTCATGTTTGGAGACTGAAGCACGCTGACAAACTGTTGATGCTAATTTTCACTTTTGGGAACTGGAGAACATTAAAAAATAGTTAAACTTCCACAGCGTCTTGTAAAGGAAAAACATTGCCTATTCCTATAGATAAAGATAATGCAGTCTCAGTTGCTCCCCATTTGAAATTTCCTAGGTATATACAGCCTACAGCATGCCAATAACATTACTAGAATTAGACTCAAAATAACAACTTTTCCAGAAAACTGAGTACATCGAAGCAAACAGACAAATAAAGAAAATTATTTTAGAGACCAATTATCTCTAGTGTCTAATGTAGTTCAGAAACCGGTTATACAGATAAAAAGTATGCAATTATACTTGACTTCATTAATATTGATGTACCGTAGATGATATGAACCAACCTTGACAAGTAGTCGATTGCTCCCACTTGGCTCCCGCACAATAACACCCATGGATTTGCGAACACGATCAAATTCCAATGTTGCAACCCTTTTTGATCTTTTAATCCACCAATCACAGCATCCTATATTTTAAAAAAGATCTCAATACATTGATTTGAAAATAGTAGCACATAGATGAGTGACGTAAAGCTACTCACCTAATTTTACTGTGTTGCGATCAATCAAATAGCTCGATACAATCTGTGCATCACGGATCTTGCTCCTTGCTTTGCTATTTGGTACTCCCATCTTTTCCACCAAAACTTTAAGAGCTGCCTCAGTAGGCAATCCAGTTGCTTTGAACAGACGACCATCACAGAAGACCCCAGCATCATTGCAGATTGCACATATTTCAGCCATGAGTAACAAGTTAGCATCCATATTGCAGCAATTCCAGTTCATTATTCCCCCATCCTTAGGATCATAAGTTGTCCCTTCGACGCCAAAAACTCGACAGGCCGTAGTTTTCCCTCCCAATGTGAAGAATTCTGACACAGACATCTGATTGGTAGTCAAGGTTCCTGTTTTATCTGAACAAATCACAGTTGTGCATCCTAAGGTTTCCACGCTTTGAAGTTTCCGCACTATTGCGTTCTTTTGTGCCAATTTCTTTGTACCAAGAGCTAAGCAAGTAGTAATTACAGTAGGGAGACCTTCAGGTATTGCAGCCACTGCAAGAGCAACAGCTATCTCGAAATAATATGTGCATTTCTCAAATAAGAAACGGAAATTTGAAGGCCAGCCATCCACAACCTCCCAGGAAAGGAAATATCTGTAGTTAATTGCCCACACAAATAGGCAAACAATGCCAATGGCAGATGTAAGCCTATTACCAAATTCATCAAGTTTCTTCTTCAAAGGGGTGTCACTCTCTTCCATTGACGCATCATGGATTTGTCTTTGAATCTTACCAATTTCTGTGCACATCCCAGTGTTCACAACAATGCAGATGCAGCTGCCGTTCACAACTGTTGTTCCAGCAAAAACCATGTTCTCTTTGGCCTGCAATTCACAGTCATCCATAGCAAGGAAATCAGTGCTTTTAATAACTGGCATTGACTCCCCTGTCAAAGAACTTTGCTCGACCCTTAGGGTTGAGGATTTTAAAGTGGCAACTCTCATATCAGCAGGCACTTTGTCACCAACTCGCAGTTCCACGATATCCCCTGGGACAAGCTCCTTTGCTGGTAAATCCGGTACTAAATATCCATCTCTGAACACCTTTGCAGACTCACCTTGCATCTGTTTTAATGCTTCCAGTGCTTTCTCAGCATTGCTTTCTTGCCAAACTCCGACGATTGCATTGAGTACTAAGATCCAGAGGATTACTAAAGGTTCTACATAGGCCTCGAACCCTGACTCTCTAGTCTCATCCTGATGCAGATAAGCTAGAACAAATGAGACGAAGGCTGCACCAAGGAGGATCTTCACAAGCATATCATCAA
Source organism: Solanum ossicruentum (assembly GCA_025774065.1). Classification (NCBI taxonomy): domain Eukaryota; kingdom Viridiplantae; phylum Streptophyta; class Magnoliopsida; order Solanales; family Solanaceae; genus Solanum; species Solanum ossicruentum. The sequence continues at coordinate 26,936,042 of JAOTQR010000001.1, read as the reverse complement.
ACTGTTCCAAAACAAGCCTCCACAAAGGCTTCCCCTTTTCTTTCTCAAGCTCATTCAAACCATATCTTTCTTGCCTCTTTTCCACTTCATAAGTGCTTAAACCTTTCTCTAATTTTACTCGGTATTCCTTCAGACATTGATCGACAGACCAGGACCACGCAGGGAATGGTTTTTCTTCCATCACAAATTGAATCCTCAGTCTAACTTAACATCCACAGAAATTATCCTCAATCATCTCATTCCCTGAAAAAAGATAGAAGAATTAACAGTTTGAGCAAAGAAGTGCAACTATACTCTCTGCATCCTGAGTTTCGAGAGTTAACCAAGTTTTTCTATGACCGAAATTTCTTTACATGCCTCTTAAAATATTTAAAGATATTAATTTTCAAATATCCAAATTATATTTCAAAAAAACTTAAAGCTTCTATGTCTAAATTCTCGGACAAAATTCAGAAGTTCGAATCTCAAAATTCCAATTGTTCCGCATAAATTTGGACAGACGGAGGTATTTTAAGTGCACAGCCCTGGAACCATAAAATTTAAGGAAAACAATAAAGACTGGAAAGCTAAATCAACATCACTGAAGCTAGAAACTATATCAAATTAGATTTTTCCGAAACCAAATAACAGTACCCAGAGCAAACATGAAGACCAACTAAGAAAAAATTTACAGAACAAGAACATAATAAGAGGTAAGATGAATCAAGTACTACCTAGAACTCTACAATAAAATCAACAAGAAGTCAACAACATACCCAGTGTAGGTCTGGAAAGGGGGGGTAAAAGGTATGCAGCACTCCTACCTTTCTCCAACTACAGCTCTATCAAGTAATAATTGACAGCTTTTATGACAGACCTAACCAATTGTGAACCACATGTAGATTAATAGCAAAACAATGAAGGAAAACTAACCACCCCAGAAACTGCTATGCAGCAATATGGAAACTAAAACCATGCAAAGCAAACAACTTTATACATATAAAACAAGAATAACGGTCACACAAGGAAGAATAAAAATAGATCATGTCATTAGTACAGTACCCAAATGAAAAAGATTGAAACTTTAGAAATTGCAAGCAACCACCATAAAAGGGACAAAGGAATACGATGAGTTGGGACAATGTTGTACTACTACCTCTTATAAGGAACAACAAAAGCAGTGGCTTTGAGACAAACCAACTGACAGATCCGACATACAGTATAGTTAGGAAGAAAATTCTTGGAAACTTACGGCTCAAAGTTTCTTGTTTGAAAAGGCATTCAAATTCAAGTAAAGTAATGATTTTTTTAGTGGAAAAAAGAAATACTAGAGAACACTTGATATTAGAAATGGAATAACTGTTTTTATTCTTTGGAAAGAGACAGAAACCTCCACCAAATTAAGTTTTTGAAACAGTTAGTAAGATTTTAAGATCGAAATGGACAATGTTACATTTACCATAATGTCCTTATATTGGAGTTTTGACTTTTATGTGGTAGTAGCCGGAGAGAAGTAGCCTGCCGTACGCGTAAATAGAATCTTCAATGTATATAAAAAAACATTTAATTATAACGAGATTCGGGCCTTAGTATAAAAAATATTTCATAAAGAATTTTTTTCTTGAAATGAGATTTTGTGGGTCACAAATTCAAATATAATCGAACTTCAATATAGTTATTGAACATCAATTGAGAAACCTAAAAAAGCATTTTAACTATCTTTTATAATTAAAAAATTGCTATTCAATTTTAGCTAAAGAAAGTCATCAAGAGGAACAAAAGGATATTTTATATATATTTCAACAATGTTGAATGGCGTTTCTTGGTGACTGGAGAATTGTTTAGTGACTTATTGAGATATTTAGCAAAGTTCAATTACTAATTCTTTTGCAATAAAAATATTTATCTAATGACTTTTATTTTAGCAAAGTTGAGCAAAGCCTCAATGTTTTATGCTTACCAAAAGTAATTTCATAACATTGGATCAGCAAAATAAAAGTTGGGTGATAGTTAACTCATTACATTATATTAGATTTGAAATTTACACTACTTTAATCTCGTTAATTTACTTGTGTGATGATGATACGTATATAAAGTAAATATTTTGTGATTTAAATAAGAATAAAAATAATTATAAATTTTTTTAATAATATTTTTCAAAGAATAATATAAATTTTGAATGATATAAAAAAGAAATACTATAAATAATTTAAAAAGTGAAGTACCATAGTGTTAATCCCAACTTTGAAAAGTCTTTTCTCGAATTCTTTTTCCGTCTGTGACACTTTTGTCTTTAATTTGGTTTATTTGACGTTTGTGTTATCTTTAATATGTAAATTAATCAAGTAAAAAATATACTGTCACTTTGTATTTAAATTGGATAACTTGACTTTTCAGTTGTTAATAGTGTGAAATTTGTAATATTCGATACAACAATGAGATTTCATACTTGAAAAGTACTGTTACTTTTTTCCCAAGGAATATAGAATATTATCAACAATAACAACAACAACATACCCAGTAATATCCCACAAGTGGGGTCTGGGGAAGGTAGATCGTACGCAGACCTTACCGCTACCTCGTAGAGGTAGAGAGGCTGTTTCCTAAGACCCTTAGCACAAAACCCAGGAGCAGAAAAGAATATAGAATATTATCAAGGTTACAAAATAGATGGATTGACTAAAAGAGGGACAAGTCTCTGGTCTTGCCTGACTAGTTTTATGTAAGAAAATCAATTTTTCAAACTATGGAGAAAATTAAAATATGTTATAAAAATTACTTATTCATTTTTTAAATTACTCCATATTTTGGCCCTTTTCATTATGGTGCGACAGCTTTTAACAGCTGTTTGGTCAGGAAAAAGGCAAAGACCATGAAGAAGAAAATTAAACCATTCAACAAGATGACTTTTTGACTCTCTTCATTGTTTGGTTAGGAAAAAAGGTAATAATTCGGATTAGTTTCTTAATGATCACTTTATTTTCATTTTATTATATGAAGGTCATTAAACTATTTTTTTTAATGAAAAATATATTCATCAAGTTTAAAGTCATTAAACAATCTTTGTAACTAAAGAAATTATTCAATTTTATCTAAATATCACGAAAAATCATTAAGCAATCTTTGTAACGAAATTTAACAATCACTCAGTTTTGCCTAATCACGAAAAGAATTTACAAATGACTTTTTTTCTTGTTAAAAACAAAGTGTTTAATCATTTTTTTTGTGAAACTTAAGCAAATTGAACAAACATAAAAAAAAAAAAAAAAGTAATTTAGTGAGTAATTTTCAGTATAATAAAATAAAAACTGAATGACTACATATCTATTATGGTAACATATAGTTACCCCCACTAACTCATGTCTATATATTCTTACGGGTGACTCAGTGATTTGGACTTGGAGCTTTCATGTTGCAGGTCTCAGGTTCGAAATTCCTTGCCAGCAAAAACATGAGGCTTGTCTTCTGAGTCGAACTCGTCACACTAGACTTGCGCAGTGTGAGTCACCTCTACTACATGATTTGCAAGCTATTGCATAGATGTAGAGATTTATCCCGTCCACATCCAAAAGGATAGTGATTGCAAATTGCCTTCTCGTAAAAAAATCATTTCATTATCCATCTTTCTTGGAAAAAAAGAAATCGAAGGATGTTGTCAACACTGAGACTATTACTAGAACTAGTAAGAAGACTAGTACTTCTGCTCAAATTTTCAAAATTGAGCCATCTTCTTAGAAATTTCCTGATGGAAAACTTCATCATGGCATACTATTATTTTAGTGCTAATGTAATATATAAAATTACCACTGCCTTAGCTTTATTAATAGATTATAGTCATAGATCTTGAATAAGTGGAAGTACTTTCTTTTATAATCATTTTACATAACAATATTCTCTAAAGATGAAGCAGAATTGTAAAACAATGATGAAGTAGCTGATCCAAATGAATTAAAAATTGGGACCTATTCTGTTTGTTGTAATGCTTTCCAGCATTTTTGTATGAAAAGATTATGTAGCCTTTTAATTTATGTATTTGTCAGTGTACAGACTACTTTAAAGTGGTTGCTTTCCCTAAAATGATGAACTTTATAAATATTTTAATTTATAGATGTGTATTGTATAATTGATAAACTGAGATATTCCGATTTTGCCTTATAATTTTTAAATGCCAAGCAACAATAGCAACATTTAATATACCAAAGAATTCTATCGCCGGAATTTGAAGAATGCAGAGCGTGTAGAATTTTTGTTTGAAATAACGAAGCTATTTTTGAAAGATCCTTGATTCATTTAATATCAATTACAATTTAAAATTTTATTTATTTATTCAAAAGAAAAAAAGAATTCAAATACCGTGCACGCTTTACTTTAAAAAATAAAAAGGATGAAATAATTTTATAACCAGTATTTCTTTTCGTGTTTAACTTTCAATGAAGATGAACATAGTAGTTAAGGGTCAAATCAAATCCACTAATATATATTTGCATATGTTCTCATAAGATTTGAGTTTTATAACCAAAAAATCAGAAGAGATTAGTACTGCAGTTGGTTGTTATTATCAGAATAATTTCATATTATATATTTTTTTCCATTCGTTTTTACTTGTTCAGTTTGAATTTGCATATGCTTTAAGAAATAATAATTGATGAATATTTTGCCACAATACTCCTACTACTCGATGCTTATTCTTAGATCTTGAAAAATAATTTAGAAAATAAATAATTAAGACTAAGGATAAAATATATATATATATATATATATATATATTATAAATGTCAAAAAAGTGCCAAATACCATCTCAGGCAGAAATTTGTACACTAAATTAGGTAAGTAGAATTCATTATTAGTGAAAAAATTGAAATCCAAATATCACCCGACAACCCTCACTTTCAAATATCACTCACTTCCTCATTAACTTAAATTCTATACTAAACGAAGTCTTAAATATTGAACTTATACAACTAGGAGCTGCCATGTATATTTTTTGATAATAAACAAATATAAACTACAAAAAAATGATTATACAGAATATGAGTTGCTATAATAATATTTGTATGTCAGCAATCGTTTGAGATATACAAACAACGATTAACTTATACAAACTTGAAATTTATGAGTATAATAGTTATATTGTATAATTACTAATGCACATAAATCATAATCATAAAAATTTATATATTGTTTAAAAATTATGTAAAATATACAAATCAATGAACTATGTATAAAAATCTTTCTAACTTCTAATGATACATATACAAATCAGACATAAACATATATATTGAAATATATAAATACTTATGATGTTCAAACTCTTGTTGGTCCATTGACTCTCAATCAACATACTCATATGCTTTTAACTCATTGTTACTAGAAGACGTTTCTTTTATCTTTTTTTTCAAAATATTGAGTTAGACACAAAGAAAAAAGATGGAAGATGATAAAAAAAATTTAACGCGCAAATGTAAACCTCTAGTAATCTTCTTTGACGGAATTTGTTCTTCCATGATTTGAGTATGTCTATGGATTTATTGAAGGATTAAGGAATATGACCGAAAAATTATGAAATAATGAATCATTCCATAAAAAGAATCCACAATGAAATAAAAAGAAGGAAATAAAATTGATGGAGGTTATCAGATTTTGAGATGCACATTTTGATACATCTCCTAACTTAGGAGGGAGGAATAACATTTTCAAACTTTAATATGATTGAGTGATTTAAAGAGAGAAATTAGTACAAGTGAGAGTGTTTGATTTGTATACATGGAGAGAGAGTGCAGTTACATGTTTTGATAACACATGGCTGATTTGTCTCATTAGATATAAGAATCATGACTTATGAATCATGTATGACATAGTGTATCCGTAAAAATGGCCAGTGTATCCCATCTTTGACATTTTATGGGATTTTTGTAATTATGAAAAAGGTGAATATAAATTGAAATTTCTTTCCCCCAATCTGGAATTTCTATAAGTTATAAAAAAAAAAAAATAACTTGGCTAACATCTCGTAGTTAATTATATATCATAATTATAATTTTCATTAATTATAATTTGTTGTTATAGTTTAACAAAAATGACTTTAAATACGAGACTCACGATTTAAGTTATTTTATTACAATGAATCATATCGTATGATCCATTGTCTCAATGAATCAACCCATTAATATGATTCATTGGTGTATCATCCTTGTATGATGCACCCAATGAATCATCAACCAATAACAATTAGAAAAAATGTCCTATTGAATCACTGTATTCAATCCATACAGTTCTAGTGAATCAACAACATATATGACTCGATTTTATATATAAATGAATCAACATATTTAATGAATCGCCATAACAAATTGTAAACAACTCATAGTTTTGAAATGAACTACCATTCAAGATACATACTCTTGATTTTATATATAAATGAATCACCATTTTTAATGAATCACCATAAAAATATTGTGAACAACTCATAGTTTTAAAATGAATCACCATACTAGATACATATTACACACATAACCAAACCTAAATTGGAAAAGTTGGGTGATACATCCTTGCCATTTGAACTAATCTCGGGTAAATGACTTTAACCAGTACTTCAAATGTGTACCCCAAAGCTCTAGCCAGTATCCACTCCATCTCTGACCTGATCTAATACACCCGCGACAGAAGAGAGAATTTCACCGACGACGATGGGGCGATGTGAATGCGATATTTGTCTTCAAACAGAAAAATGGATATATGGATCGGTGAAAGGAGAAGTTGGTAGCACGTACGAATCACGTGCGATACAGATTTTGTGGATCTGAACTCCAACTGGCTCACTATCATCATACGCTGTGTTGACTTGAGTGTTGGCAGTTTTGTCCATGGCAATGGTGAAAGAGAGAGAGGATAAATTGGGGGAAGAACTCTCTCTCTCTCTCTTTTTTAGCAGAAAGATTCAAGTGAATCAAGGGTAAAAATAAAAAACAGGGATTTTAGAGATTTATAGAAATAGTAGAGAATTTTTGAAATTTCTTTCCCTCAATCTGGGATTTCCTTAAATTATCCTAATTTTTTCCTTCTTTTTTTTTTTTTAGAAAAAAGTTTTTGTTTCACAATGAAGTGGGCTTTGGTCCATCCGCACGCCCGTAGGGATGATGAACACAAGAGACTGAAAACAGGCCCAAAATCAGGTAATATTCAGAGCAAAAATAACATTTAAGCTGTTTCGGTCCCTGTGCAACTTTTAATAGAAGACAACTTCCTTTGGGTTATAACTTCTAAGGTTTTCCAGGTAAATCTTTTCCGTTCTCCTTAACCCTAATCTCTACTTGAATTAGTTTGTATGAAGTGAAATTGCCTAGAGTTTATAGGTTGGAATTACCATGTAATTCGTTGATTGACAATGAGGAAATGTTTACTTGTATACAAATCCTTTTACATCGTTGTTGTTGATTTGTTTCAGGCAAACAGTAGTTTAGAGTCCAAAATGAGGCCTTTATTCGTGGGGAATATTGAGTATGATACACGTCAATCAGATCTGGAGCGATTGTTCTCCAAGTATGGAAGGATCGAGCGTGTTGACATGAAATCTGGTAGCCCCTTTTGTCTTTTTTTTTTTTAAAAAAAATTCTTCTGTTGATTTAGTTAGTTCTACTGTTCCACTGTTGTTCCTTTGAGGCGGCGCTGATTGATTGTTTATATTCATCTGAGAGATTGAGATTTAATTGTGTTGGCTTCTTAATGCATTTATTCTTGATGTTGTAAATGATTAGTAGAGGTAAATACAAAAATAATAGCAAGAGGAAACTGTACAAATAATTGAGACGTTAAATTCATCAAAGAGGGAACATCAGGGTACTTTGTATTTAGTTTCAGTTTTTACAATGCATAGATGATGTAACTTGTGTTTTCTGTTGGAGGCTCATTTTTCGTAGCATTCTTCCTGGAAGGTGAATGTAGAGATGGGTGCTCTTTAGATGTATCACTTTTGTTTGTTAATGGTACTTTTTACATGGCTACCCAAAAGAAAAAAGGTCAGCAAGAAAATAATACACTAAAATAGCTTATTCTTGCAATTATATTGCACGTTAAGGTGCATCAGGTCGCTCTATCTTCAGTTGTTAAGAGTTATATGATTCTTTAATATCAGGACGCTTGTTTTTAAAATCCAGGCAGTGTTGGCCTTTTGAAGCTATTAATGTTTTTTTTTTTTTTGGAATGCCACAGCCAGTTCAAATTCTGTTAAAGGAGTAGGATGGTACTCATCAGTGCAAAATTAGTCTAATTAGGATAAATTTTCCAGGTCTTGCCAGATTTCATATATCTGGCCACAATCATTTTGGGATGAGTACTATCATGGTTATTGATTTGATTTTTCATTCAATTATTATCATGCTGATCGCCCCTTCCCAATATATGAGTATAGTTTTTTTTTGTTCTGTATACAATGATAGTGATTGTTTTGGTTAAATGTAATTGCTTTGCTACATAACTACTTGGTTGTAGCTATGTATGAGCACACAAGACCTGGCAAGACATGGTGGGGAGCCAAATGTGAAATTCATTTGTAGGATCTCCATATTAAGTGTTTCTTTTGACGCAGGAACATCTCCTAAGGAAAAAAGAGCTTGTATCATGGCTCAACACTTGCAAAAACTTCTACTGCAAGGCAAATCTGCCTTCCTGTACTCCTCAATGATGGAATCGTTCTGCATTTCTTAGATCAATCTTCTGTCATTCACTTACTTCACTGCCATGTTGTCATTTTCCAAGAATGGTTGTGGTGGGATCTATCTGTTCTTCGTGCCATGCGTACCACTATTAGTAAGAGGATCAATGAATTCTATCATGCCTTTGCGTCCATATTCTGAATCATGCTGTGAAATTGGTGAAGCATGCTTAGCAATGACTACTCAGACTTGACTTCTTGGATTTAAACATTTAATAAGACTTCATCATGATTTTGTTCATGCAAGGCCTCTCTCTCTCCTTACTTTCATCAGGTCTTCACATACTTGCAGGTGTTGTACTTTTTATTTCCTGAAGGGGATGAAAACTTTGATTTAGCTGATATACACTCTGCTCAAACGATTTCAAACTTTCTTGACTTGCTTTTTCGTAAATTTATAATCGTCTTTACAATACAGGCTTCGCGTTTGTCTACTTTGAGGATGAGCGTGATGCAGCTGATGCCATTCGTAGTCTTGATAACATTCCATTTGGGTATGACAAGCGTCGGTTATCAGTGGAATGGGCAAAGGTATTTTCCTTGCACTCTTACTTCTCAATTTCGATTTAAGTTGCTCGGACTCTTTACTTTTGGTGCCGCACCCGTATCGACACGACATGGGTGTGGTTGTGCTTGTGGGATCCGTGTCCTATTTGGTCAACCGATTTCGAGTACTTTGACCAAAATCGATGGGTTAAGTAGTGACGTTTTTAATGATTTCTGTAATCAATACAAAAGCTAAGATGAAATTAAGACAATGGAATACATTATATATAAATTTCTATCTCACATCTTTTCCTTTAATCTCCTTCCAGGATTCTCTTCATGTTTTCCACATAATTAGATATTTCGATTATTTTTAGGTGAATCTCTGCACCCGTATCCATACATAGATTCATATCCCTGAATCTTAAAAATTAGACCTTGAAGGATCCGACCTCTAGATTTGCACCCGTATAGGACATCCGCACTCGAGTCCGAGCAACTTAGAATTCGATAAATGTCATCCTGTTAGACATTACCTTCTCCAAGAGGCAATAGGATTGAAGTTGTAGTCAACCGTTTATGTAAGAACTATGGTTTGTATCTTTGTTTTGGCAGGGTGAGCGTGGTCGACCTCGTGATGGCTCCAAGGTTGCAGCAAACCAAAGACCAACAAGATCTTTATTTGTCATTAACTTTGATCCTATTCGCACTAGGGTGCGTGACATAGAAAGGCACTTTGAACCATATGGAAAGATCCTTAATGTTCGAATACGTCGAAATTTTGCATTTGTGCAATTTGAAAATCAGGAAGATGCCACAAAAGCCTTGGAGTGTACACACATGAGGTTGTCACTTCATTTTTTTCTGTTTGCTTATATTGCAATTTCATGTCTACTTTATGTATTTGTTTGTTTCCTGACCAGAAGTGTGTTTTTGGCATTTGCAGTGAGATCCTTGACAGAGTTGTTTCTGTAGAGTATGCTTTGAGGGATGATGGTGAGAGGGGTTACAGGTATGATAGCCCTAGAAGAGATTATGGCAGGCATGGTGATAGTCCTTACCGAAGGTCACCAAGCCCAATGTATAGCAGGGGTCGACCTAGTCCTGATTATGGTCGTCCTCGTAGCCCCATCTATGACAAGCACAATGGTTCATCATATGATCGTTACAGGAGTCCTGAGTATGGGAGCTATCGCAGGTAGATTCGTAGTGTCTGACAGAAAATTTCTTTAATATTTGGATCTAGCTAGACTGTTTACAAAGTTCTGTAATTTGCTGTAAGGAGTTTTGTGCACTTTTTCTAGCCAAAATTAAATTGGAGAGCTTTTCTTCACTTTCTTTTTCCTCCATAACTTCAGCAGGTCTCCTGTTCGGAGGTAAAGAACTTGAAGCAGTAATTTATCGGATGAAGCTCACAGCTACTTTCTGATGTCGTAATTAAATATTTGCTGTTTATTAATGTAATGGATTGTTTATAGTATTTTGTATTGCTTAAACTTTAAGAGAGTTTGGCAGTTCAATTTGGGTGTTGGAAAACATTTTCGTGGTGGAAGCACTGCCTCTGCTTTTTTAGAGCAGTTGGGGCATGTATTCACGTCTGAATGAAAAGGAACACGTAAGAAAGTACTTGTTAGCTTATGACATTCAGCACAAATTGGGAATTTATAGCATTACGCTCCAACTGATGTCTGCTACTTATGCCATGTTCTGCCTTTCCCTTCTCTCGTTTTGATTGTTGCCACTTTTATTGGGTTGTGCAGCATCGAAGTAACGTTCTAGTACAATTTGTACTGAACGAATGGAAACAGAAAAATCACTCCAATGCCATCACTTTTTGGAACTACACTGATCCGATGGAAGTGAAATTTTTAGGTACAGGTTTGTGCAAACATGTTTCAGAGTGTATAGCCAAATATTATAATCTGGGATATTTTGTTTCAGTACCCATTGTTCTGAACTTACTACGAAACACTTCTTCGTATCTAGAAGGTTGTCCATAAGTTTGTCTTGACACAAGATTGTTTTGTTTCCCGGTAGGGATTTTTGCCAAATCTGAGAGATGCTGCTTAATGGTTACAACATTTTACAATCAAGGGTTCTTGTACGATGAAGTCATCACCTAAATTAGGTTAAGTTTGGACGGGTTAATCACCTGTCCAATTATTAGTTCAACTTATCTCAATCTAATCCATTTTAACTCATTTAAAATTGGGTAGATATGCAATCCGATTTAATTCGAGAGAAATCTTGTTAAAATATTTTAAAATATTTTTTTTTCAATTTGATATGTTTTATATAGAAAAACATAATTTAATTAAGTATTAAAATATTGAAAAAGAATAAATAAATCAAGTAAAACTTATTAAAAATCAGGTCAGGTTGGGTCTTAACCCTCTCTATAACTCGTTACTTAATCCGTTTTGACCCAATCCATTGACCAATTATAACCCATTCAAATTTGACCCAATTCGCCCAATATTAATTAAGGTGCCAGAAACAGAATACTAAACATGGAATTCATTACACATGCAATATCGATGGATGTTCACCCACAACTACTAGATATAAGCTAGATGAATAATTGGAATGGCATAATAAACAATAGCACGCCATGTTAAACGTGACTTTAGACTGAGTTAGTCCATCTGTTGGAGGCCAAGAACTATTGTTTGAGTGCTTTTTCAAGCCATGTTTCAGCATCCTGCATCATCTCTGGGCTAAGTCTGACCATGAGGATGCAAAACTCATTTTCGTCCAATGCTCCATCACCATCCAAGTCTCCTTCTCTCACCATAGCCTCTGCATCTTCTCTGCTCATTCCCTCCATTCCCAGAAGCGCAGGGTTTTTCTGCAAACTAGACGGTGTGATCAACTGGGTCGTTGGGTCGGCCAGTAGCCGGAATCCTCCACAAATCTCCTTAACAAAGTTATCCGCGCCCAGCTTCTCCGCCATCACCGGTAACAAATCTTGATATTCACTAACGTTGCTTTCCATTCTCTTCTATTAACTTGTGCTTGGCTGTATGTCTACTGTAGAAAACAAAACTCAAGCTCAGGGTACTTAAAAAGTTGTATTAAAATACCTTTTTATAGTTAATAACCCTCAATCTGGATTGAATTTAAAAAGCCTAAAGAGGGTGGGAAAAGGTACGCTATGGTCCACATTTTTTCGGTAGTAACCAACTGACTGGATAGGGCCCTCCCCTTTTGTTAATATAACTAATATTTAATATTCAAAATTCATTGATCCTAAAATTCACTTGAAAAAGAATGGTATATATTTTTAATTTTTTTTTAAAAAAAGATTATCTTTTTTTAATAAAATTTTAATTTTATGACATATTTAAAATCATATTTAAATAATATTTTGATATATTTAATATAATTTTCGTTCAAGATTGCTAGATTGAAAAGGTGTTTTTCTTATATTAAATCTCATATCAAGTATGGTTTTTTTTTTCTAAGCGGAGGAGTACTTCCTAAAATTTCTCATGGTGGGACCTCACATTTGTAATATATGTGTATATGTTCCTTTTTTTTAAATAGTAATTAATTGCAGTACCTTTCCCTTTTATTTTTACTTACGTTCACCTTATTTTTTTTTTAACAAATAGTTTTGCAACCGATAGTAAGATTAAATAGTCATATCGCTAGACATATTATATGATCTGATCTAACTAGTGATTTAGTAGAGTTGAGTTATGATTTTTGGAGCCAATTTAGAAAATGATCTTTTTAGTCCGGCTGAATAAGCCTGCTAATTTGTAGGGCTTTTGAAATATGAATTTGGCTGGCTCATGAGCCGACTTAAAAATAATTAAAAGTAAAAATAAAATAGAATATTAAAAATAATAAGAGTCCAAACTCAAAGTTCATTTAAAATTTTTAAATATTAAAGTTTAGATACAAATTATATTTTTATAATATGTACTCTTTCTATCAATCTTTACTTGTCTTTTATTAATTTAGCACAGAGATTAAGAAATAGTAAATAATACGAGCAATTTTACTAAAATCACCTTTCGAATATAACAATTACAATGTTTTGGAAAATGTAACAAGAAAATAACTACTATAATTAATGATAAGGTTAAATATTAAGTTTGAAATTATATTTTGATTTCATGAAGTGGACAAGTATTGATGAACATCTCAAAATAGGAGTGGACAAGTAAAGATGGACGAAGAAAGTAATAGTAACACTAATACTATGTCATATTGTCCGGTTGCTATTTATTTTAATATGTTTAAATTATAATTTAATTTAAAAATTATTAAAAAATATAAGAATAAAAATGTGGAGCTCGCCAAGGCCCGTGACCCACGTACAAATGGGTTGGGCTAGCTATTTTTCTAACCCCATAAAAAATAGGGGCTAGTTCAGCCTGACCAGTTAAATTCCAAAGCTTGTAAAAACTAACTCGAATGGGGTGGACCAACCCATATTGACAACTCTAATTGTCGTAAAAGTTTGTGTTAAAGAATATTACAATTGATTAGAAAAATGTTATGGTGAATAATTACAGGTCTAAATCATTCGATCATCGAATTTATGAAATATGTACAAAGTATATAAATAGTGTATTCAATATTCTTTCAACAAACGTTTTTTTTAAAAAGAAATTAAGGTTTTTTTTGAGGAAGCTCCCAGGAGATAAAGTGGATGGCGATGTTTCAAGTGATGTCAAACTTGTCCCAAGGATTTTTACAAGTTTGTCTTTTTACTTGTCCTCCTTCCTTGAAGCTTCCTATCTTCTCATTTTAAAATCTTTTGGTCCCATAAAATTGTTTGGAATTTAAGTTATTTATATTAAATTAAAGAATTTTTACCCATCAATGTAATTTGATCTTTTATAACAGGTTATGATATAAAAATGTTAGTCAAAGAGCCAACCAGAAGAACAAACGCGTCTAAGTATCTTGAATGATTGCTTTAAAAAACTGTTATACTAAGTTTTTTGTTTTAAAAAAAATTGGGGTAGGGATAAGGAGGAATTGAACCAGGACAACAAACCAATTGAGCTGCTAAAATTCCTCAATTTTAAAGTTCTCTGAAAGGAACTTATTATCTATTGTTTTTATATGTCAAATCGCGTATTAAATGCAGTTATTTGCTAACAAAAACTTTGCAACTTCCTGGATATTTCCTCCCTAGAAAAGGCAAAGAGGATGTTTTTCCAAGCCCAAGTTGAGGGAGACAAGTTTTGTTCCATTGTCAATTGTCATATGAAAGGTCATTGTTAATGACTTCCATATGATGCTAATTGAGGTACCTTTTTCAGTGACTTCATTGATTACCTCATAGAGTTTATAAATTAATCCAAACTCTAGAGCATAATTAAGTAATGTATATTTAGATTGAATCATTGAAATGAGGATGAACCACCTTGAATCTTGATGATGTTGTACTTGACCATCACAATTTTGCCTTCCTTGTACTTGTTAGCATCATGAAAACTTTTCTTGTATTTCCATCCCAACATCTTGCCACATTCAGCACATAAAATATCAGACACCACATATCTACCACTTATCATTTCCCTGTAATATGGAGGCTCTTCCACAACATTGCTAGCATGAGAAAATAGGAAAGCTCGTCCACCTCCCTTTTCGTGCTTACCCTATATATAATATAAACTCAAATTATTCGTTATAACAACATTACTGATTTTCTTCATAATCCATTTTCCATATTTTATTCTACCTATAACACAGGTGACATTTACTAATGATAGATGTTAAAATTTTCGCGTGACACACCTTTTAAAAAATTAATGTATAGTGAAATTACTATTTTACCCCTATTTTGATAAAAGTTTTCTTTAGAATCATAATTCAAATTCTATTCTAATACAATGACAAGTGAAATTGTTTCTTGATTTAATAATATTTCTATTTTTCAAGAAATATTGCACGAATTGATCACTTCAAGTTCTACATTTTTCAAAAGCATTAACTTTATAGGTAAATTGGGAATAAAATAGGTAAAGAAAAAGTTGTTTTCTCCAAAAGGACAAGTAAAAATAAAAATCAAATTAAAATATTTTTGACATCTAATAGTGAAAGAAGTAAATAGTAAATTTCAATCCCGAATATATTAAAAGGAAAATAAATTGTACTCCAATGATGGTGAAAAAATCAGTAAACGAATTTTGTAAAAACTAATGAGATTTAAACAACTTTTTACTATAATAATAATGAAATTTCCTGAAAAATACTATTATTATAATGAGATTTAACCCTATATTTTTGAACAGATGATCAATAAACCAACAAATATTCCAAGAAAAGAAGAAAACAATTAATGTACTTAACTATAAAATTCTTGTCGATGATATCATTATGATCAGCTACAATGTTCCGGCAATTGAAGCAGCAATACCCTCGTAATCCAAGTGATTTAGCCATTTGATAAATTTCTATGATTTGATTTTTGGGAAAAATAATGAACTTCTATGTATTTTTATATTCGACTAGAAGCAATATTAATTGTTTAGTTTTAATATTAAATATATTGCATTAAAGAATGAACGTCAAAAGGATTTGAATATTAAAGAGATATGCTCGAATCTTGATTTTAACTACTCTTACGTGTTTATTGTTTATCTACGGTAAAATTAAATCTTACCCCAAATTTTAATTTTTCTATCTTTGCATATTTTTGGAGATAATGAGCATTATTAGTCTCTCGTGTTTACAATATTATTTCACTTTTATTCCTCCCACATTTTTTGCTTATTTTTTGACATGGTTTTGTCTATATTCAACAAAATATTGTTGCAGTTAAACTAAGAACACTTTGACATATGACATTTGTAAGAAACTATTGTGAATTTTTTCTCTAGGCAGGTTTGTTATTTATATGTTAATACATTGTATGTTTATTTTATTTTGCTTAACAAATTAAGTTATATCTTATTAGAGTATGAATATAACCATATCATCCTTCATTTTCTTCAAACAATATTTGAGTGTGGTTTTGAAGCTTTCAAGAAAAGGCTAGAGGCAAATGGCTATGTATGAAATTTGCCAAATAAAAAAATATTTAGTTGATGGATGAGGATATATCTTTTCTTTTATCTGGTTTTGCCCCTCTTGGTTATGAATGTATAAGTATCCATACTTTTGATATTAGAATTTGACAAATTCTATGCCTCGAATCTCAGTATTCTCTTATTTATTAAGTGTGTCTACTGTAATATACATGAACAAGTTTCGTCGTTTTCCTGACTTTGACAAACTACTGTCAAGAAATCATCACTATATATTACAAGTTAACGATTTCAAAGCATTTGCCTAACCATGGCCAAAGAAGAAGAGTTTTTTAAAATGCTAAAAACCAACAAAACTACACGACTATATACACTCTTTATACAAAGTACATATAATCTTCACCCACACAAATAAAGGGGTATGAAGGAAGTTAGGTCTGAAAAAAAAGATTACCAAAATCCATCACGGATTCAAGTATGTGATCACAAATTAAGAAAGAAAAAAAAAATGAACAAAGTTGTCAGCTATTCTCCTTAGATTAGTTACCTGCCAATTTTTTCTTTGTGGTCCATCTCTTCCTGCAGGCTTCTAATGCCTCCGCCTTCATTCTTGAGAGTTCTTGAAAGCATTGTCGATATTGTGATTCGATTGAGTCAAGCTCCAACTTTAGCTCACTCTCCTCTTCTTTCTCTACTAACGATAAAAACGAACAATTGCTTGACAAAATCATGTCTTTAGAAGTTCTACCCGTATCTGTCAACGTTACCTCCAGATTCTTTCCAAATTCATTTGGTAATATGCATTCTACATAGTCGCCACCATTTCCTTGCGACTTACATTCATCATGAAACAAGCCCATGAAATCTACCTCAGATAAGTTTCCACTAGAGCCTTTAGAGATTACATCTGCACATGTAAAGTAATCGCCAAAGCCAAATGAATTCTTTAGAGAAGAATCCTTTCCCATAACTTCAGAAGCAACTGACTCTTCATCTATCACATTTTCCAAATGTGAAGGGGAAGCAAAAGTAACGCGACAAGAAGTGCCATTTGAATTAGCATACAACTTATCTTCATCGGCTTGATGAATAGTGCTAATTTGGTTATTCATATTGATAGCTGGATCACCGTCTAGTCGAGCATTAGATGTAGTAGGGATGGGCGTTAGGAAATTCTCTAGAGCCTCTTCTCTTTGACTTCTCCCTCCACTAGAATGATAATCTGAAGGCTTCCAACTAGGCACAATTTTCATTATTAGATAGTCAATGAAGTCAGCAATAAAATCTACATCATGATCATCTAGTTCCAATTGTTCAACCATCTCAGCCGCAACTAAGAGTGCAGTGTCCGTATAGAGATAGAAATTGAAGTGTATATTCCTTACTCTGCCTGCAAAATTCAAAGGTTCTAAATAAATAAGAGGTAATTTGATTCCAAAATGCTAAGGAAATAAAACCAATAAAGAAATAGAATGCATCTACGTACCCGAAGGGCTTTTGATTCGCAAGGTCAATGAAACTGAGTTCTCATCATTCTTCTTGCCCGTCAATTTAAATTCATTATTCTGATGAAACCTCTGGAATTCCAGTGTCGGAGCACTAGGACTTCCACAATGGGAGTCTGTATATATTGATTGGTTATACTCAGAATCTACATCCATCGAATGAGGTGCAGATTTCAATGAACTTAATGATCTTGGACTTTGGTAAGGCGACTGCAACAGACTATGGATAGGCTCGTTTAAATTCTCCAATTGAAGAAATGGATCTTTCAGAAGGTCCTTGGCAGGCAACCTCTGAGAAACAGGAACTAGACATTTCTCGATGAATGCTTTGATTTGAGGATCACTAACTTTGCTGAGGGCAGCAGGTTTAATACCCTGAGAGTAGAAGTTCCTTAGATTCACAAAAACTTGTAATGACTAGATAACGTAAAGAAGCAACTTTATCAAACTTACCGAGCTAACTTTCTTAAATATTTGAGCAGGATTTTTGCATTCACTGTACGGATATTCAAAGGTTACTAATTCTAACATACACATTCCAAAGGAGTATATGTCTACTAGTTCATTGTATTCTTCTTCGTAAAGCTCTGGGGCCATGAACTCCGGGGTCCCTTCAGAGGAATAGATAAAGTTACTGTTTAGAAGAGGGGACATTATCCCAAAGCATATTATACAAGAAATGCCCATACCAATAACACTCTTAACAGTAGGCTGCTCCATAATGGTAGCCAATCCAAGGTCACCAATCTTAATTTCTCCATGATTTCCATTGACAAATATGTTGTCACATTTCAAGTCCCTGTGAATGATAGGAGGGTTCTGACCGTGGAGATAGTCTAACCCTTGAAGTATCTGCCTTGCCCAAGTCTTTATTGCCTTCATATCAACACTTCTATACTTCTTACGGTATCTGAAAATTACAATTCATATCTTCATTGTAGGACAACACAATTTGAAAGTAAAGAAAATGAGGAACTATGAGAAACTCACTGCCTCAGGTTCCCAGATGTGAAGAGTTCAGTGATCATGTTAACTGTTCTCTTCTTGTCATCAATCCAGGAATCACAGAGCTTCATTATATTGCCATGCTTCAATTGTCGAAGAAGATGAATCTCCGCATACAACTTTCCCAAATTGTCAGGTGACTGCAAAACATCCTCCACTTTCACTCGGCTCCATGCAACTTCAATACCATCAAGTAAGTCAAATGCCTTGTAGCTGAAACACGTTTTAATAAAAAAGACAATGCTTTATGCTCTGAATACACAATTAGTACTATAGAAAGGAACAACAAAAATCAGCAATAAAGTTTAGGAACATACACAGTCTTGAATGCTCCCTTGCCCAACACTTCACTGTACTGTAGAGGAAACACAAGCAAGTGATATAAATGATTGTTGGTGAAATATTAGTCAAAGTTTTCAGTGCTAAACAGCATAAGCTTCTTTGTCTTAATATTCAGACTTCTTGAATCTTCTGTTTAGAAGCAAAAAGGCTACTTTTCCTTTTCCAAGTTGCTAAAGAACTAGAATTCAGCCTCAAACAAAAACGAGAATCCTACACCCCTTCCTTCTTTTCCTTTTCACAGCTCTCTCAATCCTACAGAAAGTTTCACTAGTGCCTTGATTAATCTTCTAGGAGTATTATAAAGAAAATTACATGTTGCATTTTGAAATTGAAATCTCACAGTATCATCCCTTACAGTAATACAGCAAAAAGAAAGAGATACTTTGGATTATAATAAAATCAGCACTCTAGTTCAGTTGATAATGGACTTACTACTCAAATTCCCATTATCAGCAAGAATCAATGTAAACCAGTAATTTCAGATCCTTTCCTTCTGTCTCCCGCCTTTATATAAGTACCCTCTCTTGCTTGCTCTCTTCTTTTCACCCCCACCCCAAAACCAAATTTAGGAAGCAGGATGACTAAAGGAGTTTGCAAGTTGGAAAGTTCAATGCATGGCTGCTTGAGTAGCATGGTCTTTAGCAGGCAGTTTGGGTAGTTTGCTTTCTGGCTACCAGGATTTTTCTATTTGATTAAACACCTTCAAATTGGTTTGAGCTGGTCTTTATTCTCCACCCACAGAAAAAAAAAAGTCATATTTCTTGTAATGTTACCATGCTAGGAAAAAAGGGATTACATAAACTAAGTAAATCATCTTCAGAGGTCGAAAGACGCTTTCTGTTTTAATCAAGAGCAACATTTAGACAGTGTTTGTGTATACTTTTCTTATCACAAAGGGAACCCCAGCCGCTATCCTTTGGATGCGCACAAGATAACCCCGCTCCTATGTAACAACTCACAAACTATATAGGAGAGGTAACCTGCACTAGGCAAGCCCGGTGCGATGAACTCGACCCAGAAGACAAACCCCTTGCTTTCGTTGGAGAGGGGTTTTGCACTTGAGACTTCCATGTTGGAGGTCTCAGGGCCACCCCGATAAAATCAGAAGCGGCAATAAATTAAGCTCTTGCTCACCGAAAGTAGAAGCTTCCTGGCAAAGCTTCAAACCAAGAGATTTGGCTGATCCCTTTCAGGTTCAGATGAATATGTTGTTGAAAGGTAACATTACGATAACTCAATTTGTCCAATAAACTACTCAGGGGTGATCAGTTGGACCTTCGACTAATTAACAAAAATCGAAAAAAAGGGAACAGTTTTGCAACTTGATATAAATTATAGAACAGAACAAGAACTGAGCTTTGATTCCAAACTAGGTCATTGTAGACTCACTTCCTTAATTTGGATCATAAAAATGTTCAAATGTCAATAAAGGAGCAATAAAAAAAATAAATTACCCGAACGTATCGCCCCTTGGGGTCTTTCTCTACATAATCAACAGGTTGTTCATTAGCAGATGGCCCCAAAAATCCACCTTTGTTACTGGAAGAATGGCGCAAAGGGCTTCCAACCCCAAATCCATTTCCGGAATGATAAGAAGATCCTGATCCAGCCCCGAAACTCATTCCGGTAATGAAGCAAAGAATAACAAAGGAAGAAGAAAAAGGAAAAGGGAAAACAACAAGAACAAACAGCAACACCCAGGAAAACAGGGTATTGATCAAATGCTGCGATGACAACTCTGCATGTCGGTAAATGAATAGAATGCCGATCCCGTGAGGAACAATCTTCGACGTGATCGGCATTCAAATTCCAGCCTAAACACTTAATATGGCATTCACATCAAACAAATCATTTACAACGACAATGAAATTATTGTCATCCCAATCCCCAAACCTTCACATTACACCATCACCTTCTTCTTCTTCTTCTTGATAATGATATATAAATATATAAATATTCCTCATGCAATTAATTAACCCTTCCAAATAAAAAGTTGCTATTTATTTTTTAATAATAGGATAAAGAAGGGCTAAAGATAATAGGGGGAGAAGAAGATGAAAAAAATAAATAATATAAACTATAGATAAGAAGGGATCATAGATATAGAGGAATTAAACTCTTTTAGCATTAGGAAAGAGAAAGAGAAAAAGTATGAATTTTGGTTATGAGGAAATTTTGATATAAGATGGGAGAAAATAATGGTGGAACGAACAGTTGTTCCGTTAATGTTTGCTGATCCTAAGTAAATAATCCGGTCGTTAAGGATCGAACATGCGATCTTTTTATGTGTGTTCTCCGTCCCATATTATAGGAAGGTTTTTGGGATCCATACGAGGTTTAAGAAAATATGAAATAATCAATAAAAAGTAACTAAATTATGTTCAATAGCTATGATTTGGTTAACAACATTTCGTAATTATAGTTACAGTAATATTTGTATAATTCGCGTTGCATTTGTGTATGTTTATATGATTCGCTGTATAATTTGTATATTTCGTTATACAATTCATGCACAAGAGTTGTATAACTCGCTATACAATTTATAGTATTTATATATTTTGTTATACAATTTGATTCGCACACAACTTTTGTATAATCACGTGAATTATATAAAATTCAAATTATAATTACAACTAGATGTTTGCTGTGAGTTGTAATTAATTCAAACTATCACTATGTTAACTAATAACTAGTATACATTTGCTTATTTGAGTAATTTTTCTTATTTTTATAGAATAATAGAATTTTATACTTACTATCAAATATACGAATAAGGGCCCTTTCAAATTAATATGAAAATTGTAATATAGTTCTAAAAATAAAAAAAATTGCACGTAGTTCTTTTGAGATGAAAAATAAACTTAACATTTTCATTCTAAGCTCTCTGTGATACTGCATTTTTACTAGTTTTGAAAGCGATTATGTGAGATTTATGGCCATAAAAATATTTCAAAGAAGTTTTATATATTGGCTGTGTAAAGTTTTTATATAGGTTAAGTTAAAACAATTGTAATTTACATGTAATTTTACACTACTAAATAGCGAAGTGGTAACTTAAATTATTACCATAGTGAAAATTATATTTAAGTGTAAATGTTTGATTTGCGCAATCACTGCATATAAGTTAAATCTATTTAAGAAAAAGCAAGGCAATTTTTTTTTGAAAAAAAAGTTCTATAAGGCTTGCAAAGTTTGTCATTTGCCCTTTCTTTTCGTAAATAAACATATTGCTATTTAAAAATTAATTAGACTATACATTCTTCAAATTGACAAGTAATTATTGTTGCATACTTCGACTAGAAATTCATCACTATTCTCGATTATATATTATTAACATAAATTTGAAATTTACATGATAAAAATAATAGTGAGAGATAAATTTAATTAAAAAAATTTAAAATACATATAAAGAAAATAAAATCATATCACATCACATCATCATATCAACATCATCATCATATTACTAAAAGTGAGAAACTCCAAAGATGAAAAATTAAATTATCATTTTACCCTTAGATTAAATTAAATATTAAGTAATAATATTTTAATTATTTTTTGAATTGTGAATTATTTGTTTAAAAGACGATGAAAGGATCATTTATTAAATTGCAAGTTACAATGAATTGTTTAATATATTAATTAATTTATCTAGGAAATTAAAAAGGTTCTTTGTCCATCAGATTAATCTCGACCTACTCCCAAATCCCAATAGGTTCTCTATGCAAATACATAATTGGCTTCAATGAAATAGGTTTTATGTTTGCTACTGCTTGCTGCAAAACATTCGTGTATGACATTACTAGAGTAACAAGCTAACCAACCCACTAGAGACTGGACTGGACAACGACAGACATGACCATGGTATGTCTTAGATCTGCGGTGGCATTAGTAGGTTTTTTTAGAGAGCTTTTTTCGTAGATTACAAGTTGTAACCCTATAGAATTGTTATTGTTTTTTATTTTTAGTCATCACTATTCTATATCTTTTTATTTTTGTTTTTAAGGATGATATATTTGATCAGAGGGTCTCGCGAAGATAACATTTTTCTATCTTTATGAAGTAGTTGCAAGCTCTGCGAACGCTCTACCCTCCTCAGACCTCATTTATGGGATTTTATTGGATATGTTGTTGTTGTTTGTATAAATAATATAAAAACAACAACAACATACCTGGTGAAATTCACAAGTGGGTTTTGGGAGGATAGAATGTACGTGGACCTCACCACTATCTCAGATAGTAGAGAGACGGTTTCCTAGGAACTCTCATCTCAAAACCCATAAGTAGAAAAAACTAGATATGACAAAAAAGAAAGAGAGTATAAATAATATAATTTAGACCTTTTCTAACTCCGCTCAAAATAAAAAGATACTCAAACTAGTAGAGTTTATTAGTGGAATTTATAAATTTAGCGTAAAAATTATCAAAGCAGCCATTTTTGTGGGAGGTTGCTGCCGTACTGCATGCCATAATGGTGGCCAAATATTTGATTTGAGGAGGACAAATAGATTTGATAGTTATCTAAATTAAATAATTAAGCAGAAATCAACGATCAGGTGTCGTGGTGTAGTTGGTTATCACGTCAGTCTAACACACTGAAGGTCTCCGGTTCGAGTCCGGGTGACGCCATTAGTTTTCTTTTTATCTCTTTCTTCAGTTTCCATTTTGAGTTTTCCACTGAGTTTCTACTTCTACTTCAAACCAGTATATGCATATACTGTCGGTGGCGACTTTATTACTGATCTGCGTTTTTATCCGGTCAAATTCCGACAACAGCAGAAATGGAGAGGAAGTACAACCATAGAAGCCGTGTCAAAGCAGACTTGGCCGCAGTATTACGGAAATCCTGGTATCATTTAAGGTTATCCGTACGGCACCCAGCCAGGGTTCCGACGTGGGATGCAATCGTGCTCACGGCGGCGAGCCCTGAACAAGCTCAGCTCTATGAATGGCAGCTCAAGCGAGCCAAACGCATGGGTCGCATCGCCGATTCCACCGTCACCCTCGCTGTTCCCGATCCTCATGGCCAGCGTATCGGTTCTGGTGCTGCCACTCTTCATGCCATTATGGAACTTGCTAAACATTACCAACAGCTTTCTCTCGAATCTCAGGTACCAATTTTAAAGTTGTACAGAGAGATCCAGGGTTTTAAAGGCACGGTGATTATGTATAAACTTCATATTCTCCTTTATCCAAATATACAGTGTGAGTTTGAGATAATGTGTATCCGTATTTGTATGCAGAATCCGGGTTTTAGTGAAAGTTGTTGGACAAAAACTCTTGTCCTTTTCAGGCCTTGTCAACATTGAGCCAAATTCATCCATTTCCATAGTTTATCACTAATTCTCATTTGTTTGTCAAGTTCGGTATTCACTAATGACCAATTGAATCAGAGTGACATTTTTGTTACTTACCAGTGACATCTCCAAATGCTTAGGTTATCATTGGGTATACGGCACCAGGCACCAACCTCTAGAATCTCTGTCGAATATGGGTTGAGAAAGCTTAGTTTGATATTAATCTTGATGCAAGGCATGAGTCTATACAGGATGAACACATAAATTTTGAGAATTAGCTAAATTTTATATTTACTTGAGAGGATTTTCAGGTATATCCATTAGTTTGATGGGTAAACACTGTTCTTGATGTCATTGTTTGATTTTCCTAGCTAATTCTTGATTTTAAATGGATCACTAAGCCAAGTTCTATTTTCATGTAGGTCAGTAATATGCCTTAGGCCCCAATTTTGGGTTGCCCCAAATTTTACCAAGAATATTGATTGACACATTCAATTTTGACTGAAGCAGTAAAAACAGTAACTCAACAAACTAAATCTAATGAAAAAACCATTTACTTTTACCAACATACATGTGAAAGGTCTTTGCAGAAACATTTCTCCTTCTTCAGCAGTTGTTGAAATCCTTTGTAAATAGCTAGTACTAGACGTGAGTCGATCACATCACCACACGCACATCAGTCTACACACACAATATATATAATTGCCAGCAAGTATGGAGTTCATCATCCTCTTTTTGTTTACTCTTATTTGTCCACATGTTAACGGTTAGCAGAATTATCAGGTTGCACACTGGCCTCCTACTTTATGCATTTCAAACAGGTGCATAACCACTGTTAAGAAAAAGGTTCTCCATCCACGGCCTGTGGCCGACAGATGTTGGAGGCAGACCCGACTTGATAGACAATCCACCATTTTAAGTGCTTTAAGCCTCTAAAGTTTCAGTTGTTACTAAACGTAAAAGTCAGATGTATAGATATTTTTTTTCCTTTAAAAAGATATTGAATTAAGCTAGAAAAGAGTTCATACGAATAGTCTCTTCTGCTCTGCAAACTATTCCAAGAAACAAACGTTCCAAGTTTAAACAATGTCCAATTATTTTTAGTATAACAATCAGGTCTGCTGAGTAGAATCATCCTTTGTCATTTTGAGTTTGCACAAATTTCCTTTTACTTTAGATGTATTACTCACACCCTAACACACATGTTTAATAGCAAATCAATAATATATAGGTAAGTTTTATAGAATGGTGATTAGACCATCTTTGCTGTATGGGGTGGAGTGTTGGCCAACAAAAATGCACATGTTCAGAAGATGCATGTCGCTGAGATGAGGATGTTGAGATGGATGTGTGGTCACACAAGGAGTGATAAGATTAGGAATGAGACCATTCGGGAGAAGCTAGAGGTGACCCCTGTGACTGATAAGCGAGACTGCGGTGGTTTGGACATGTGCGGAGGAGTACCGATGCTCCTATTAGGAGGTGTGAGAGGTTGGTTTTGGGAGTTACACGGAGGGGTAGAGGTAGATCGAAGAAGTATTGGGGGAGGTGATCAGACAATATATGGCGAAACTTGATCTCACCGAAGATATGACCTTAGATAGAAAGGAGTGGAGGTTGCGAATTAGAGGCTAATTGCTTGGTAGGGTTAGGTGGATGTCTAGCCTTGGAGTATAGTAGAGTAGCAGGAGTAGTCATGTTTTATATCATGTGTTGTCATTCGTATGTGTGTTAATTTTATCGTATTTACATATTGTTATATGCTTTTCGTTATTAATCGCCCTTTCTATTCCCCTTTCTTTCCTTTTTTTCATATCTAAATTATTCAACTTATGGGTTTTTGAGACTAGGGTTTCCAGGAAATAACTTCTCTACTTCTATGAGGTAGTGGTAAGGTCTGCGTACATTCTATCCTTCTCAGACCTCACTTGTGGAATTCCACTGGGCATGTTGTTGTCGTTGAATGCATGGGAGCACGGGATGCACGAGTGGCGCACGAGATGCACGCAGAAACTAATTTTATTGAATATACTTGAGAATTCTAATTAATGTTTGGCTTTAGGCCACCAACTCCATTGAGCGGCTCTGATTTCATACTGTTAAAGACCAGTCGTGCAAGTGTTTGTTGCTATCGTTTTTTGGGACATCATTTTTCATACATCAGTCGGGAGCAGGTGTAACTTTGTAAGTAAATCGCTTGCTTCTCTTTGATACAGTGTGGAAGTTCTCAGAGGAAAGAACCTTCTCCATCATTTATTGACTTGATTGCCAAAAAACACATCTTGTTACTTCATGCTGGAGGTGATTCTAAAAGGGTGCCATGGGCAAATCCTATGGGAAAAGTGTTTCTGCCACTTCCTTATTTGGCAGCTGATGACCAAGATGGACCAGTTCCCCTGCTCTTTGATCACATTCTTGCTATTGCATCTTGCGCAAGACAAGCTTTTGAGAATGAAGGTTCTTAACCCTATCAAATAATCAGCCCACATAACCAGTGATACTTATTTTACAATAGGATATTAATTAATTTGCTTATATTCGTATTCCGCAAAAAAAAAAAATGTCTATCTTGATATATGTCAATTTTTTGCTAACATACCGGGCTATAATCTCTGTTTCTTTATGAAACACCATTTTGAGCAGAGTCAAATGGTTTTTGCAGGTGGAATGCTTACAATGACGGGAGATGTTCTTCCTTGTTTTGATGCCTCAACTATGGTTATGCCAAAGGATGCATCCTGCATTGTGACTGTTCCTATTACTCTGGACATTGCTTCCAATCATGGTGTTATAGTTGCAGCAAAATCTGGAATTTCAAATGATACTTATTCCATCAACTTGGTGGAGAATCTGCTTCAGAAACCTTGCTTGGATGAGCTTGTTATGCACCAAGCTATTCTGGATGATGGTAGAACATTGCTTGATACTGGAATAATAGCAGTTAGAGGTCAGGCATGGCTAAATCTAGTAAAACTTGCCTGCTCAAGCCAATCAATGATCTCAGAACTCCTGGAAAAGAAAAAAGAGGCAAGTTATCATTTAGGCGTGGCTTTACTCTACTCTTTTTTTGTATTTCTATGTACCAATATCTAATACTTGGAAATGTTTACCATTCTCTAAGAAGAAGTATTCTATGGTTATTGCAACAAGCTTATTATACTAGACAATGGATACATCATTTGGTGTGCAGAGGTGTACTTTTTCAGAAAAGCATGTTTTTCTTAATGTCAAAGAGTGAATTATTGATATTTTCATTCTTCTCTCTGTTAAATGTTCTGTAGTTTTGACAAAAGCACTTGAAGTAACTGAGTGCAGAGGGATTTTAGTCTTCTAATAGATTATTATTTGCATATAAGATGGATATTTTCTTGGTAGGTATTTCTGCAGATGCAATAATGGAGGTTTTAATATAGGATGAAATTTGCTCATCCTGTAATTTTTTTTGTTTCCTCCATCTCTGGTGTACTCTTAACTCCCTAATGACTTTTTTCTTCTTCAATCACTTTTTGACGTTTGTCATATATCTTAATTTATGCATCATTTCCTATTGGGGGAGATTTTGTTGTTTCTCATTTGACGATACGTTTGGCATACCTTAGCTCCATATGTTGTAGAAAATTCTTGTCTTTCTTGCAATGCTCTCTGTGCTTCTACTGTTTGTATTTTGGCACAGTGAAAGTAGTTACTCTTCCATTTATCGAAAGTCATCATTTGGTTATGTTATTTACATTTAATTGAGTCTTGATCTATGTAGGCGAGTTACTTTTTTGACTTCTGTTATTGGGCAGATGAGTTTGTATGAAGACCTTGTAGCCGCTTGGGTACCAGCAAAGCATGAATGGTTGCGATCCCGCCCTTTGGGTGATGAACTTGTCAACAGATTGGGAGAACAAGAGATGTTCAGCTACTGTGCTTGTAGGTTGAATGTTGTTGACTGTGTGATGACGTTAGTAATTTCCTAAGTAATTGCATATTTCCAAAGTGTGCTTCCTTGTTTCTTGTGTGTAAAGAAGTATTAACCTAGAATAGGCGTACACACAACTTCTTCAAGTAAAAATAGCCGGTGGATGTACAGTATTCTTTTTCAATTGTCTTAAAAGTAATGTAGATCTTTTACTTAACTAAGAAGGTTCCAATCTCTTTCCTTTTGTTGAAAAAAGCACTCTTGAAATGCATTCCAAAAATACAAGAGTCGTGGGTTAATTAAGAGATTGTCTCAGCGAAATCACTTAATCATATTTGACTTTATTTGAATGGTAATATCCAAGTCTTAAAATTTTGGAACATATGTGATTGCTTATCCATCTTAGACTTGATTTATAGGTGACTGTACCAAAAGCCATTAATGCTATGGCTACTGTCTGACATAATTTACATTAATAGTTCGGAAGTCACTTAACTGTTTAAGTGGATCTTAAATACTACTACATAGGACTCACTGATTTGAAAAGTCTAGAGGAGTTTCACTGGATCAAACTTTGTTAAAAGAATTATGGATCAAAACAGTAGTATTCATATAAAATATCTATTGTTGCACTCTATGGAAACCTTAACTGTGCATTTACAATGCTTGTGATACATGTAAATTGATTTTTAGGATTAAATTAATCTTCTTTTCTTGAGTTTGATGTAGGTGATCTGTTATTCTTACATTTTGGAACATCTAGTGAAGTTCTGGACCACATGAGTGAAACTGGTGCTGGACTTGTTGGTCGAAGGCACCTGTGTGCTATTCCAGCAACCAATGTTTCTGATATTGCTGCCTCAGCTATTATTCTTTCCAGTAAAATAGAGCCAGGAGTCTCTATAGGAGAAGACTCTCTTATTTATGATTCCTTCATTTCTGGTGGTATACAGATTGGTTCCCTGTCTATTGTTGTTGGTGTTAATGTGCCAGCAGCCAGTGATATGACAGAAAAGGTTCCATTTAGATTTATGCTTCCAGATCGTCACTGCTTTTGGGAGGTTCCCTTAGTGGAACGCACAGAAAGAGTTATTGTGTACTGTGGCATCCATGATAACCCAAAGATTTCATTCTCAAATGGTACCTTTTGTGGGAAACCCTGGAGGAAGGTTTTGGATGATCTAGGCATTCAAGATACTGATCTGTGGACCTCAGAGAAAACTCAGGAAAAATGCTTGTGGAATGCCAAAATATTCCCTATTCTGCCGTACTTTGAAATGCTCACCTTGGCATCATGGTTAATGGGCTTGGACAACCAAAGAAATGAAACTCTGCGTTCTTCATGGAAGCGGTCCCAGCGGATCAGTTTGGAGGAGTTGCATAGATCCATCAACTTTCCACACATGTGTTTAGGTTCTAGTAATCATCAAGCTGATTTAGCTTCAGGAATTGTCAATGCTTGCCTTAACTTTGGCTTACTTGGCCGCAACTTAAATCAGTTGTGCCAAGAGATTCTTCAAAAGGAATCAACCGGAATTGAAGTTTGCAAAGAATTTCTATACCACTGCCCAAATCTTCAAGCTCAAAATTCGGCAATCCTTCCTAAGAGCAGGGCATATCAAGTTCATGCTGATCTTCTACGAGCATGTGGCAATGAAGAGATGGTGCTTGAAGCTGAGCAAAAGGTCTGGGCTTCCATTGCTGATGAAACTGCTTCTGCCGTGAGATACGGGTTCAAAGGTAAAAAGGACATTTTGAAAGTTGTTACAAACACTGACCAACTATCCAAGAACTGTTTTTTCTTCAAAGACCTGTCATCTAATTTTTCTTGATCCAACATCTAATACTCTTTTGACAGGACTGTCTGGTGCTTCTGTTATCTTCCCCCCAATTCTTTTCTTTCCTTTCCTTTCCTTTATTTGCAATTCTTTACGCATATGGTGTAAATACAATTTGTTAATATAATCTCATTTCTTTATCAGAAAACTTAGCCGGGTCATCCAGTTGGCTTTCTTCCGCAGCAAATCCTGGTAATACTAGTGGTGGTTGCGATGAGTCTTTCCACCATAGGAATGTTAAGATTGAACTACCAGTTCGAGTGGATTTTGTTGGGGGTTGGAGTGATACACCTCCTTGGAGTCTAGAGCGTGCTGGTTGTGTTCTGAACATGGCAATAACATTGGAAAATTCTCTTCCTATTGGCACAGTCATAGAGACAGAGAAAGGGACTGGGATATACATTAGCGATGATGTCGGAAACCAGTTATCAATTGAAGATCTATCATCTATTGCCCTTCCATTTGAAACCAATGATCCATTTCGTCTTGTAAAATCTGCATTGCTTGTAACCAATGTTATCCATGAAAAGATCCTTCAATCAGTGGGCTTGCGAATCAGGACGTGGGCCAATGTTCCTAGGGGTAGTGGCTTGGGAACTTCCAGCATCTTAGCAGCAGCTGTTGTTAAAGGGCTTTTACGTATTACTGATGGAGACGAAAGTAACGAAAATGTCACAAGACTTGTTTTAGTCCTAGAACAGCTCATGGGCACAGGAGGTGGTTGGCAAGATCAAATTGGAGGTCTATATGCTGGCATTAAATTTACTGCAAGTTATCCTGGAATACCGTTGAGGCTTCAAGTTACTCCCCTCTTGGCTTCTCCCCAGTTAATAAAGGAGTTGCAACAACGGCTTCTTGTTGTTTTCACTGGTCAAGTAAGTTGTGAATTGAAATTAAATTCGTTAGACTTTCAGCTTTTATGTTTTAAGTTTGCATTTATCATGGTGTTCATGATTTTCCTGGTGGTTTATTCATGTCCAAGTTTACACCCCTTGCTTCTACACACCAACTATAACTTCTGTTCTAAAGTTGATTAATTTCAGCTGTTGATAATGTATATGCAGGTCCGACTTGCACACCAAGTGCTGCATAAGGTTGTTACCCGTTACCTTCAACGAGACAACCTGCTTGTTTCAAGCATCAAGCGCCTCACTGCACTTGCAAAGATTGCTAGAGATGCTTTAATGAATTGCCACATTGATGCCCTTGGGGACATAATGCTGGAGGCATGGAGATTGCATCAGGAGCTGGATCCTTTCTGCAGCAATGAGTTTGTTGATAAGCTTTTTGCATTTTGTGATCGCTATTGCTGTGGGTACAAACTTGTAGGTGCAGGTGGTGGGGGTTTCGCCTTATTATTGGCAAAAAGTGCTGAGTCAGCTGAGGAACTGAGACATTCACTCGTGAATACTTCCGATTTTGACGTGAAAATCTATGATTGGAAAATCTTCTTGGAGAACTAGCTGAAGTTATTCCATTGGTTAATTACTAGTACAGTACTCAATCTTTGGTCTGCATATTTGAGGACAGTATACACTATCATCACACCAGTCTCCTGTAGGTAGAATTTAACAGAGAGATCCAAATATGAGAGAGCTAAAAGTCAGTATCTATTCAAATTTACCACGATTCCTGATATATTTCTAGATTTCATGAAACTATACAAGGTCAACATGCAAATTATCAGCTATTTAGTTTACCCAGCACTGCCATTAATGGTATCGATTTGTTTAGAAGAACTGAGTTCTTTCTTGGAAGTTGGATAGAAAATAGTTGTGGCAACACATTAAATTATGTATTGTGAATTGTCGTGCTATGGAACAGTGAACTTTCTTTCTTTCTGAATGACATATACATTTCCTAGTTCTAATTAAATTAGTGAAGATAGTGAGGTAAGGGCAAGGAATCAAATTCTTGGAAGGAAAGCAAAAGCTGAACGGTGCTTTGTTTAGGGACTGATGAATCCACTCCTCCATTTTATCCAAAAATTTAAAAGTAAAATTACCCTGTAGCCTTTAACATTGACCAGTTTATCGTTGTATACAATCAAAGATTACACAATATATTGTGAATATCAAATGGATTTTCAAAAGATCACCACTCTCTGTGTAATATTTTGAATGGAGAGCCCATAGATGCGTGAGTATTTTCTTTTTGAGATGAGTAATTAGGATTTAAGAAAATATTCTGAGGAAATATTTTTTCAAAAAAAAAAAAACAACTCATTTTCGAAGAACTTTTTTTTTGTCAAAACTATTCTCCATGGTACCAAACACACCCTTAAAAAGTTTGGTAGGACACTAAAGTTTCCCCATTTACTCAGACTCGGTGATTTCAATTGCTGACCCCATCAGTCAAGAGGAGAGAGAGAACAAAAGCAAAATTGAAAGAGACAAACATGCAACATCATAATCGTCATTTGTTCTACACATACGAGAAATAATTTTCATCGGTAAAGTTTGTCGAGTAGATGCTTCGGTGAGCCTATCACCTTCTTCCACGTCATTTTGTCTCCATTATGAAATGTACTACATTCTCCGTTAATCAATCTTTTTTAGTAGGTGGGGTCGTCTTGGAATTGCTAAAGATTGCAACTTTATTCCAAAGCACATCTGCATTCAGGAGAGAAGATGGGTTTGTTGACAAACAGAGTGGAGAGAAGTGAGATCAAACCAGGAGACCATATCTATACTTACAGAGCTGTCTTTGCTTACTCCCACCATGGTAAATTCACAATGCCTCCTTCCCAATCTCACATAAACAAGAAATTTATAGAAAGCTGAAATGTGGGGTTCTTCTAAATTACTAGTATTAGTACTATTTACTATTTGCATTGTGCAAATCGCTGCTGTGGAAAGTTTGAGTCTTTTAATCTGCTGATTTTATTAAGTTTTTGCCAATTAGTTTTTCCCTTATAGTGTAATCCTTGATTTACTTTCTTCTTTCATTTCTTTTCTCTTAAATCTTTGATTTGGTTCTGAACACAAGATTTGTCTTTTCACAATGAAATTGAATCTCTTATATGTTTGATATTATTTAATCTAGCACTCCCTCCGTTTTCAGTTTATTTGTATGGTTTTGACTTGGCAAAGAGTTTAAGAAAGTAAGTCAAAACAAGGGAATGAAAGGTCGCTTTGGGTTGAATGTTCTTTAAGAAATTGATTTTGAATATTGTGATTTTAAACTAAAGATTTGATAATGTATCAAAATGTTCTTTAATCTTGTGAACTTATACATGAGGCCATGTAGGAAGTTTGAACTAAAGAATAACCAGAAAAAGGAAAGAGGCATTCGTTTTTAAACAGATAAAAACGTAAGACAAAAAAATTGAAAGAGAGGAAGTATTAGCTTTTATTTACTTATTATTTTTACAGCTCCTTGCATATAGTTGTTACTACTTTGCTATTCGTTGTCATGTTTCTCCCCGCTACCCTTTTTTCATTTTATTACTGCATTGATTTGCTTAAGCCGAGGGTCTCTGGGAAACAATATCTTTACCTCGGAGAGGTAGCAGTTTGGATTGCGTACACTCTACCCTCCGCCGATCCACTTTGTGGGATTTCAGAGGGTAGTTGTTGTTAATTTGAGTTCCTTTCTCTTCTGACCCTCAAATTGTGTAAAAATTTTATGCATTAATGATTTTTATTTTGTGTGTGTGTGTCTGTGAGTGTGTTGAGCAATAAATGGCTTGTTTCTGTGAATGGAGGTTTATATTTGTTTGTGGCTTCAACAATGGACATTTGCTTTATCTTGGACTTTACCTATGCTTAAAAGCAGGAAAAACCGAAGACTAATTAAAGTAACACATATAAACTTCTGAAGGCCATTTTTTCTGATAATTGAAATACTCTAAACTTCTCTGTTTCAGTCGTACATAGTGGGATGGCATTGATCTAATTAGACATAAATAGGCATTGACATGCCTCTTGCATCATCAGCCAATTCTCTAACCAATGAATTTCATCCTACCAAAATCACTTGATATTACATTTGGAGTTTTCTTTTATTAGATGGATGTGTTTGTCTATTTTATATTACATACCCATAAATGTAATGAAAACATTGTTTCTACTGCTGAATTGATAGCTCCACAACTGCTTCAGGCATTCAATGAGGTGGGGTGACAAATAATATGGCCACGTTTGACAATAATATGTAGTAGCTGCTGTTGCTCTTGAATACTGGAGTACCCAAAATGTATTGTTTCGGCATTTTAGGTCTAAGAGGATCAACTTGTGTTCTTTGTATTAGCTTCTCAAATGATTAGTGATCTCTAGTTTGTGTTGTCATCTGATTCATCAGTGGTAGAAACGAATAGAATAAATGGAGCGAAGCAGAAATAGAAAACCAAAATGAAGAAGGTAGAAAGAAGACTAAATACATAGGAGGAAGAGACAAAACTTATCTGACAAGTCTATTAATTGTTGGTATTTATAAGCCTAATTTACCATTAACTGAGTAATGAATTTTCCACCAATCTAATTAACCCAGTAACAGTATGTTCATGCAACCCCAAATCATTTTCTTATAAATTATTGAATCCTAAACTTATGCTCAAGTATTCATGGTTAACTGACTCTAACAGTGTACTTATTTTTTAAAAACAGTGTAGCTTCACCTATGAGAATTTCTACCAATTCTTCTTTTATTCATCTAAAGGTCATCCTAATCTCCATCAAGATTACTGCCTTAGCCTTATCCTATCATCTGTAAATAGAGCTCAATTTGACGTATTTGGGATTTTTCTTTCTTAGAATTCGAAGAAAAAGATTGATATGACCGGTCAAAATTTAGGCTTTACCTTCTTTGAGATTTAAAGAAAATATTATTCTTTCCTTATGAAATATTTATTATTAGTGGATAGAGCTTAAAGCTCATGAAGTAAAAGCTGACACTAACCGTGACCCAACAGTGGACTTATGTTTTATTTTTAAATGCATCTTCATGGCCAGAACTCTGAAAAGTTGGATTGGATCTGGTCTAGAAACACAAGGTGTGACATAAGCACAGGGTCTCATATTTGAATGCCATCTAACTC
Organism: Solanum ossicruentum; assembly: GCA_025774065.1. Classification (NCBI taxonomy): domain Eukaryota; kingdom Viridiplantae; phylum Streptophyta; class Magnoliopsida; order Solanales; family Solanaceae; genus Solanum; species Solanum ossicruentum. The sequence continues at coordinate 26,900,949 of JAOTQR010000001.1, read as the reverse complement.
CTTTTCTTTGCAAATGTGCACCAACTTTTGATTTCTACTCGTTCTCTTCTTTTTCTTCTACTCTGGCTTAAGCATGAGATCTACGATTAGCTCTTGAAAAAAGGCCTTTGCTGCAAAGCATGTGATCCTGATTATGTGGCTATTTATTTTCCTGGGTTGTTTCATCTGATGATTTTACTTAAAGACGCTGGACTTTTCTTTTGTAGGTCCATAGAGTAGAACTTGAGATTTTTAAAGACCAGTACACTCTCTAAAATATATTGATTGGAGAAAACTTTATGGTGCTAAATATGCACATAATCTTTTTGTTCTCCTGCCAGGTGAAAATAGTTAATTAAGGTTATAGGTTGGTGATGTTGTGGAAAAAATTACCTACGAATCTCCTACAGGGTGACTTTGTTAAAAATTGTATCAATTGCAGATTTCTGGACTATGGTTTAGGAAGTGATGCCGTAGAATAATATCTCCAAGTATAATATCAATCTGATCAAATTGATCATTTATGCCTTTAAACTTACCTACCAAATCTTCACATATTCCCAAACTTTTCAGTGTATTTGCTGCATGAAACGATTACGTTTGTAGATCTGCTTGCTAGGTTCAGAACTGGGCTAAAAATTTGTCCTTAATTTTAGCAGCAGTCTCCATGTTGAGGCATTTAGTTCTTAGATTTGATTTTTACTAATATGGATTCATCCAAAGTCCTTTGTCTCTGAGAAGATAACATTTGTGTATATCGAGAAGGACAGTGAATAGGTCATTAGGTTGTGCTGAAAACCATAGTTACAACATATCAAAAATAAAGAACTGAGTCAAAAATTCTATCAAGAACCTAGAATGTCGATGATTGATTCAATATTCTGTAAGCACATCTTAAACCAAAAACAAAAAATGTTAAATGCAGTTTAACTTGATCTTCTGTATATCACAATTCATCTAAAAGTCTTGTCACAAGCGTGACATCATATGAGGACCTGTATCAACTCTTAAACACTTCAAGACATCTTGAGCCTTGATTCATGAATTAAATGGTAACTCTTTGTTTCATGTGGACATAAATCTGGTCTCTGCAGGCTTCTTTTCTCGTGATGTTTCTTCACCTCTCTCTGGCGTTGTCTTCTGCATGCCATCTATACTTTATGATAATAATAATAACTGGAAAGTTATTTATACCTAGACACACGTGAAGAGAACCTGTAACATCATGTGTATGGAATTACTTTGTCCTCATTGAACTATTTTGAAAATTCTGTCATGTATGCTTTCATGTTGGTTGAGCTGAAAAATCAAAAGAGAGAAAAAGTAAATTCCTGTGAATCAGCTGTATTTACTAAGGCATGCAAGTCACTATTGAGTCACTGCTAGTTCATATTTCATATTGATCCAACTTATTGTACTGTTTGGACTAGTGATAAATGGTAGTAGCATTTATCTTCCCAAAAACTAGTAGAGAGGTATTCATCATATTTCACAAGTCTTAGCTTCCAACAATTTGGTGTGATAGGCATTTTTGTTGGCGGAAGCAAAGTGGTTCATTTTACACGGGTCGAGGGCTCTTCTGATGCTGCTGATGAAATATCAGGCCTTTCTTCATCCTGTCCAAGCTTTCCAGACTGTGGATTTAGGCTTCCTAACAGCGGTGTTGTACTTTCTTGTCTGAATTGCTTTCTCCGAAATGGTTCACTCTACAGCTTTGAATATGGAGTTAGCCCCTCCGTTTTCCTTTCCAAAGTGCGAGGGGGAACTTGCACTACTGCTGTGTCAGACCCTCCGGAGATGGTTATCCACCGAGCAATGCATCTTCTCCAAAATGGATTTGGCAACTATGATGTGTTCCAAAACAACTGTGAGGACTTTGCGTTGTATTGCAAAACAGGTCTCCTGACACTTGATAGATTGGGTGTTGGAAGAAGTGGACAAGCTTCTTCTGTTGTTGGTGCTCCTTTAGCTGCGCTTCTTTCCTCCCCTCTGAAGTTTTTAATTCCTAGTCCTGTTGGCGTGGCCACTGTTACTGCAGGAATGTACTGTGTGAGCAGATATGCTACTGACATTGGTGTTCGAAGTGATGTCATAAAAGTTGCAGTGGAAGACTTAGCTGTAAACCTCGGCTGGGGAAGCAGTAATGAAGGAGCTATTGTGGAACATGACGATTCTAATCACATACTTGACAGGTGACATCATTCTCATTGTATTTGTTAGGAAATGCTATTGATGTTGTATTGATTTGTGATAATTAGTATAGTTGACTTCTTATGATAAGAATTCTGCTCCAGGAACTGCCATTTGGCTGTCCATATGTGCCACCAGATCGGTTGTACATTGAAAATAAGTTATTGGTAGTAGTTTGTTATCCTGCGTACAAAGATATGTCTTTACATTTTCAGAACAAGTCACTCTAATCATGTATAATATGGACTTGTTGCATTTTATCATCTGAATAACTGTTGAGACACAAAGTCCCACATTGGTAGTTAATGGGATGGGTGGTCTCCTTATAAGGTTTAGGCAATCCTCCTCCC
>JAOTQR010000001.1:26870901-26898330 GCA_025774065.1 Solanum ossicruentum | reverse complement strand
CTTATAAGGTTTAGGCAATCCTCCTCCCTTTGAGCTAGCTTTTGGGGTGTGAGTTAGGCCTAAGACTTAATTCATCAATAACGCTCTCCTTCCCTACTGCCACTTCCCTCCTTTATCGACCCTTTTTCCTTTAATGGTTGGGAAAAGCATTTCCTCGAATTTGGTAGGCAAGAACTCTGCCAGGTTCAAGGAAATTCCAAGAAACCCAGAGATGAGAAGTATTCCATGGACTCCCTGGCCTTCCCCATGGTAGAAAGGTTGACCTCCTGATATCAACAACAAATATTAAAAGTAGCTTAGTATAACTTGCCAAGTGAGAGAAAATTAACCTGCACCTGTAGTTTTGCCATATAATTATAAAGTCTGACATCTAACTAGCCCATTGGCTTTTGGTCCCACCACCACTGAGTGAGTTCCACTTGAGAAAGCAAAGAAACATTTGCAGTCATATTTGGGTTTGCTGATCTTGGAATGCAAGTGGCAGTTTGGTGCATGCTGCTTCATGCAGTTAAATTACCTTAGTTATACATTTTCCCTGGATCGTATTTCTGCTCAGTGGCAAGAAGCATAAGAGGCTGAACTTGTACCACCTTTACTTTTGTTCTCATAAAGAGAATTAGGTTATCTAAACTCAAATAGTAATAGCAGTGTAATGACAGATTCATATGGAGGAACAGACTTAAATAGTTTAGTTGTTATCATTTGTATTTCCACTAACTAGGTAAGCTTGCACAGATGCATTTGCGTTGACGAAAAAGTTCAGAATATGTGAACTCATGGTCCTTTATCCTCTGCGCTTCTTTCGAGAGTAGGAAAATGGAGAAAGAGAGAGATGCAGCAAAAGAGAGAGAAAGAAACCTCATCCTATATTTCATCTGATTTCTGTACAATATGCAGTTTACAATAACAGATGTCTCATTAAAGGGGAGAGCCTGTCAAAACCCCACCATGTTTGGTTCAACCTATAATGGTAATTAACTCAGACTTGTTGACAAGTCTTCATTGTTACTTCATGCTCATTACCATCATTTCCGTTTAGCTTTGTTTGAGTTTGTTTGGCCTTCTTGCTGCTTTCATCTCCAAATTCTGCTTGGGTTGCCAGTTCTTTGACCACCTCTACAATCCCTTCTATTCTTGATGCTATTTCTATGAGCAGTGATGTTAGAGTGGCCATTTGAACAATTTCCATGAGCGATAAAGCAGCAGGTTTCAAGCTAAGCTCTTCTGTACCAGGTGCCTCTTCAGTTGCGGGATCTGGGGTTGGTATATGCTCATAACTTGGGAAGGTTTTGAGGGAATTTTGAAGGCCTTCTACTGAAGAATTCATTTCATCAACAAGTATATCTAGATTTGTTGAAATTTTCATTGTTTTTATCATACTCGACATCTCTTTTAGCACCTTGGAGGAACTAGTACCTAATCTCATGCAGACATCATTGAGAGGCTTCTTTAGGAACTCAGAAGTCTGTGGCACAAGCAAAATAAGAATGATTTAGATTCAAATACTATCTTAACAGAAAGGATATCAGCAAGAGTCATTCAGATAGCTAGAAACTTTTTAGTATGTGTGTTTTTTACCTCAGTATTGGAGTTAATGCCACCATGGAGAGTCTCAATGCAATAGGCACAAGTTCTCATCGAAGCTCCAATCTTGAGGTACTGTTTCCATGGATGTCGGAAACTGAATTTTCCATGTGCTGGCTCCCATCTGGCAAAATTGGCCTGTCATATATGTAAGATGTTTAGCTCATCTTCTTTTAGCTAAACAGGAGATAGGTTTGATATATATTAGTACATGCTAGATCAATCATTATCAGAGAAAGTTGATGGCAAACCATGGATTCTTCAGCAGCCTTAGAATTAAGTACGCATTTGTAGCCTTGCAATCTCTTACAGGAATCTTTCTCATGTACATTTTTACTGCCATCTACTCTGAAGTTCTCAGCAGCATATCCTGAATAGTGAAATCCAAGAACTATTAGTTTCCTCTATCATTGAGAGCATATACTTTGATATCATTATTCAGTTACCAAATGTATATTACCTTCCAAGGAATCAGCTAGTTTTTCCAGGTTGTTACTAATGAGATGATGCAGCTCAGTACCGGCCCATACTGGACTGAGAACCATGGTAACTAAAATACAGATGGAGGCCCCAATAGCAATAGTGGAGAACCTTTCATGAGCCAATTCAACCAACTTATCAACGCGATAACCTGACACTGACACTAAACTGAAGGTAAGGATGAAGATCATTGCACCATAGTCAAATCGCGCTTTTATTGTAGGTATAAACCGAGAAAAGGTTGCTGCAGCAGCTGCACAGAAGCCATGTATAAAACATGTTAGGTCCATCCACAGTCATTTCTCAAACAGCAAGCCATGACTAGTACAAAGTTTTTAAACATATGTACAAGAAACTGTTACATACCCAAGAGAAAAACTGAAGTTTGGAGAATAACAGGTTCAAATTTATCTCCAGCTTGATTTGCAACCCAATGAACACCAATTCCTAGAGATCCAGCTAGACATGTTCCAATAGCTCTATTTACACACTTAGAAAGTGTAGCACCTGTCATTTGACTCCAAATCAGTACACTTATAGTATATGCACAACAACAACAATATATTCAGTGGAACCACAAGTGAGGTTTGGGGAGGGTAGAATGTACGCAGACCTTACCACTACCTCATAGAGGTAGAGAGGCTGTTTCCTATGAACCAATAAAAGGACAAAACAGAGAATAATCCTACTCACCTACAGTGTACTCAAAAACTACAACAACAGTCATAACAGCCCACATAGCATTCCCTCCAACACCATCATAAAGAGGCCTCATGTAATAAAACACTGACACAAGAGAAAGAGCCAATCCTACTTTAAGGCAATGAACAACCTTTTTTGGCTCATTTACAGCTAAATTCCATGCCTTGTCAAAAAATTCCCTGATGTTTAAAACAATCCCCATAACTAAGCTCTGCAATCTACTGCATGTTTGCATGGACTCTGGCGCTAAAATTCGTGATGAGCCACTAGGCATGTTAACCCTCCATTCCAAACTTGCAGGCACTTCATTTTCCTTAACCATCTTGTCTAAACACACACCTTGTCCAAATTCTTTTTGTCTGCTCAAGTTTGAGACAAATCTGTTTTGAGAAGGACTGCTGAGGATTGAGACTAAATACCATGCGTTTAATGGTCAAGTATGTCATAATAATGCACACATCACACATATATATACTCATGCTCCAACTTCATTTTGTACCATTGTAGGGATTGTACGGGAAATGTCATATTTTAGTTAGGTAAGCTCAGGTCTTTTTGTTTAAAAAAAAATAGTGGACATTGTTTGATATTCATATTTATTCCTAGTGCTTGATCTAAGAACACTAACAGTATGCCTAAAAACTAACATATCAAAACTTTTTTTAGTGGAACGGAATGTAAAACGTCACTGATTTGATTTTTGTTTTGTTTATTTATCGACTAAGATTATCTTCCAATCGTAATTATGTATCCTTTGTAATATGTGTATAATCAATCCTGATATTTTTCTACATGTATTAGAAGTTTAAGACTAAGTGGAAGGATTTATGAAAATTTCAGTAATGTGTTCAACCTCAGCTTGTTGGGATATACTATCAATTATGCAGTTGAGTTATAGGATTTTTTAAAAAAATCCATTTAAAGATTATTCATATTGTTATAAAAAAAAATATTTAATAGATCATTATGTATATATGTGTGTCCATTGCTTATACAGTGGAAAATTTTGTGTATGGATAGAGTAATTTAATTCATACATGAGAGATTAAAATTGTCAGTTCTTTTAAGTTATCAATTAAGTATTCACAATGAAGTAGTACAAACATCTTGAATTCTTGATGTTTGTAGCTCGAGGTTAAATATAATTTGATCTTAGCTATGAGAATAGTTAAGTTCCGAATTCTTTTGCTAGTACATTTTGTATGTATTAAACGTAACAATTAAAGATATTTATTTATGTTCTAAATATTACTGATATATAAATTCTCTAGTCCATTACGCGTAATTATACTATTTATTTTGATATTTTATAATTATTATGATCTATGTAATTTGATTTATGATTTAATCTATTAAAGTTGAGACTTTTTAATGAGTCAATATAATCGCAATAGAATGGATAATGATAAATTAAATTAGTGAAATAATTAGCTGATATAACCATATGTCTCGATCTAATTGAAATAGAAGACAACCCTTTATAATTACTTATAAGTTTTCACGTGAAAACTCAGCATATGGATTTTATATCCGTCATATGAATTAAGTTTAGTATGATAATAAAAGGTTGAGTTAATCAATTAATTAAATAAGATGTAATAACGAAATTTGAAATTAAATCGAGGAATGTAATTATAAACTTTTAGTGGAATAGTTTGTAATTTATTGTTGTATGTAATTCATTCATAATTGAATTAATCAATTTGGGAGAAGGGAAAGGATTATTTGGAAAGAAGTTTAATATCATGTTTATATGGAAGTCTGTGGATCTTATTATAGGCTTCCGCTGCATATTGTGTTTACTCTGACACAGCTTGCATTCAATCAAATTCAGACTCCTTTTTCCCCTATAGTTTCTTTCTAATTCTATCTTAAGTTGCTCTTAAGTGCAATTATCGGTCCACCACAAACACAATGGGAACCAAGAAATTTGGATTCCATTTATTTTCCTCGTTGTCCTTCTTATCCTTAATGTACTATACTCTTAAAAATAATGAATTTTTCCCACTCTTCAACATGCAGTACACATGATTAAAATATCTAATAATGGGACAAGTCTCCTTTCTCTCCATTTTCTTCAAGTTCCTAACTTGATATTCGTCAAAAATCACGGTGATAATGAAATCTATGATCAAAATACCTTTGATTTTCCTCAACATTTTAGTCTAAATTTCAAACTAATTGTGATTTATTATATGAGTCTGATAAATTATTAAACTCTTACTAGTTTTGCAAATTAACAACGTAAAATAAAAGGAACTTTCGGTTCCGCACTAAATATTATCTCTGTGTTTATGCTCTATTCTACCTATGTCTGATTAGTGCTATATGTCTAGACAAATTGGCAGAAATTGGAATGACATACATAGGAAATCCTCTCAACTTGCCGTTACCCAAAAAAGTAAATCGTCACAACTTGCGCGTAACTCGGAAAAAAGTTAACTCGTTTAAGTACTTGATCAATTCACCGATAATGTAAAAGATTCAATGTATGACAATAAAATTCGCGTCTTAAAAAATATTATTAAAGGAACAAAAAATATTGCAACAATCAGCATTTTATTTCAAGGAGTAAGTTCTACAATCTCTATGGATCCTCTAATTCGTTTTTTCAAATATGAATTCAAGGCTCTTTAGCTTGTTCTTGAATCTTGGAAAACTTGATGGATTTGATCTTGATTTGTATTTGAATTCAAGGGCTTTTAAGCTTGATTTTGATATATGGATTTGATGATCTTGATGAATTTGAACTTGATATGATCTTGTTCTTGAACTTGACCTCGACTTGTACTTGAATCTAGGGGCTTTTGGGCTTGTTCTTGAATTTGGTGACCTTGCGTTCTTGAACTCGAATGCTTTATTTCTTGAATTCTTCTTGTTGCTTGTAGAGAAATCTGCATGTTTGATCGACGAGCTCTCTCTGGCTTTTTGTTAGAATTCTTGATATTCATTCTGAGGACCCCTATATAGTTGTAGAATAGAGGAGTCATGATAGAATCAGACCTTCTTCCGGCCAATCAGATTTAAAGTGACATGGCGCAGGAAAAGTGATAATAATATGACTCTTTGAGTTATAATGGAATCAGACTTTCTTTTGGTCAATCAGACTTAAGGTGACATGACGTAGAAAAAATGATACAAATAGGACTGCTTTTAAGTGACATGATGATATTTGGTTGTTTAAGACACACATATGGCGCATATTTATTGGCTTTTGATTTAGACAGGAATGTCGTGTCATTCTAATACATGGCATGATCCTATTAATTTCTTTATTTGACTTGGCATGCCACGTCATCTGACACGTGGTGTCAAGTGGGCTCCTTGGATGAAGGGATATTGGGCCCAAAGAAGTGGGTCATGTTTTGTAGCTCAAATAATTGAATTTGAGTTTTTAATTAAATCCATATTTTATTTTACTTAATTAATTAACCAGATTATATTAATCTACAATATTTATTTTGAATTTAATATATTTTGAATCATATTATAAAATTTATATCTTAATAAATTTTATATGATTACAATCAGATCACTGATAAGATAACTCTAATTATCTATGATAAACATTAGTGATAATTAAGATGACAAAAATGATAAGTAACCTTTTATAACATGTTAAATTATATTGATGGGATAAAAGACGCTAATTAGTTAAATTAAACAAGTAAATAATCTGGAAATAAAACTAAAATGGAAACGAAAAAAATGCATTTGGAAAAGGTCCTCCAATGACTTTGTAGTAAAGTGAAATGATCTTCAGTAGTTAATATTACCTAATTTAGGCCCTTTGCGTTGGAAAGAACATGACCTAATTCTGCACTACTACTATTAGCTAGTGCTTTTTAACTCAAATAAAAAGCCCCTTTAACTCTTTCATATTTAAATTTAATTTCATGCTCAATACAGTTATCAGTGCAAAATTAATTATTTAAAAACATATATAAACGGTTAAAATATGAATACCCACAAACATCACCATCACAATTAAAAAAACTAGCTATTTTAATTATGTCTTCAAATTAGGTCAAGAATAAAGTCATGAATATCCCGCCTTATTAGTGTGTTAAAACTATTTTAACCTGATAAACGTACCATCGTAGTTGGAAAAGTCTAGAAGGAACGTAATGCCACGTTACACGAACAACATATAATTTGAAAAGCTAGCTCAACTATCAAATATTAATTAGTCTGTTAAGTTTGACTTTTTACACTTACTTTTTAATTACTCCCTTCCTCTCCGTTTATTGTGTTATTTTTAATGTGACATGATGTTTAAAAAAAAAATTTAAAATTTGTACTTTAAATTTATTTTTGGATATTTGTGTGATTGTGAATAATTTCATTAAGGATAAAAAAAATTAAATTTAAATTATTTCTAATTAAAATAAAATGACATTTTTTTAATGGATCAAAAAGAAAATAGTTTCTATATACGCTCACATTTTTACTTTTTTTTTAAAAACGTGTCTATCAGGCCACTTAAGAGATAAAAGCATATATAATTAAGTGGAATTAATTGGCTAACTAGTATTTTTCTAAAAATAAGTAAGACAAGCTACCTTCCATAGAAAGTTAAATTGCACTATAATAGCCGCCTAGTACCTCTTTGTCTCATTTTATTTGGCACTTTTTGATTTGATACGATGTTTAAGGGAAAGAAGAAAGATTTTTAAAACTTGTGATCTAGAATCATTCTTAGATATTTGTATGGTTGAGAATTATTTCATTAAGAGTAAAAAGAAAATTTAAAAGGCAAATTGTTTCTAATTACAATAAGATGACATTCTTTTTTAAACGAATCAAAAAAGAAATGGTGTCACATCAAATGAGACAGAGGGAGATAGTTTTATTATGCTTTTATATAGTGACTACAGAGAGTGGCCATATATCCCGAACTCCATTCTATACATGGAAGACTACATAAAGGAAGATATATTTAAGTAACTAAGAAAAGAATGAGATTATTATCAAGGCTTGGAATAATGTTTTCAATAAATTAAATCACTCAAATCTATTTGTTAGTAGTAGTTTTTATTATTATTCAGTGGATCAATATCGTGATGCTAATTGGAACCAGGAAACTGATATTTAGATGAACTAAAGGTTAAAATATTTGGTGCTTCACGAAAAAAGTTTACTTATTTCTGCAAAAGTTGATCCGTACAAGCAAGTGCATATATATGTGGCCATGCACATCACCATGCAAATATTCTATAGTGCTGTACAGCTTAGGACTTGATGTGGATCGTTGAGTGTGATATCGGGTCGATATTTAAATTGATTTAAGTTTATATATATTGAAATCGAAAACTTTTTGTTTAAATATTACTCTATTATATTACTATTTACTATGTTATAGTGCTAGTCATAATACTTTTATAGTATATATATATATATATATATATATATATATATATATATATATATATATCATATCTCAAAGGACTAAGTTTATTCTATATGATACTGACAGAGTATATTTCATAATATTTATGTTGATGTCAGCATGCGAAAATAAAAAAGGATAAGTGGGTAGAAAGATAAATAGTTTGAGTAATCGGTTCATTAAAAATAAATAATTTAGATTGAATTTATTAAAGATAAATAATTTCAAATCAGATTTATTTTGTATACTTTTTCCTAATAACATTCATAGATTCTAAGTATATCCACTATCACAATTGTGTGGGACGACCTTATTAGGGGTATCGGTCCATCGGTCCACATTGGGTCAAGCTTGAGTTATATGTTAAATCAATCTATCCAAAAGATAGTTGAGCAAGTCATTGATGTGTGATTCATTATGTGCTATTGACCATGCAAGTTGGACATTTGTGAAAGTATATGATCGAAGAACTCTATTTGAAATTTATAAATAATCTTTATTTTAGCACTCAATAGTTGCATGACTAACCAATTTTCAATCTTTATTTTAAGTCGATGGCTTGAATTCCAGCTACAAAGATTTCTTTTTATAAATAGCCGTTTGGTCATTACTCAATTTTTTGATTTGATTGTTTGTGGCTAAAAATTGCATGACTCATACGGATACATTTCTTTTATTTTGTTCTTACTCGTGTGTATACACACAACTATATGTATCGTTCTTTTATTTGTTTAAATTGTCACACATTGTTCATTTTTATTGTTTGTCGTGTGAAATATTTCACAATCGTTCATTCATTTGCTTGATTTCTAGTCTATTAATATCCTCAATGTTCCTCGTCAATAAATTAGAAAGAGGAAGCAACATAAACTTATTTTCATTTGAATATTTCTTTTTTGAGGGGGGTATTATAGAATGTGGGCAATTATGTAAAATAATTATTAAAAAAATAGTCATTCGTTGTATAGACATATATATTTAGTGTAATGAAGTTATATTCAATTTTTTAGTGTATATTCAGTATATAGTTCATGTGTAAGTATTCTACATTGTATAGGCAATGTATATTTTCTATGGCTTTTGACAGTTATATTATATATATAGTCATATACATTTTCTATGATTTTTCGCTATTTTTTTATGTAAATAAAACATGACTATATTTGTTGTAAATTAATTAATTTCTTGTATATATTTGAAATTAATGGACTAGAAGCTCCGACACATCCGAATCTATAGGCTAACACCCACGATAATATATAAGTTTGATTTTCAATATTTGTAATCTACAATAGCAATTTCACTGCATGTCATTTCAATATTCAAATTAAAGCAAGAAATCGTATTAGGATTGAACAAATTCAAGAAAAAAATTGCTTCCAATCTTATTAATCATCACAGATTGAGCCATAATTCTCAAAAGAGGAAGTATGTATAGAAAGTACAAGTTTTATGATATTTTGAATGTGTAATATTAGAATGTATACATAAGTGGTATTATGCATATACAGTTGACAGTATATATACAAACTTATTATATATATCAAAATGGTGAATGGAGGTAATATAATTTTTGATGTATACAGCACCTAAACGAATATATACAATAGTTACGCAACAGATCTTATATATACTAAATAATATATGTATATGAGCACTATAACTAATAACTTTATGTAAAAATAATGCAGTTAGCCCATCACAATCAATATATCTTTTAAATCAAATTATAAAGGCATACATCAATCATATGTTCAATCTACTTCATGTATACATAAAATTTTGTGGGAGATACACGACTCCTTTTATTTTAAATATGTTAAAAATTATACGGTACAAATTCTTATGTATACAAACTAAATTAGGAATAGAAATGTCAAATCCCTAATAAATTGTTAGTTTAAAGAGGGATGAAAATATTAAATTCCTTATAAAGTCTTGACCTTCGTTTTTTGTTTGGGGCTAATCTGCATCAATACTTTTAAACCTAAAATTTGCAAATAATTCAAATTTTTTATTATAAAATTGTCGGCATTACAAAAGACTTATACCTACGTGTTAGTTCTAGTGTGTAGTCACGTAGCAAACAAACAAAAAAGAACTTCATACAAATCATGTGAATATCAAATAAAAAAATCATACACCAATATGACACGTAACATTTTCAGTTACAAACAACCAAATAAAAAAAAGTAAATGGCTAAATGACCATTTGGGTAAGCCTTCTGAAATATTATTTGTCGTTTAATTCAATTACTTCGTCTATTTTGATCTTTTTTAAAAAGAATTATTCCTTTTAGTATTTTACTTTAAAAGTAACTCTTTTATCTCTGAACTTCAATTTGTGATTCGACAAGTTAGATCCATTTTCATAATTTAACAAAATATTTAATTTTACCAAAATTATTCCATAACTAAATTATCATTTAGTTACTCTATAAAAGAAATTAAGTTTTAGCAGATAGTAATACCGTCGTAAATCTATTAGCTCAAAGGAGTAAATGATATTGTTAATCTCTTCTTCTAATAACAACCGGTCAAAAAATTTAAACAACCGATCAAAAATTTCAAACTATATAAAATAATACATAAAGCTATAAAATTGACTCAATCATAACTTACACATATTTTTATTGAGTAAATTTATGAAATAATAACTCGTGATATGCTAAATTTTATACACAAAATAAATGTACTTCATTACATGATTAATTATCTTCCAAGCAACAACCATTAATTAATGGGTTTACATGCATATGTTAAAGACATTTCAGTCGATATAAAATAAATGTACAATTCCTTTTCCATGATAACACAAAGCAAAATATCCAATGAAATGTCAATTAATCAGGTTTGATTAATTTATATCTTATTACTTATAACAGAAATTACGTCCTCCTTTTTCATTTCTTTTTTCATATAAAAAATTAATATTCTCATTAAAAAAGGTACAAAACTCTATTACTCGTCACATTTTATTTTTCAAAAATTTAACTATAAAAAAATTTTAATTAATATTTTAAAATATTTTTTTTATCCACATCTAGTATAATTTTTTAATATCTAACTTTTTAAATTTAAATCAATTTATTTGAAGAAACTTGATAAATTATGCCAAGTAGAAAGACATTATTAGTGCAGAGTGGATAATTATGAACTTGTCTATTACTTGGTCCTCCTTCCATTAGGAGGAACCCAGAAAGAAGAAGAAAAACTGAGCCAATTGTGGCATGAACCCCAAATACAATTGATAGATTTTGATCGAATTAGTGTTAGATTGAGCTGAAGGAAAAGGGAAATGGCTAATTTGTATGTAAAGGCAGTGCCTCCGGCGGATCTGAACCGGAACACAGACTGGTTCATGTATCCTGGAGTATGGACCACCTATATACTCATCCTCTTCTTCTCATGGCTTGTTCTCACCGCTTTTGGCTGCTCTCCTGGGATGGCTTGGACCGTCGTCAATCTCTCTCACTTTGTTGTATGTTATCTTATAACCTAACTATGCGCGATTTATAAGTTTGGGGTTTCTTTTAAGAGTTTTTCTTTTGATCCTTTATGTGGAAAGATTTGATCTTTATTTCACTATTTGAATTGTTTCGTGATTTCGAGTGGTTTAAGATTAACTCCCCATTGTGGTTTCGATTTTCCCCTTGTGTTGAAGGATTAAGAGTTTATGAGTCCTTTTATGTTAAAGATTTGATCTTTTGGTCTAGGATTTTGATTTCATTGGCAAAATTTAATGGTTTAAAATTCATCCAAATTACGAGATTGTACTCTTTATATTTTCTAGAGATTTTTTTATTCGAGTCTGGAGATTTTGAATTGCTTTTTGGCAAAATTGAATGGGTTAGGATTGGCCCAAGTTGTTTATTTTTGAGCTAGAGTTCAAGGATTTCTAGTTCTTAGGGAATGGTATTCCCTTCGCTTTTAAGAATTTATCTAGAAGATAAGTTTAATCAAAGGAAACAAAACAAGCAGAATATGATTGGAATATACAGGGTGTATTCAAGGATGGAATGGAGATGATTCGTCATTGTTGGATTAAGAAATTCCTCCTTTTCTGAGAAGATTGAGTGGATGTAATATTGCTTGCTTATTTCAACATTTTCACAGTTGGTAGATTTTGGGGCTTTATGGTTTTTGCTTTCATTGTCTATAAATTTATTTGCATGCTATTGTACTATACCCTTCTTGTTTCCAGTTTGTACTGCACGTATCAATTTGAGTCATTGTTGTAGTGTGTCCCGAGTCCAGGTTTTGCATTATCACAACTACTAAGACATTGAACGAAAATTTACACCTCTCCTTATCAAACTCACAATGGCAAATCGTTGAGAGAGATTGCTTGTTAAGGCAACATATGAAACCATTACGGATTGGTCAAACTGTTTGCATTCATATTTTGTTCATTGGGATAGCATCCTGTGCTAAGATGTAGAGCTACTGACAGATGATCCATCTCGCAATATATGCACCTTATAGTCTGCGACTTCAAAGATATGCACACAAATAAACTCAAGTATGTAATATGTGAGAGTTCTATAGAAAAGTGAAGCAGTTCATATAATCTGTGAGGCTCTTGTATGTCTCCATTTTCCTGCCAGTTTGTGCCGTGAAATTATCCTAGCTCGTTAACAACTGCTACTTTTTACCTGTTGTTGGCTGTCTGTTTTAGTGTGATATTTGACAAAGTGAGCTGCTAATGCACATCTAGCTACTCCAAGTGGGCATTGCCATGGCTTTTCTAGATATACTTAGGTTTAAATGATACCAGGAAAGCTTTATGCTAAGCCGCAGTTTACTTACAAGGTTGTTTGACCTTGGAATATTTTAGTTCTGACTGCTTAGAACAAAGCAATGCGCTTCATTTTACTGACCTTTTAGTTTTCTATAATTAGGAACCAGTTTTAGCTTTGTCTTGAAAATAGCTAGGTCCTAGGATATATAGAGGTGGCCTGACATTGACTTGGCTTCGCCAAACAGCACATCTTGCACTCATGGCACCTCCAATTTGTCGCAGTACCCTTTTCTTTCGGGAGTCCAAAGTAGTATCATGTTAGTGGTGAAACAAATTCCCAAAGAAATCTTTAAGTCAATAAACTAATAACACATGAAAATCGACCCTAAGGACTCTTAACCATTTGGCCTCTTAAAGTGGGTCCCTTGTCACTTATTTGGATTTCTTAAGATGTACAAAAGTTTCTGCAGCGTGTGAGGATTTTCTATTTGAAAATGTACACACATTTGCACAACCCAGAAGTATAATAAGATTACTTTTGAGTTGTTTTTGGTTGGCAACCAACTAACTGGACTTCTTCTCTTCTCATCTTATGTCTCACTTTCTCCAACTTCCTAAGTATCCCTTTACCTTCACTTTTGCTTTTGTTACAACTTAGCTAAGGTTTACGTCTATTCTCATCCCTACTAATCGTCCCTTGAAAAATGCATGTATGCTGAATATCCGCACATTCACACATATATATATATTGTTGAAGTCTGTTTGAAGACGAGATAGACCTAAACTCACATGGAAAGAAGATCTCTAGAAAGACCCTACATTTCTTGGAATAAATGCAGAATTAGCTAAGGATAGGGTACAAAAAGGATCCATATAGGTGATATCTCCGAGTTGACAGTAGGTTTTGATCTTGTTAGTAGAGTGGTTTTGATCCTGTTGCTTTTCCAGAGTATTTTGACCTTATACAGTTAAACTTATCAAAAAAAAAAAAAAAAAGAGTATTTTGACCTTATAGATTTATATTTTGCTTCTTAGGGTTGAAGATCTTCCTGATACTCTCCTATTTCTGTAACTAGTAAACCTGTAACATGTTGTGGCAGGTTTTGATTTCTTTGGAATAGAACTCAAGTTGTTACCTTCTCAAAAAAAATGTCATAAAAATATAGAGAACTTTTATTATTATTACTTTATCATGTATATATAACTTATCTTTCACTTTTATTTTTTATTTGGTATGATGATGAAGACATGAATTGAGTTTACATGAAGTAACATGGTCAGTAATGATGCATATATATGACCCAACTTGTTTGGAATTGAGATGCAGTTGTTGTTGAAGCCAATTTAGATCAAACTAATATCAGAACCTTTTTAGAATCACCAAGTATATTCTTTCCAATTACATTGAAGGATTTGTACCTAACGCTTAGGCTTCTTAAAGATTCCAGTTTTAAAAGAAAGCAAATGACATCTTCACATATGACTTAACATGAATCAACATGCAGATCACATATCACTTCTTCCATTGGAAGAAAGGAACGCCATTTGCAGATGATCAGGGAATCTACAATCAATTGACTTGGTGGGAGCAAATAGACAATGGGAAGCAGCTCACTCGCAACAGAAAATTCTTGACTGTTGTGCCTGTCGTGCTGTAAGTTCCATCTTTCTTATCTGTTGATTTTCACAATTTGGTTGGAAAATGTTGAGATCATCATGACATCCTAAAAGGGGAAAAGCAGACGTGCTAAGATAAGGCTTGTTTATTGGAGTGTTGAATGGTTAATTTTATATTGGATCCTTTGATTGGTCTTCTGAGCTAATTGATCAAAAAGAAACTTTAATCAAAATGTTTTTTCTTGTGCAAATTTCATGCTATGGGGTGCCTCTTCTTTCTTTGTATCAATGAAACCTACCAGTTATTATTATTGGAGACTCAAATAAAGGACAAAAGACCATGAATCTATTGAAGGCTTGTTCAAAATAGAAAAAAGACATTGGTGGCATTATGATTGGGGTTAGACAGATAGCCAGTTGTAATGCGCAGCCGTCTTCTGACCTAAGTTGTGCAGTCTCTTCACCTTCAATGCCGCACCCATATTGGATTCTCCAAAAATACACTACTTTTTGAGAATCAGATAGGCACCCGTTGACAATTTTGAAGATTCTGAGCAGTATAGCGTCTAACTATAGTGAGAAAAAATATAGAGGTGTGTGACACACGCAAGAGGGTAAAGAAATTTGACAAAGTAGCAGCTAGCAAGTTAAATGGAAAGCTAGAGTCAATGGTGAGCCTATACTCCCAATTTTTTTTATAGCAAGGGGAACCCGCAACCGCTGCCCTGTGGTTGCACACAGGGTAAACCCCCACTCCTATGCAGTAGCTCGCTGATGAGCCTCTACTCCCATTGAACAATAGAGATCTGTTTGTGCACATACACCAAGATTATGTATTAAAATTATCACATTCTTAGATTTGAGGGCAATTTGAAAGATAACTCATGAGTAAGGGGGCTAAAATCTAGAGTTCGTGCCCTGTAGATGTATTCCTTTGAGGGAGTAGCTCTCTGCTTCTTCCTGTTTGTTTTCTTTCTAGTTTATCACTCCAAGAATTTGCATGCTAGCTGTGTTGCACAAATTTACATGGCGACAGGTATGTAGGTGTTAACTTGAGCCTGACAATGATATTCCTCGACACAATGACAAGCATTCAACTAATCTAGATATTATTTTAAATTGAAATTTTATTCCAAATAAATAGGTCTCGATCTTCTAACTGAAGTGTGGAACTCTTGATATTTCCGAAATAGTTCAAGAATCTATAACATGTGCCTCAAAGTGTTTCCATGGGAGTTCGATACTTTTTGAGAAAGAGCCATACTTAAGACATGTGGAGTAATCTAGAAAGCCCTATTACTTAGGGACTAAGTGCACTACCCGGATGGTGGGCTTCCGGATCTTTTATTGTAATATGGACAATTTAATTAGTTTGCTTTATTAATAAAACGGGCCATGAGCCCACAATTTAATTTTAAAAAAAAGACGTGGAGTACATGTCACAAATTTGGGAAGCAGATGAGGAACTATTAAAATTACAGAGAATATGAGGATTAAAGGAATTCAATTTGAGTCTCAACAAAAGGAATTCTGCCTTATAAAAAAAGCGCTCTACTTTTTGGAGAAGCAAAGTTTATAGAAACAGAGTAAAAGAACTAGAAAAGGAGGAGAAGAAAATGTTGAAGAAAATCCCTCTCCTAATAAATCCATATTTAAATTCCTCAACAAAAAAGAACTCATGTTTACATTTTTAATTTTTTGATCATTGCAATGAATAACTTATGGACTGAGCAATGAAAAAGTTCTGCAACCCCTCTTGATATCTCGATACTTTTCTATATGAAAATATTATAGCTTTTTCTAGTATGTTAATGTTGATTAGTTATTAATATTGTACTGATACAAACTTTAATGGTTTATATGCCTTTTGTTTTGAGTAAATGTGAATTTGTCAACTTCGTTTTTTTATTTTAACGGTTAATTATTTGAATGTCGCATTTCCTCAAATATGTTCTGTGTGCACACATACATCCTGGTTCTTGAGATTTATGGTGTAACCTGTCGGATGCATGTGGAATACAAAGTGCTGACTCCATATGTATGTAACATAGCATTCCAAGCCTTGTGATAGTTTTCAACTTGATTCTTAAATTCTGCATGTAAAGGTACATGTGAACCCTCAGGGGCTGGCCTGGTGGTAATTGACTTGAGTCTTGGGGTTTGCTCCCTTTCAAGGTCAAGTTCGAAACCCACTAGGTGCAAACAATTTCTGAGGGCCATCGGACTGGGTAAAACCTGAATTAACCGTGGTGCACTTGCGGGAAACTCCTTACCGAGGGCCTGTGCACCCCTGGGATTAGTCGAGTCTCTAAGAGACCAGACATCCGGTGCAAATCAAAAAAAAAAGAAAAAAAGTACATGTGGAATATAGTTTGAACAAACGTAGTTTTGTGCAAGCAAAAGAAAATATTGAGTTGCCTCTTAAGAACCAACAGTCCGTGTACTAGATGGTTTTAGCCCAAAATCTTGGTCTTTGGTACTTTTAACACACCTCGAACTCTCAGCGAGTATTTATAAGGGGAATAGGCAATAACTTAAGCTTAAGATTGAGTTGTTTTATGTGACATATCTAGGGTGCCTTATACAGTCCTTATAGTTAACTTTTCGTCTTTCCCCTTTTCTTTTCTACTGTATTGATGACATTTTACTTTCGGAATTCTTAGCCTACTCTTCTTAACTTGTTTAACTGACAGGTACTTAATAGCTTCACATACAACTGATTACCAACATCCAATGCTCTTCTTGAATACCATTGCTGTGACTGTGCTGGTTATTGCCAAGTTCCCCAATATGCACAAGGTTCGAATCTTCGGAATTAATGAGGATCCGTAAATGGTTCTTTCATTTTTGTTTCCAGTTTGTGTTTCTCAAAATCTAAGCTTTCTCATCCTCCTGCTGTTCTGCGGAAAGTTTGTCTCTGTATAGAAGTCAGGACAGGAAAGAGTACTTGCTGCTTTAGTGCTAATGTCTTTTACAAGTGCTTCTCTAGATAGTGAAGCAATAAATGTAACAAGTTTTCTGTACAGTGTAATTTTCCTTGTAAACTTTATATCAGTACTATAATTAGTTCAATCTCTGTGAACTATACTACAATATCAACATCTTTTTTTGAGCTTATGCAGGAAAATATATGGTCTTTGTTTGGTACACTATCAAGTTTGAAGTACTTCGTATCAATTTGTTTGTTTTTACTTTCCGTTTTAGTCTATTTTAAAAAGAGCATTTTCTTTTGCAACTCAATTTTTATCTCTAATTTTATATATGATATGTTTAGGGGCCACAAAGTTTAAAAACATTTTCGCATATCTAACATATCTTTAGTTTATAAAGCCTTTTTTATTTAATCAAATTTTATATCAAGTCAAAATCATATAAATTTAGGATCAACAAGTTTAAAGAATATTTTACTACATTTAACATATTTTTACTTTATAATTATATCATGTAGAAATCTTATTTATTTTTTTATATTTCATGACCAGTCAAAATTAGACAAATATATGCACTAATACTTTTAAAGAAAAAATTACATGCTAGGAAATGTGTATAACTAAACCATTTCAAAAGGGTCGATCCTTTAATAGTCTGGTATGTTAGGAACAGAAGGAAAAAGTAATTAATTAATTTAAAAGAAAAGGATTAGGTATTGGTTGTGGCAGGTAGGTTCCTTTTTGTTTGATAATTACAATTTGATTAATGGCTTTGTCAAATAGTATACTATTATTATCATTTCAATGTTAGACCAAAGCACTTCAAATTGATCTCAATAATAGGTGATCATCTAGACATCTGCTAATTATATAATTTCAAATTAACATTCTTTGCAAGCTATGGCTCACTGGAACTTCATATGTTTCCAGAGAAAATTAATCCATATTCAGTCCTCTTTGGTTTATTTCCTAGAAAGGTTCTTTCTTTAAAACAGGTGTATCTTCGATTTTTCAATAAAGACAAAATTTTCATATAACAGACTATTTGAATACTTAATAAAGATTTTTCATATATATATGTAATACATACATACTAGTACAGAAACCCTAGAAAAAAGCTTGTTTAATCAAGCTAGTTTCCGTAATCTCAAAATAATCCTAGAATAAATTAACAACAATTTAACCAGATAAACTTTCTATTGTTAGCACGTACGTACTTAGTTGTGATTAAACATCACCAAACAAAGGAAAAAAAGAAGAGATTTGGACGCGCACATTATTGTTCTTTTTTACTAGGATCCTCCAGTAGTACCACTTAACATCCCATTCCAATATAATCTAGCAGTTGAATTATTCTCCTGTCCCTTAGTCTGATGATGATGAGCTTCATTTGTACTTGAAAGTTGCTTTAATCCTCCTACAGGGAACATTATTGTTGCCCCTCCATTTTCTAGACATCCTGGCCCACCACTTGAATAATTATTTAAATCAGTACTACAAACATTAGGCTTTAATTCTTGAAATGGAAAACCTGAACTATATAAAGCATTCAAATCTGGTGTTGATGGTGAGGAGATGAATGAAGTAAACCCTCTTGACGCTATTCCACTCCTAAGCAGATCCAGAGCTGAAATTGGGGTGCTACCTGAAGTAGAACACATAATTAAGTTTTTCGATAAGTCAATTAATATGGTATCACAACATAGAATTGAGATTGTCATTAATAAAGAAAACTGTTTGTTGAAGATATAATTAAGTAAATATAAGTATGTTCTTTTAAAAATTTAAGTTTTCAGATGGTATCAGAGTGGGCAAAAGCGTAGATTCACATGCTTATATATGAAAAAGTTAATTAACATCCGGCCCTCATGCAATCAAAAGGGTTTGTTTACAAGATAAATACCTAGATGATTGTTACCATGGTTGCTTCCATCCATCTTTGGCAATTCAAGATACTGAGGGATGACACCATGGAATGACGTGTGATGATCATGTGGCGTGGTTTGGAACCCGAGGCTAAGATCTTGGCCACTTCCAATTACAATATTATTAGGGTTTTGATGATTTCCTGGAACATGATTATTGGGATTAGGGTTGAGATCGGGGAGTTTTTGGGAAGAAGAGGACAATCTTTTGTTTTTTCTAGAACCACCACCAACAGGAACATTCCTTAGGGTTCCACCTTCAGTCCAATACCTTCTACAAGTCTTGCAGAAATATCTTGGTTGAGTTAGGCTATAGTTGTTGTAGTAACAAAACTTTGTATTTGTTGAATTGCATCTTGGACAATTTATTGCCCCATCCTTCACTGGCCTCACCTTCTTATTCATTATTTCTGCACCCATCGATGATTTCACTACGCCGATTTCCTAAAAGTAAAAAGTATCAACAAATTGCAAAAGGATTGATCATAAACTGGATAACTTCCGCAACAACAACATACTAATATATACAGATCTTTTAGAAAAAGATGTAATAAAAGTACAAGAAACTATACTAAAACAACTATACGAAACAACAGATAGTAACCTAAACCGAAGAACAAAAACTACAAAAAAGCAGTACTAGGCCTAACAAAGTGGATAACTTCTAACTTTGAAAATAAAATTGAAAAGCAAACAAACAATAATAACAAAGAAGTAGAACACTTTTTTCCCCATATCACGTGGAAAGTGGAAGAAAGAAAAAAGTGCTTTGAACTTTGATGTGTAAACAGAGATTAATGAACACTTTAATTTGAAAAAAAGACACAAAAAATCGAACTTGAACATTTTTGTTAAGCAAAAAATTCAGTACGAGCTAATAAAATGAATTTACCCACCTGCGTCGACCATTGAGTAGTCTCCATAAATCTGAGGAAGAAAAAGAACCTTAAAAGGTTGAGAGAAGTGTTTTAACTTGTCTGGAGGTGTGTCGACCTTAGTGCAAGAAAGAAAATAGAATGTTTTTGAGTTGTTTGTGTGTTGGCTTTAATGGGATTAGCTTTACTTTCTACATCAAATGATGAAAAAAGGAAAAGAAGATATTATTATTATGTGTTTGTTTTGACTACTACAGCTTTAGAAATAACACTCTAACTTTTTTCAAACAGTGGATATATTAGATTATAGTATATTTTTTAAATAAACCTTGTGAGTGGAATTGTGAATGGATATATTCTGTAGTGGGGTTAGTTTCTCCTTTTGTTGACCCTTTAGCAGAGGGACTTTGATTAATCCTGTGGTTTCATTACATTTAGACTAGAGTGGATTAATTTGCTGTCTGACACTGCATATATACACAAATCTAATGTACCAAGAACTACACAATAAGATTATTATTTAAACAAATAATTATAACTATAGGTAACTATCAACGATAAGATATGTAATTTTTTTTCCTTTTAATCAAGAAATTTATAAAGATATTTCGCATAGTAACATATAACCCAATGTCTAAAATATGTTTTAATTTTGTTTAACCATTCAGTGTCGAGTTCTTAACCATTCCAGTCTCAGGTTCTTAATCATTGCAGTCTTGGGTTTGACTAATCCAGAAGGCTCCACCACTAAATGGACCTAAAGAAAAGGTTAGTACGACTTTTCACAGTGCATCAAGCTTCCAGCTCCCAATAAGAGATAAAAAATGGAAGCACTTTCCAGATTAGTTTGTCCAATGTATCTAATTTTCATTAGGCCAGGAATCTTGTATCTAACATCCTCATATGTCCTATAAATTGCACCAACAACACTACTAATCGCGTCGCCAACTGCCACCCCTGCGTTCACACGTGCCAGATAGCTATACAATTATGTTACATATTAAAAATAAACTCTGTGTATATAATAGTAATTAATTAATTAAACATAATAATGTTAACGTATGTGAAGAAATGAATTTTATTTTTCTACTATTAGTTTCATTACTATAATTTTTCAGTTATGCACAGCTCCGTTCAAATGTTTTCGTCAAATCACAAGTTCTAAACATATCTTATCTATCCCCATACTCCAAGCTAGCTTAACCAAATTTCTCGATATAATCCAATTATCTATAATTAACATATATATATCTTTTATTTTTCATTCGATATTTAATATTGATATTAAAGTTTGATTAAATTTGAATTCACACTAAATATAACAATGCGTATATTATTTTAAGTCCATATGAAAAGCTAAAAGCTTCATTAGGATTTCAGTTGAATTTTTTTAATGTCCCAAAGTGCATGCCTTGTTGTTTGCCTTCCTGTTAAAGTTGTTGAGCTTATATTGAGAAAGCTAGACAGCCTTTTTTTATATTATACTAACTATGATGCAATTTTATTTAACTTGTCAAGCACACTTTAAAACCATCTTTTGGCATATTTGTTTGGCATTTCAAACTTTTCAGGAACAACATTCCATGCTAGTTGGGAAGATATATATATGATCAACTTAATAACGTAACCCTCAGCTGGAAGATTCACCAACTATTGGATTATATTGTTTGTACATATAGGCATCGTGTGTATATTATTATAGGTGCTAATTAGATTAAACTTTAATGTGGCCTAATTATCCTTTATCTCCATGTCTTTTATCTTTTTGTCATACGTAAAAATAAATTACTTCATACCTAATTATGATATAGCCTTTTTAGTGTTTCACTTTTTTTTTGTTTTCGATTCGGAGCCTGTAGAGTCTCGATTAAATTCGGATCAAGCACTGCAGGGTCTATTTGATGGTGGTGCTCCCAACAGGATTTTTTCCATTCTCAGGACTCAAATCCGAAAACTCTGATTAAGGATGAATCGCTCCCATCAGTGCATCACAACTCATGTTGGTAATGTTTCACTTTACTGAAGCATTCCTCACTACCTTTAGAAATTATTCTGAGAAAATAAAGACATCACGGTTTCTTACCAACCATATCGATCGGCCCACTGTTTTTTTGCTTTTCTTGATTTATTTCTATTGGAACACACACTTTCTTCTATTTTATGTAGTAATAATCTAATTATTCACTTTCAATAAATAAAGAATTTTGTCATAATTATTTAACAAGAAGTCAATAATATTATAACTACAATTATATTATAGAGTATTTAAGTTATCAATAATAGTAATAAAGATAAATATTTATAATAAACACTTTATAAAAATATTATTAAAGACTTTAAATTATATTAATTCAATCAACATCAAATATTTTTGCAATAATACTATAAAAATATATTATCAGTATATAAGTATTTTTTTTATTATGGGTGTGTTTGGTAGGGAGGAAAATGTTTTCCTGAAAAATAAGTTCAAACTCATTTTCTCGTTTGGTTGGTGAGTGGAAATATTTTTCAAAAAATAGTTATATAGTGATAATATATTTTTATCACGTAGATATAACATCAAATATTTAAATATATTATCATTTCCTTAAATTTGAGAAAAATAAATTGATTTAGAAAATATTTTCAAAATATTTAAGTCAATCAAATATAAGAAAATTGAAAAACATTTTCCGGACCATACCAAACACACCCTATATCTCTTCTTCTCCTATATTAGTTCATTCTTCATCTTCTTTTCTTCCCTGCTGACCCTTGAATATATCTACGTACACGACGAAGATTTAAATTATATAAACCAACAATGCTATAGACAACTCCATGTACAAAATATTTACGAAAAATTGAATTTTTTTCTACATAAAAAAGGATCATATCTCCTCTCGATCATATCTGGTGAAAAGCATGCATGTCATCACTCGACACCAGAAATATTAGGGAATTCATAAGAAAATTGTCTTTACAGTACCACACCTGACCAGGCCAAGATTGCTCCCAACAACCCAAAAATTTATAAAGAAGAGAAATAATAATATAGATCTATTTAATACTCCTCCGTTCTATTTCAAAAGAATGATCTAGTCTGACTTAATACAGAGTTTAAGATAATACAAAAGACTTTTCAATCATGTGATCATCTTATATTGAAGTTATGTTAAATGTACCAAAATGTCTATTAATCTTCTGATCTTAAATATGTCAGGTGAAAAACTCAAATTTACTAAAGAAAAATAGATAATTTTTTTTAAACAGAGAAAGTAACAAGGTTTGACATATTCTTTATTCCTTTTATTATAGAAAAAGAAGACGAAGAAAGAAAGGTATATAAGCGGAGCCGACAATGGAATTGTTAAGGGCCCTTTTGAAATTAGTGGAAAGAGATGTCACATGATGAATGCTATATTATAATACTCTCTCCATTTTAATTAATTTATTTATTTTAAAACATATTTTTTTAAAACTTGTTAAAATTATATTTCTACATGATATTTTTAAAATCATAATATTTGGTATTTTCTTAAATCTTATGATAAATTAAAATAAGGTAAATAAATTGAAAAAAATATACATACTATATAATATGTGATGATGGGACACTTAACACTTAGGCTTGGCCCCTACGTCCATTAGATTAATAATGAAAGGCTAAAATTCCGTCTCTAATATCTCAGTGGAACAGTTTTCTATTGAGAGGTGATTATTATTATTCCACGCTTTTTTTCGGCTAAGACATAATGATGATCTCTTTAGCCTTTTCTCCAGTTTGAAAGGGGCCAAATTTGAAAATCCAACTTGCCTTTTAGTCAAAGTTTATTTGGAGCCATTTTTACTTGATTTTGCTTGACTGATGGTCTTAGAAAGGATATTTGTCTTTAGTAATTTCTGTTAAGAGGTTGTTCACTTTTGTTGGACTTGATGCTCTAGAATTAACAACTAACAACTCTACTAATAGCTTATTACTCCTTAATTTACATATAGCAATAATATTTAATTTTTGTATATAACATTATAAATATGAATCTTGCCTATTAGTGCAGATAGTTTAGTTTAGATATTTGTATTATTGTACTCCTAAGTCAGAGTTCCAGATAATAATAATACTACATGGAAATATTTACTCAATTGGGCATTAATAATACTGCGTAAATGTACTTCAATTTGCTCCCATTCAGATGTCATTGATGTGTCAACTCCTGACCCTTATAACTTCAGGCAATAAGAGAGGGGAAGATCTTTTGCAATGCACGTATTTTATGTTATAAAATGAACAAATTAATTAAATAGAAGTAAATGATTTTTTCAAATATCAAAATGAAGATTCATTCACAAAGAACAAATTTGTAACGGACTACAAAATCAAATCTCCCTGTTTTTCCAGAGTCTATGCTAGTTTCATGATAGTACATTTTCATTAAATTGATCCATCCAGTGATAAATCAAAACCAGTCACCTATAGCTAGGTCCAGAGCTAATATAATATCCATGTACCAAACGCTTTTGCTGGTTTTAAGTAGTACTGAAAGCTACAACTAGAAAAGCAACCAATATATCTCAGCAATTTGTTGTATTTATATGCTTAATTAGCTATGTTTCAGGTGTTATTCATGCAAGGATTTCTGATTACACCCAGAGCTTCTTGTGCAGATGCTTAATGCGGGATTCCGCCAACGTGTCCATAGTTGCACGTTCAAGCATCTTGTTGATATATCAATAGAAGGTAGGACTTGTCACCTGGAAAATAAGGGAAGCTGTTACCTGCTAAAACAGGTTTAAAATACACTGACAGTGTGAATCTCTGCACTATAGGGGCATAACTTCAGTATAAAATCTCCATAAGCCGATCGCATCAGGGGCATGGTAAAAATGCTATGACATTTAAGGTAATTCACAAACCGTGTATCTGTAATTCAACCGACAAAACTCCAGTGTCTTTACATGCTAGACTTGATTCCCCTTTTCTAATTTTCTTTCAACTAGTAACAGCGTTAGTAGTAAAATTTCATATCCATCCTAGTGTTTTTCTCCGGGAATATATGTTTCTTCCATAGTTAGTTTCCCCATGTATCCAAAATTTGCATGCTGACAAGGCACATTAATCCTGGTCTTGACGGACTTCTCCAACTGTTGTGAGAAATAATTACTGAATCTACAAGACAGCGATTGCACCATCACAGAGAACACCCACACACAACACCGCGACTGTAACCACGTGTATCTCACCCCCCAAAGCATACGCGTTATCGTAGGTAGTACGCAAGCTAATCTGGGGTTCAATTCTGATCATAGGACCTACTGGAAGTTGATTAAGCGGGAATAGTTGTTGCATAAATCAGCTTGTTAAACTCAACAAGGCTCATTAATGTATCACATACACGGGGTAAAACCAGTTAGGATATTTTGGGAGCAAAGAATACATGGAAAAGCTAATACAAGCAGAAAAGAGATAAGGATCATAAATGAAGAGACGTGAATTAACTGTTGACAAAGGAACAAATCAATCAGCGAGTCATAAGTCAAGAATATACCAATCTCAACAAGTAAGCTGCATTTTGTGTGCGGAGGCTGCATGATTTTCAAAAGAAGTTACTGATATGAAATTACCTATTAATCTTGCTATAGCCCAAGATTGCGAAGTCACACTATCCATGATGGCAATATAGGTAGGAATTTTATGAGGATATCTAAAGCACATGTAGATGAGAAAGTGAAAACCATGGTTAGAAGTCATTAGTGAAATACGTCCTGCAACAATATCTCAAAAACAGCAAGAAATTGAAATCCACGTTGACCATAAGATTGATCAGCAAAGTGGAAACCAAAACCAAAAATAGTAGACGCTCATATCGATCCTCCAACATGGAGCTACACTAACTGAGTAGACATGCAAAATCCAGTTAACCAAAATATATTTTTTAAAAATGCACCCTCTTGCAAGAGGAGATTAAGAAATCCATTTCATGTAATTCTTTGTTACACTGACCAACCTCCAGCATATATGTTAAACTGCATCTAAACCTTACAACAAATAATTCTTTCCCAACCAACACTGGAGCAGTGGAATCAATAGAATCTTTATGCTGCAGAATGCAATACAGACATGTATGGACAGTAGGAATTTGATCACAGAAAGGAGGAAATGACAAAGTCTCGAGTAATGGAACTAGAATAAGCAATGGACTGTGATCTCGGCCAAATACATTCGTTATCTCATAACATACAAACCATGATTAATTAGCAAGTATCTCCATAAATCACCATCCCTTTTACCATAACTAAACTCAAGCTAATTGGTGATTCCCATTAGCATACCATCAATTGGGGCAAAAATACTTTTCTTTCTCTTTCTATGATAGATTTGGATATCTCCATCTGGGGTTTTTCCCACAAAGGGAAAATTAAACCCAACCCATTGAAGTTTGGTATTTTATATTTTTTTATTTGATATATTTTATATAGTAAAAAAATATATAATTGAATTAAGTACTAAAATATTAAAAACGAATAAATAAAAGTTCTCTTTAATCCATTACTCAATCTTTTTTGATCCAATCCATTTTGATTCAAACACATTCGAATTGGGTTATCCCAGGCTTCTGCAATCATTATCCGTCTTTCTTACTTTTTTTTTCGATTCAATCCGCCATGGAAAAAGGATTCTTGGAGATGGAGCCATTTTCATTTCCCATTTCATTGGTACGGAAGTTGTAACTGCTTCGCCCCAATGATTCACTGCTTATCCATCCTTGCCTTCTGCTTCCTTCTCCACCCGCGCTAAACCTGGTTGCCCCGCTAGCTCGAACAGAATCGAAAAAGGCTTCGCCCCTCCTCTTTTTTATGGGGAATTGCTGGTTACAGCTTGACTCATTGTTCAGATTTGAACGGACCCCCTAATTACCACCCTAGTCTTTCCCCTTCTAAAATCTGGATGAAGCCTTTAAAGAGGTCCACTAGAGAATCCAGAATGTTAAAGAAAAAACAAGCTTGCTAACATAAGAAAACAAACTTTACGTCTTCAAACTTTTTCTAATTTGATATACAATTCAGAAAACCATGCCAGAAATTACTGTTCGGCTGCACCCCTATCTACAAGCACATCTCGCCCCCCCCCCCCCCCCCCACAAAAAAAAAAAAAAAAAAAAAAAAAAAAAAAAAAAAAAAAAAAAAAAAAAAAAGATAGAGGGGG
>JAOTQR010000001.1:26858980-26869853 GCA_025774065.1 Solanum ossicruentum | reverse complement strand
AAAAAAGAAAAATGAAAAATTCTAGAATCTTTGTTTTCTCATCTTGTATATCAGCAAAACATAAATAAATCAAGTAGATGGAAGCTTAGTGGAGACGGAATAGTCCTCGTGAGCGATGGATTTGGTGAGCATAAGAGGGCGGTCCTTGGCCTCATCCTCATCGCATTCATCACTGTTTTCGTCGTGGGCGGAGCTAAGGTTTATGCATGAGCATCGTTCAAGCGACTGAGAGAAAGAGGAAGAAGGCTGGTCCCGAATCAATTAACCATTCGATCCAACTTGTCCCATGACATGAATCCAGAATTGTGTTGCTCCGATTGATTCCGCAACATTTGTGTGTGATTCTTCGTCTCTGCAGTTGCAGCATTGACGAACAAATAGAGGCTCTTTTAGTTTTTAATGGAGTCCAAAAGAGAGTATAAGTGCTGCGTATTAAATTTGATTAGAATATGATTGAACAGTTCTAAATCACTCTTACTATTCATAAACTTGTCCTTTCAGTAAAATATATACACATTAATTTATTAAAAAAATTATAAGCTTTTATTTTAAAGGATAATTTAGTCATTTTATATTATTATCCAAGAATTATTAAACTTGGTATTAATAATCCGTAGATATTTTGGTATTAGATAAGACCACGTATAATGTATTAAGTTGTCTATGAATTAGGTATGTTTGATTTGCATTGTGCAATCAAACATTATATTAGATGGACTAAATTCTAATCCAAGAACTATTTTAATTAATATATCCTACCAAATGACTTTCAAACAATACAATGACGAATTGAGCCTTGATCAACTTAACATCACCTTAATGTATTCCTAAACTTAGATATGAAATCCTCTAGATGTTTTGAGTCTTTTGATATACAATTTACTCAAGATAATTTACATTTGCAATCGAAGAGGGAGGAGAAAAAGAAGAAATTGATGATGGTGAAAAAGAATAATAACAAAGAAGACGATGAAGAAGAGGAGGCGGGAAGAAAGGAAGAAGGAAGAGAAGTCATTAACGGCTAAAGCGAAAGGAAGCAGTGGAAGCTATGGTCGAAGGCCAGTTCAACCATTTTTCTTATAATTAAATTAGCTGAGCGATTTCTTTATGTAATTAATCCTTTGTTTTATTTATATATATTAAGGTTTGTCTATTTTTTTATCAATATTATATTATTATTACTTGGCAAAAGAATTAAATATGTCATAGAAAAAATATTATTTAAATCATATGTTAAAAGTTTTACTTATATATGTTATTGCTGTGTAAACAAAATTCATCTACCTATTATTTTTTAATTTTAATTTTATAAAATCATCCAAATAACTTTTAAATTTAATTAAAATTTTAAATCAAATATATTCCTTTTGTTCATTCCTAAGAAGAGACAAAAAATTAAATATTTGTCAAGTCATGCATAAATTGAACTCCGTGAGAGTTATAGGACCCAATTAATCTATCCAAAAAACCTCGTGCACTCAAATACAAACTTGACAAACTTTTTTAAGCTCGTCTACAATTCACTCGAAGTCGAAGCTTAAATCTGGCAGGACTTCATTCGCGAACTCCTCCGTTCTCTCAATTCTCTACAATGGAGTATCACAAAATCAGTTGCTGTAACACAGCGGACGACGTCGTTTCGAAGTTACCACTTCAACTGATCAAATCGGAGATCATCCCTCCGGCACCAAACCGATTAAAATCGCCTTCCGAGTTCGAGCCAGCAATTGATTGGCAGCCGAACTTCGCTGGCTACTCATGGATCGCCTATGGTGCCTCATGTCTCCTCGTCATACGTCAATTCCCTAACCCTCTATCACAAACTGAGACTGTAATCGGCTCAGTTTTTCAGCAGGTTCTCGAGTTGTCTATCGATGGCACTGGCACGGTTTCCGCCGTCGCTTGGTCACCGGTGACGCCTTGTTCTGGAGACCTGGCTGCCGCACTCGATAACTGCATTGGATTGTTCTCTTACAACTCTGACGCTTCTCATAGTAAGTTTTAATTATCTGATCTCACTCTCGAATGTGTACACTAGTCTTTGTGTCATTGATTGCTTTACTGCACTTCATTTGTTAACTACCAGAATCTAAAAGAGAAACTGTTGTCAAATTGGATCTCCGGAGTCCGGATCAAGCAATATGAGTGATACATTTATACGTGATTGTGCATGTTATGAGAATGTCTGTGATATCTTTCACAAGGAGCAATTGTGTTGGTTTCTGTGTCCTCTTGAGGCAATTTAATTACTTTTATTATGTCCCTTGGGAGTTTATTTATTATTGTAGAAGACAATGAAGAGTAAAATTTATTAAATACATCTAAATCACAAATTGGTTAGGATCTGCTTACTGAAATCATTCATGTTATTCTGCTTATTTGGGTCTGTTTCAGTCCAATACTAAATTATTTGTGTTGCAAATCAAGTTAGTAGTTCTTGAGAATCAGAGACTAAAGGTGGATGAAAATCAAATGCCTAATAAAATGGCCCGTAAGGATGTCAAACTTGGTGAAAGCATGCTTTTCCTTAAAGATTTTTTTTTTTATCTAAATGAAGTTGGCAAATGAAAAAGATCACCCCAGCATTAGTTAGACCTTATGCACTAAACTAAAAAACAAACTGTTTAGGTGGTGATCCAGTTCTGAATGGGTATGAAAATGGAACTCGTAAGCACTTTCTACTATTGGTCAATTGGATCTTAAGTGTGTCTCTCCCCCTTCCTCTCTTCCCTCTTAGATGTATAAATTTATTTACTCATATTCAGGTTCTTTTTGTTGGAGCCAGACATCAATGCTAGTACAATCCACAAAAGTGGACTCAATCACATGGACGGGGTCAGGAGATGGGATAATTTCAGGTGGCGCTGAATTGATGTTATGGAGAAACAAGGAGAGGTCATGGGAAATAGCTTGGAGATTTAAACCAGAAGTGCCTCAGACTCTAATTTCTGCTACTTGGTCAATTGAAGGACCTTTTGCAGCTGCACCTCCATTCAGATTGGACTTTGAAGGTTCGGGTTCCCATATCCATGCAGGAAACAAATGTGTTTTAGTGTGTCAAAGAGATACAGATTCCAGACATTTAGAAGCTATGCTACCACACCCATTACCTGTTTCTATGATTCAGTGGAGACCATCTACAGTTACACGGTCAACTAAGGATGGCAGATATTCAAGAAGGTTGGTGTTATTAACCTGCTGTGTAGATGGAGCTACAAGGCTCTGGACTGAGACTGATGATGGGAGGGTTAGAAAGGTTGGCAAGGATGGTAATGAACACAAAATGAATAAAGTCTCTTTTCGTGTCATTGCTGTGGTTGAGGTAAACCAAACATTAAATGGAAGGCTGGGCTTGGATGTTTCTGTAAGATGGACAACAGATATTAATGGTATAATAACTGTTAATGGGGAAGCTGTGTCTTATGCTTCATCAGATGAACATCAACATGGCAATGCTGGTCGGTGCGAATGGTTAGTTGCTGTAGGTCCCCAAAAAACAGTGGCTTTTTGGGCTATTCATTGTCTCGATGATTTTTCTCCCGTGAGAGCCCCAAGGGTGACATTGTGGAAAAGAGAAGAGTTGAGCAGTCCTAAAGAGATGGCAAGGGGATCGCTCTTAAATAAAGTCTTTATCATGAGAAATCAGGTCTTTGGTCCACCAATGGTATGCTCCTTTATTAATCTATTACCAAGTAACTATCTAGCCTGGATGCAATTTTATTCCTCAAAATTCCCTAGTGACGCAAAGGTGTCCTCAGAACTGATTGGCACAGAAGATTCGCCTCCAAATAAATGTCAGACTGAATGTTTTTTATCATTATGTGCAACGGGACTTTCAAATGTGGACAGTCACAGCAATAAAATTCTGCAGGTAGCAGTTCATCCTAGCTTTTCTGAGTTGGAAATTGCTTCCTCTCTGGACACTGATGGAAAGATCCTTTTTTGGTGGTTTTCTTCTGCTTCAAATGCTATTTTGGGTCTCCCAGCTTTGAGTCCGTCTTGGAAACTTTTCGGGAAAGGTGTTATTGCACTCCCTCAACCCAAGTACACAAGCTTAAGCTGGGCTCCCTCTCTTTTAAGTGAAGAACGAATTCTTGTCATGGGGCATGCAGATGGAATAGATTTCTTAGTAGTTAAGGCTGTGAAAACTGAAGAGTTGGAAATGGTTTGTCACAAAATATGTACTATACCACTTACTGCTGGAAGTCAAGAACAAGGTCCGGACAGTGTCTTCTCAATTCCTTTGCCTGCCACTTGTAACAAAACCTTCATTTCCAATAGCTTTCTGCTGTTAGCTGTGTGGAAGAAAGGCTTTCGGGCTTTATCGTGGAAAATTTACCTTCATCACTATGATTTGTCAGGAAGTTGTTGTGGGTGCAGTTTTGACAGTACAAACACCTCCCAGAACAATATATTGAAATTTGAGAGTAGTTATTCCGGTAAGGCATACCTTGTTTCTGTTGAACCTTGTTCATCAGTTTTTCCAGACCCTCATCACCATGATAAAATTTCAAGTTCTGCTGTGATCTGTCCCACAAACTCCGGAATCAGTGAAGAGATTTTTGCTAGTAATTTATATGGCAACTACTTTGCTTATCATATGGTTACTGGTTGTGTTGATGGTAGTTTGCAGTTATGGAGAAGTGTTCCTGCTGTGCGCTCGAATTCTCAATGGGATCTTGTTGGTACAGCTGCTCTGCATGAAGGCCCTATTTCGGCTATATCTGCAAGTGTCTGTGGTCGAAAGATTGCAACAATCTCGAAAGAAGGTCCATTAAGTTCTTCTACTACAATTCATATATGGGAATGTGTGTGTGTTGGCGGTGCTGGCAGCTTTATACTGGAAGACACTTTGACTTTTGACACAGACGTTGTTGCTTCAAAATGGTTGACAATTGGGAATGGTCAGTTTCTACTAGGTGTTTGCTCAAGAGATAAGTTGCATGTGTACACTCAAAAGAGATGTGGAGGTCAGTGCAATTTGGAACCGGAAAGATCATTAGAAGGCAACATTTGGTTGTGTCTTGCAGCAAGTCATACTAATCCAACCATTCAGAACTTCTTTTGGGGACCCAAAGCCATGATAGTGGTTATTCACGATGAATATATTTCTCTATTTGGCAAGTTCTCATATTTTATGGACAAGAAACTTCTGCCGCAGTTTGGTGGAGAATTTTGCGAGGAGAACTCCCTCTGTCACTATGGTTCTAATAAAGTGCCGGTATTTTATGGTCATGAAAATTGTGACAATGCACGGTATCAGTCCGATTTCCTATTGAAAATGGAAGGGGTGAATGAGACTTCACTGTTTAGTAGTATGGCAATATCTGAAAAAGGCTTTACTTCGGTTAAAAATGGGATTTGGAGCATTTTAGAGATAGCAGAACTTGTAGGAGGATCTCTTCCTCTTGTTCACCCCGAGTCACTTCTTATAAACATACTTTCAGGTACCTATGACTTGTTTGATACTCTTTATGCTTCTCTCAGTCCCAAGCTCAAATAGCCAAGCACCATCATTATCTTCATCAAAGACATGTTAAATATGATATAGGCGAACCATTTGTTATGTTTACGAATTCATTTTGCATCAGAGGAACTAATTTGCGATTGGATGCTTTAAGGAACTGACATACGCATCTAGGAAGTAGATGCTGTTGTATCTAAGCTACTAGGACAAATAATTAGCAGCTTCTTGACAACTAAAAACTGAAGTACACTCTTTACTTTTTGTTAGCAAAGCCAGACTTTCTTGTAGCATACAGATTAAATGAGGTTCTCGACTGTTAATTAATTTAGTGTCCTGATATGTATTTAAATTTGCAATCCTTGTCTCATCATTAGAAATCATTTTGTTACATGTTTATTTTGACCAATGGGTCTTATTGTTTATCTTATTAGGCTTTCCTTTTCATTTTTGAAATACGTAACAAATTTCCTTGTCCTGCTTGCCTGACAAATGAGACGGCTATCGGTCTATCTGTCCTTTAAGTCTTTTACTTCGATAATATTCTATGTGCTCTTTTTGAAAACCAAATATCTTTGTTTAGGATGTTTTTAACTGAGGGTTGAAGTACTATTAAAAGTTTATGAAAGTAATTACATTTGCCTTTCATTTTAAAGTTAATAGCTTGTTCTTGGCTGTACTATCAAGAAATAATTTGCTTTGGTAACACAAATTCCGGAGGAAGAAAAGGTAAAGATGCATTATAAGTTAGTTTTTGCTTAACACTAGTAAATGCATCGAGTTATCATCCTTAGAAGGAGAAGAAATACACTTGATTGAGCTCACAAGGAATGAATAAACTAGGAGAAATTTAATATATTGCTGTTTGGTTTTAGTACATAATATTTGTGGCCCTCTTGATGTGGGAAAATCAGAGTTTCTTTAATATATACCTTTTTTTATGCCAAGGGGAACCCGCAGCCGCTACCCTTTGGGTGCGCACAGGGGAAACCACCGGTCCTATGCAATAGCTCGCAAATCACACGAGAGGTAATCCGCACCAGGCTTTCAACCCAAAAACCAAACCCTTGCTTTTTTGGCAAGGGGTTTCGAACTTGAGACCTCCAACATAGAAGTCTTTTCGAAATTGAGACCTCCAACATGGAAGTCTTAAGTCCAAACCACTGGGCCACTCCAAAGGGTTAATGTATACCTCATTCTTATCTTTTCTTTTCCTTTTATCATAAGACTTGTGAGAGCCTTCAGCAGCAACTCTACCTTAGTTTGAACAACTGGTTACCATCTTTCCCACTGCCAAAGTCCTGTCTCATGAAGGAAAAAAGCTCTTCTATAAGAAATTGATGATTGATCGCGCACGTAATTTTATTCGGGATCTTCCTTTTCAATTCTTCGGCTCTCCTAGTGAAATCACGTTGACAATATTTAGTATTGTGAATTTAAACAAAGTTGGCCAATCTTGATTTAGATTTTTGTAGAGCTGTTTGACTTGTGAAAGTTCTCTTTGTAATTAGTGTAACATTCTAATTTTGTTTGTGTTTGGAGCACTTTTGAGATCCCAGCAATAGTAGTTTCTCATAGAGAATCACATTTTTGTGTGGATTCTCTATTTTTTATCTGCTTTATAAGCTGAAGATTTCTCCATCATGCCATTGTAATTGCCCGTTCATTTCAAGGAAGTTCCTTCCATGTAAGAAAGAGAGGTGGCAGGTTTGCCATGTTATCAAAATGGCAAGTGCTAAAGGACATTGCTGACATTGTTTGTTGAATTAAGGCTTGTTCGGTTTTCATTTCAAGAAAAAATAATGTCAGTGGAAACTCTGAATTACTAATATAATATTCGGTCTCTGTCAGAAATCTATGCATTACTAATACAATTCTGTGTTACTATTACGACATCTAGTTTCTCAATATAGAACTCTTCACAAATAATACTTGCATGACATATTTGTGAAAATGAGTGTTAGCAATATTTGGATAAGAGCACCTAACTTAACAAAGATACCTTTGACGTAAGATGACTTGTTCTAGTAAACAACAAAAAACCTTTTCTATAAAAATAATATTCATGATAATACTATATATTCTTATAAAATTTTGATTAAAAAAGCAAAATGGAACTTGTACAAGTATACTAATTAACACAACTTGTTTTAAACTTTGTTACCCACAATTTCTGCATATTAGACCCTGTACCATTACTTTTTATTATCCTAGTATTTTATTCATAGATAATTTTTGCCATGAACCTAATGATACCTTTAGTTTCTTTAAAAGTAAAAAACAATTTTGCTCATTTACTCCTGAAGATGTAGATTTTGAAGCACTTGCTCTCGGGAAACATTTTTATGTGATTATAAAGTCAGAGAAACTCTTTATCTTTATCAAAAAAGTCCGGCAAACTTTTTATTGCTTCTGCCTACATTATTTGCCTGTTCTGGGTTATGTTCTCTGTCTGTTATTATTCTTGGAATGTTATTTTTCTTTTAAATTCTCACCTCTATTGGTCACAATGAATATTTTATTGTAACTGTTCTTTTTCAGTTTTATGTTTCCTGCTGCCTGAAAATATAGCCTGGCTTGTCTACCATGAGAAGATTGTTGCCAATTTGTATCTCATGTGCTTATGCTGCCATCATGAAATTCCCGTCATTCATTGGGCTTAATCATACTTGCTAGTCTGAGTATGACCTCACAGTTGTGTTTCAAATATGTATAGGTAATTGGAAACGGTCATATGTAGCTCTGCAGTGTCTCAGTAAACACATAACTTCCACAAAGTTATTGGCGAAAATGAGCTGCCTTCGTGCCTTCAGTGGTTTAATATTTCCCATTTCATTGTCAAACTATCTGGAAGGAAATGTCTTGTTTAATTCTGGTGAGAAGTCATTTCAATGGGGTGGACCTTCAGATTCCTCAAGCTGGGGATATGCTGCACCTGATAATGTGCTCTCTATCTCTTCAGCAAGATCTGAAATAACTGACTTTATAGAAGCAGTTGATAAACTTCAGAAAGTTGTAAATATATCTTCCACTGAAATGATGCAAATTCGTGCTGCTATTAATCTTCTAGATGAAGTTAGCAATATGCAGTCCACTTCTGCTTATAATAGCCTTGATGGACCTGGTCGTAGGTAAGGCTAACTCTTTTTCTCTGAGGTATTTTAATTACTGATTTTTATTTCTTACCAATTAAGATTTGTTTGTCAGAACCAAATGTTCAAACACTAAGACTTTATCAGAAACAAAAAAAAAAAAAAGAAACTAAATGGAATTCAGATTCTTCTCTATTTAGTGTGTGCACTGATATCTGTAGATCTTTTATATCAACATTCAAATAATTTGATGTGATTGTAGGGTCTCTACTTTTGGCATACTTCTTGTATATGGAAATTTTCCCAATATCAATAAATTAGTGACTCCCCTCGTGGTCATTTTTTATTCATTACCACAAAATCATTTTTTTTTCTATCTTACACAGTGAATGAGAGGACATGGAGTTGTGCAGAAATTTTATCTTCAGTTATAGTTGCTTCTACTTGAATTATCATTTATTGAAGCTACTTATCTTTTCTTCCAAGGTTTTGGGTTTCAGTGAGGTTTCAGCAGCTATATTTTGTTCAAAGATTTGGCAGACTGCCTTCAGAAGGTGATCTGGTTGTGAACTCGGGACTGATTGGATGGGCTTTCCACTCCGATTGCCAAGAAAATTTGTTTGATTCTCTTTTATCTAAGCAACCATCTTGGCAAGAAATGCGTGATATGGGTGTTGGACTATGGTATACAAGTGCAGCACAATTGCGATTGAAGGTATTTATTTTAATTATGATAATGAATTCAGTTGCAGCATGACTGGTGAGGTTGTTTCAGTGGTTTGAGAACTTCATTTCTTACCAAGTGGTTGGGAACTTGAAACACCCAGGGACCTAAGTGGTAAGGTGCAATTGTGGACTCCTGGACAGGGGGATTTGCGGGTAGGAATGTAGGATTAGCGCCACAAAAAGAGTTCAGCTGTATCTTCTTATAGTTATTCCATCTTGGAGGTGCAATGCAGTTCTATAGAAATAAACAATTCCTTCCAACATGAAAACGTGGAATAGACTCCCCATGTTTAGTTTATGGGACTAACATATTAATGCAGTCCAAGTGCATTGCTCTACATTTCTTAATGATCCTTCCTTTCTCAAACTAGTCACCCAATTTTCTTTCCTTCCTCTTGCTGGTCAAGAATGAGACTTCCGAAAATTTAAATCTTCTTTCTAGTATTTATCATTTGCTTGTCCTTGTTCCTTCCTACTTTATTAAGCACACTATCCTTTACCTTCTTCATCAATTATTAATGTTAGAAAATAATGAAGTTCTGTCATCAATATTCTTTAGAAAAAGCAAAATATTGTATCCACTAACAGTACCAAGAAGGTATGAAAATCACTACAAAAAAATTGACGTGCTTAACACTAAAAAGAACAAATCAAAAGAAGAAAAAAAAAAGCATTGTTTGACACTACGACATAAGGGAGTTCAACAAGTCCAAGGTATCTGTTGTGATGAAGATCTGTCATGAATTGGCATATATTTCTGAATTCTGCATACGTTCAGCTTCTTTTAGGTTTCATTGTTATGAACTGTTTGGTGAAGTGGTTGGTTTATTCCAACACAGTTAATGTGAGGTCACATCACTGGATTGTTTTTTTAATTGTATCTATTTTGGGCTAGATTCTCCTGAAATATGAATGATCATCTAGTTTGCCATTTTTGGTTTCCTTCTTTATGATTAGGGTTAACCCTGGATGCTGTTTCTAACTTGTGAAGAGGTTGTAGAGTTCAGGTTCTATTCGCACTCTTTTTTCTATTCAACCGATAGACTCTTATCCTTTAATATTTTGATCAATTTTGCCGGGGCTTTGATCTAGTGTAAAAGCGCAACACCTGATGTGTGAGTTATGCTTATGTCATACGTCTGAATTTTGCTGGTACATAAGTGCACTCTTATCCACTGAGTTTTGAACCGTGCGCTAGCCAATAGCCTTCGGGAATTTCTCGGTTATAAAGAAATATTGATCATTTTTTTGATTTTCTGAAAAAAAAAATATTATCTCATGGCTCAAGGTCTTTCTTGTTTAAAAGATGTCTTCAATGATAGAAGTAGCTTTATCTCTTGATTAGGTGATAGTGTGGCGATCTAACTAACTTCTGTTACATTTAGTGGCACTTTTTATGTTAAAGAACTGGACCTTGAGCCCAACTCAACCTAAAAGCCAGCTCAGGAT
This sequence comes from Solanum ossicruentum, assembly GCA_025774065.1. Classification (NCBI taxonomy): domain Eukaryota; kingdom Viridiplantae; phylum Streptophyta; class Magnoliopsida; order Solanales; family Solanaceae; genus Solanum; species Solanum ossicruentum. The sequence continues at coordinate 26,859,122 of JAOTQR010000001.1, read as the reverse complement.
GTGAGGATGGCTTGGGATTGCCCAAGCCAGATATAGATACTATGTTCCCATCACCCTAACCCCCACCCCCCCGCCACCCCGCGCCGTCGAAATAAGAATGAACGGCAGGGGGCACAAACACAAAAAGATTAATAGAGGGGGC
>JAOTQR010000001.1:26838207-26851565 GCA_025774065.1 Solanum ossicruentum | reverse complement strand
TTGTTATCGTGTGTGGCGGCGGCGAGAGGAGGTGGCAGCCTCCCTCGCCGTCGCGGGTGGGTGGGGGGGGGGGGGGGGGGGGGTGCAGATGATACTGACAAATGAAAATCTCATTTAAAGATTGTATCCATAAGTTGGTATTTTCTTTGTCAGGACGGAGGGAAGGACCGCATCGAGGTTATGATGGGATTTTTAGATGACTTTGGCGTTTCTTGGGTAATGCAAAGATTTGCAGTTAATTTTTTGTTGTAAAAGTGGAGCTAGGAGAAGAAAGCCCAAGTCGTGGAATCTTACTCCTTTTGCCTTGATGTGGGTCATTTGGAGAGAGAAAAATAAGAGAGCTTTTGAGGGGGGTTGCTCAATTGAGGAGTAATCTTTGTTCCCTTATTTTCTTGTGCTGCACCCATGTTGTTTCTAGTTGAGGAGAATTGGGTGTCTTTTGTGGAGAATCATATTTTGTAGGTCTCTCGTTTTTGGGCAAGCTCTTGTATATGACCAAGATGGCCTTGTTATTATTAATGGAAACTGTTTCCTTGATAAAAAATTAAAATTGGGGTAATCTAACATATTTGGGTTGAGGAATATGGAGATGATAAACTGATTTCGCTGAATATTTGCAAATCTTTTAGAGCGTGCTACATGATTATTATGAATTTTGAGAGGTATACTTGTGACACAAGACAAGCAGAAGTGAATCTCAAGATTCACATGGTATCTTTTCATGTTTTCTATATCCTTTTTTTTCATCAGGTAAGGTGAATATCCGACTCATTATATGGTTTGGGATATGAATGGTACAAATTCAGTCAGAAAAAAACATAATCTTGTTAAATGTTATCTCAATTGTCACTTCAATAGGAGAAATCTATTTTTGAGGCGTCTCATGAACTCAGTAACTTTTTTCCAAATTCATCATTTCATTCTGCTGTTGAATATTATGATCTTATTTGCCAATTAAAGCAAGTAGGAGGAAAGTATTTTGCTTGTAAGATATTTATTGATTGAGCTGCCTTTTGATTATGTTGTATATTCAAGAATTATCTTGCTTGTAGAACATTCTCAATAACTGCTTTTTCTAGACCAACTGCTAAAACTTAAAGGTAAATTCAACAGAGTGGTGGTTGGACTGACTATATTGTATGGGATAGAGTGTTGGCCGTTTGAGGACTCTGGTGTTCAGAAGATGAGAGTTTCGGAAATAAGTATTTTGAGGAGATATGTGGACATACTAGGAGAGATAAGATTAAGAATTGAGACATCCGGAATAAGGTGGGAGTTAATTCCACGGTGAACAAGATGAGGGAGGCAAGATTGAGATGGCTCAGACATGTGAAGAGGAGATGTCTAGATGGCTCAGTTAAAAGGTGTGAGAGGTTGCACGCGTGGTTTTAAGAAAAGGTAGAGGTAGGCCGAAGTATTGGGGGGAGGTGATTAGGCAGGAAATGACGCTTCTTTAGCTTTTCGAGTAAGTGGTCTCAGATAGAAATCATAAAGATCACCAATTAGGGTAGCAGGTTAGTAGATAGTGGGGTGGTATCTCACTTTCCTTCGAGTTAGGCTTGGTGGTAGTTTGTTTGGCACACATATCTGTTCCGCCTTTCATAGCAGTAGTATAAGCAGTATTCCTGTAGTTTCTTGTCCCTCGTTTTCTTTGACTACCTTTTGTATCTTATGCTTCACTTATTGTATTATTTTTCTATTGCTATTCTTTTTTCTTTTTTTTTTTTGAATGCTATCTAATGCTTTCTCCATTATTTGCTATGTTTTCTTTACTTTTGTTGTCCTTTTTAATACTTCTCTGAAATGCGATAATGAGATGAGTGTCTTTCGAAAACTGTCTCTCTACCTCCACAAGGTAAAGGTAAGCTATGTTACTCGGATTCTTCAAAAATATTGATGTCTTCCAAAATTACACTAGTTTTGAAGGATCTAACACAAGTGCGATAACATTTTTGGAGAGTCTGAACAACATAGGGATAAGGTTTGTATACACTCTACCCCTCCCCAGACTCCACCTGTGGGATTTCACTGAATATGTTGTTGCCTATTCAGCCAGTGACTCAGCACATTACAGTTCAGCCATAAAGTAAATTTATTTGTTTTTTTTTTTTGTTTCACATCTTATATTTCCCATTAGTCGTCTATATTTTTAAAATCAGTGGCTTCTGTTCCTGATTTGAACTCAGTTTACTTCTATTTGATTCAGGGTTTATTATTCTTCAAATGGGAAGATGGGCTAACTTATGGAAATAAAGCTTACAATGTCTGGGCAGAGGCTGACTGGCCACATAATGGCTGGGCGGGATCCGAGTCTACACCAATTCCTACTTGTGTCTCTCCTGGAGTGGGTCTGGGGAGTAAGAAGGGTACACACCTTGGTTTAGGTGGAGCAACTGTTGGCACAGTTGCAAGACCTACATTTGGGCTTCCAGGTTATGCCAATACAGGTGGATCCAGTCTTGGCTGGGGGATTAAAGAGGATTTTGATGATTTTCTTGACCCTCCTGCCACAGTAGATACTGTCCGGACGAGAGCATTCTCAACTCATCCTTCCAGACCTTTTTTCTTGGTTGGATCAAGCAATACACACATATATCTATGGGAGGTAAAAGAATTATGATTAATAGATGAATTAGTTCTCTTTTGCAGTTGCAACAGCAATGGCTAATTTGCACTTTGAACAAATTTGGCTCCTAAAAGGAATGTGATAAAATACCTATGAATTAGTTAATACTAATATTAGCGAAGAAACACGCTCTGTACCAGATCTTCACACTGTGGCACGTTAAGTGTGGCCCTATGTTGCTCGAACTCTTCAAAAATGTCAATGGGTGTGTGCCAGATTCTTCAAAGTAGTGTATTTTTGGCTAAGTTGCTCGTACTCTTCATTTTTGGTGCTGCGCCCATGTCGACACGACATGGGTGTGGGTGTGAGATCCGCATCCGATTTGGTCAACTAGTTTAGGTACTTTGACCAAACTCGATGGGGAAAGTCTGGATAGAAAGCTAAAGTGAAATATCTCATATGGAAATTTCTATTTCACCCCTTTTCCTTTAATCTCCTTCTAGAATTCTCCTCAAGTTCTTCACATAATATCTCATAATTTAGGTTTTCACTCCATTCTTAGATATTTTAATTATTTTTAGGCAATTTTCGCACCTATATCCATATATGGATCCATATCCCCGTTAAAAAGTAGATCATGAAGGATTTGACCTCTAGATCTGCACCCGCATAAGACACTCGCACCCGAGTCCGAACTACTTAGATTTTTGGAAAATCCAACACAGGTGTGGCATCAAAAGTGAAGAGTCCACGCAACTTAGGTGTGGCCAATTTGTGTTTCCTTTGTTTCTTTTATTGTTCGTAGTCTCTGTCCTTTTTATAGTTATTGACCTGATTTATGCGTTTCATACTTGTGTCATTGTTCGTTTCTTAAGACATTGTATTGAGAATAATTTATGATATCTGCAGTTTGGCAAAGATAAAGCTACTGCTACATATGGAGTGCTTCCTGCTGCAAATGTTCCTCCTCCATATGCTCTTGCCTCGGTATCTGCCGTGAAGTTTGATCATTGTGGTCACAGATTTGTCTCTGCTGCATCAGATGGTACTGTGTGCACATGGCAGCTTGAAGTAGGAGGGAGGAGTAATGTTCAGCCAACAGAATCCTCTCTTTGCTTTAATAATTATACATCGTAAGTACCCAAATTATGTTAACTTTATATTAGGTGGGAACCGAGTGTTAGGACTTCTTCAAAATTATACCCAAGCTGAAATGTTAGATCTACGGATAATGCTCTCTTGCGCTTTACAGCCTCACACTCCCTACTAACATTCAATGGATGTAACACTCTCTTTGCTCTAATTTCCATACAACATAAGCACCCAAAATTGTCTGAACTTCCTGGTTAAGTATTACTCCCTCCATCCCATTTTATGTAGCATCATTTGACTTGGAACGATATTTAAGGAAAAAAAAGACATTTGAAACTTATGGTCTAAAACAATCCTTCGATATTTGTGTAGTTGAGATTCGTTTCATTAAGGGTAATAAGAAAATTTTAAAGTTAAATTATTTCTAATTCGGTAAGGTGACTTTCTTTTTGGGATGGATTAAAAATGAAAGCGTGCCACATAAAAGGGACAGAGGGAGTATAATACAGTGAAATTGAGCATTAGTATCTCCTGAAAATTGTCGTCGAGCTGAAATGTTACATTATATGAGGAGAAGGCCTCTTGTTTCTTTGGGTACCTCTCCTCTACCTAACCACCACCACGGAACCCTTAGAATATCCAATGCTTTCTTTGGAGGGGGATGAAGGGCTGCAAGTGTTTTGACATTATTTCCCTTTTTTTCCCTTATTTGGTTTGGTCATGTCTCGTATCAACTTACAGAAGTGCTCGATTTTGGTTCAGACGTGTGAAACTACAATGAGTGAAGGTGTTATTAGGGGACAAGATAGACCTATATCACAAGAAAGGAAGTTGTTAGATCTACAATTTCTTGGAATCAACAGATTTGGCTAAAGAGAGGGTGCAATGGGAGAAAGATAAGTCCTCATAAGTGATCTACTAGTTGGAACTAGGTTGTAGTCTAGTTAGTATGCTGATTTTGCACCTATTAATTTCCTAGGAATATTTTGACTTTTAACACATTTATATGCTAGTAAAAATATAGAAAGCTTTCAATATTATTATTATTATCATTATTGCTATCGTCACTAACATTTATATATACCTGCGTTAACTTTTTTACTTGATATTTATTTGGTAATGATGATGACATGAGTTGAGCACTTGAGCTTAAGCGGATAAACATGGCTAGTGAGGATTCATATAGCATACCCCAATTTGTTTGGGACTTGGTCATAATAAGTTTTGAACGTGCTCTTTCATTGTGTTATTAGTAACGCCCAGACAGACAATGGTGATAATCAGTTCCACATCAGCTAGCAACTTTTGTTGGCCTGATTTGAAAGAGAAAACAGTCGCGCACATCTTCTTCCTTGTTTTCTTTTCCCCTACTTTCATCCTTGCGATGTGGTGGTTGATTTTGTGCTATAATCTCCGACTCGTGCTTTCTTAAAGCCTGCTATGCCCTATTCTAATGGCTGCAGGGATGTCACATATGTTACTTCGAGTGGTTCAATCATAGCTGCTGCAGGGTATAGCTCCAGTGGCGTTAATGTTGTCATATGGGACACACTTGCTCCACCAGCAACGTCTCGGGCCTCCATAATGTGTCACGAAGGTTGGTTCCCTCGACATATTGCCTTTTTGTTGATAAATGGGATAGTTTCTAATATTATTTCTTGCAAAAAGGCGAAATGCAGAACCAAGATGCCAATTATTCTTAAAATATTAGTGTCATGGTGACATCAAGAAGAAAAGGCTCTTGTTTAGAAAGCGGGTGACTTTATGAGAAGAAAACATGTGAGTTTACTTGTATACAAATTATTGGTGGAGTTTGGAGGAGGGAGATGAGTGTTTTCATCTATAAAGAGCTAATAAGCTGACTCGTAGCAGAGTTCATCTTCTTGGCATGATGTATAAGCCACTTAAAATCTACTTGTAGTGAATCTTCAGAACATAAGCAAACCCTGGATAATGGGTCCGTTTACTCTGTTAGCCATTATAAGCTTTTAACTTGCTAAGTTTATTGTCCCTCTGTATGTTTCCAGGAGGTGCACGCTCTCTTGCAGTGTTTGATAATGATTTAGGAAGTGGTTCTATTTCTCCACTCATTGTAACGGGTGGGAAAGGTGGTGATGTTGGACTTCATGACTTCCGGTATATAGCTACTGGAAAGACAAAAAGACAGAAGCACACTGAAATTAGTGACCATGGTGTGAATTCCATGGTTGACCCGCAGAAGAAAACTGGTGATCAGAATCGTAATGGAATGCTCTGGTATATACCGAAGGCTCATGCAGGTACTGAAACTTTTTTACATGGTTGTGGCTGAAATTCTGTAGAAAGTTGATTGGCAGTACACAATGAGATCTTTCTCTAATTCTGCTATGTATTGTGAAGGGAGTGTTACCAAAATATCTACCATACCACATACCAGTTTTTTCTTGACTGGAAGTAAAGATGGAGATGTAAAACTTTGGGATGCCAAAAGTGCAAAACTAGTATTTCATTGGCCAAAACTGCATGAAAGACACACCTTCTTGCAGCCAAGCTCCCGTGGCTTTGGCGGTGTGGTACAGGTATGATCTTTGTTCAGATATGTTAACAGTTGGAACAAATTACTGAGAACTTGAGCTTGGCTGATAAACTAATCATTTTTCCTCTGTTTTCAGGCAGGTGTTACAGATATTCAAATTGTTTCTCATGGTTTTCTTTCTTGTGGTGGAGATGGTGCTGTGAAGCTTGTGATGCTCAATGATCATTTAAGGCTGTGAACAAGTCGTGGATTAGGGGCTCGAAGAACTTTTTGTTGCATCAAGTGTTTATCTGCAGTGGTTTCTCGTTTGTAATTTTCCTTTGGGATCCACTTCTATAAGCTCTAATAGAAGTTGGTGCCTTGACAATGGAAGGATAGCCTTGTGATAAGTACCCTCTCTACCTCTAACCATAAGGTGGTGCTTTGGGTCTCCAAGGGAACAAAGAAGAAAAGGAGCCATTGTTGGGCTCCTGGATAGAGGAGGATCTTTCGGGTGGGTGGGTGGTTACAGTTAAGAGTATTCAAGACTTCTTGTCAGTGCATTACCAGCTTATGATGGTCTAAAGTCTGACCGTCCCCTGCTGCTGAAGCTCTTTCCATACGAGAATCTGCTATTGCTTCCAAGATTAACTAAGGCGTATTACAAGACTACTTCCCAGGGGGGCCTATAGCAGTACCTCGCGATTTACTACTAAAGGTGAGTTGAACTAGATATCATAGCAGGGACGAGTATTGGCTCAGTCGTTCAAACTCGTCTACGTTTTAGGCTGTTCTCTGGACCAGTTAAACTAATGTGTAGATATGGAGAGAGAATTCTGTCGCTTTTGTATTATAATATCAATCAGGGTTTAGTGTGAAACAGGGATTCATGCTGTTCATTTTGACAGTTATTCTTTCTTTTCCTGCCTGTATACATTGTCAAGTTGCTAAAATGTGAGGATTGACGAATTGGTGTTCCTTATTTGACATACTTGGTTCCCCTCGTACTTTTAGCTTTCTATTGACGTAGTTGGCTAGTGGTTTTTTGTTTTTGGTTTTTGTTGCCAAGTATGAAATTGCACACGAAAAATTCGATGATAATAATAATGATAAAAGAAGACTTGAAACCTAGAGTTTGCTTGTAGAGTAGTAAATTCAGCAACTGGATTTGACAGGTGCCCACTTAGTGAACTCTGCGTATGGTTTAATGTTTATCTATGGTAATATATACACGTAGGTTGTGTAAACTTAAAACTCGTTCTTTTTAGGTGACTAAAGAAATTTTACTATTTTTACCCGAATTGCCGGAATAACTTATTTCTGCTAAAAAGAACATGACAAGATGGATGCTTCGAGTGATTTTTCAATTGACTAGCGACAAATTACATACCAGTCTTGCACATGCTTTTGTCTTTTTTTTTTTTTTACATTCAAACAAAAAAAAAAAATCCTCTTGCAACACCAAGATTTGGTTTAATCCTTGTAAAATATCTTTTCAAGTCAGCATATCAACTTGGAGTTTGTCAACGGGCATTAAACACTTAACAACAAAAGTGTAATTGTGTAATGATGAAGCTTAATTAATCAGCAACAAGATAAATGGAGGTGTTGCTGATTTATTTATCCCAACTCATGAGAAGGAGAGTGACCACCTAACTTAGAAAGGACACGTACATAGAGAGCCATTTTTTAATTAGGTGAATAAGCAAACTTTCTTCCACGTACACCTATGTAAACTTCCTCTTGGCTGATTCCTACGGGCATATACACATTGTTTTTTCCTTTTTCTTGATTTACAACCTGTACAGTGCAAGTTTCCATAAGTTATGATGGGCCCATGCCTTTATCTATATCCTGTTAGGAATAAATCATGTTAATGTGTCGTTTCATGGTAAATATATTTGAGAAAAAATTAAAAATTAGGATTTATCGTATAATTTGTTATTATTTGATAAATATATTTCACGTTTTCAAAGTGCTAAAGAAACTTAGAATCGAACCAAATTCCAATACTCGTACATCTTTAAAATTTAAAGTTTGCTCTGATTTTTTATATTTTTATAAAAGCACTCATTATTTTTAGTTCTGGACCAATTAATTTCAATCCTTATTTGTCGTATAAAATTTATGTCGTTATATTTATATAATTTTTATTGTGATGTAAAGTGATGAAGCATTTAAAGACAAAAAGATTCTTGAATTTGTTAATTATTAATTCCTTGTTCCTTAATTTTTTAGTTTATCCCGAAATTAATTTGTTTTATCTATCATACCAAACAATCCAAAATTTAAAAATAAAGAATCAACAACTTTTTTTTTTGAATTTATCTACCAAATATTTTTATTTATCTATCATTTTTTTCTTTCTTGAAAGAAACAGTAATAAATAACTACAGACGTCAACTTCACTTTCAATTAGCTCCACTTCACTTAAACAGTACATTTTCTTCTTGTTTGGTGGTGGTTTCCTGCTTAACCCATTTGAACCCCGCAACCCCGTTTGAACACCAACCCTAATTGAACCCTCCCCAAACCCCGTTTGACCTCAAACCTCGTCTGAACCCCGTACCCCGTTTGAACCCTATTTGAACCCCGAACACCATTAGAACCCTGTTTGAACCTCAAACCCTCTTTGAACCCCAAATCTCGTTTAAACCCCGTTTGAACCCTCTTTGAACCCCTAACCCCATTCGAACCCCGAACCCCGTTTGAATATTAATATAATATTATTAATGTAATATATTTTGCTAAAGTCCTAGTTATTTTTAATTATATTTTTTAATTATAATATTATTTCTCAATATAACTGATTTTTTAATAGTATTTGAACTCCCTAACTTGAATGTTAAATTAATATAATACCCTAAACTTAAAAAGTAATTTAATATGTTTTTTATATTATATTTTATTAAAATCTGATAATTTTTTACATTGAAGGATTGTGACTTTTTCATAAAGCTATGACTTTTTTGAGGGGTTTTGACGACTTTTTTGAAGGGTTGATTTTTTTCCATGGATTGTGATTTTTTCAAAAAGTTGTGATTTTTCTGAAGAATTGTGACTTTTACGAAGGGTTGTGACTTTTCTAAAGAGACTACTCCACTATAACATCTCAACTTAAAGATCAATTTTGTCTAATTTTATATTTTATATTATTATATATATTTGCATTTGATGGTAATTCTTAAAGAAAGTTTGGTAATTCTTATTGATGATAAGTTGCATTTGATTATTATGAAGTCTTCCTCTAAAGTAACTTCATAGGCATTTCTTGAGTTTTGCCCCTTTTTTTTTCTTAAAAGATGAAGAGTTAGTTAAAAGAATGAGGTCAAAGACTTTTGAATCAAGCACACATAAAGTTAAAATATTTTCTTGTGAATGAAAAATGTACGTGTTGTGGTAAGCTATTTTATTTATGTACATGAAGAACAACCTTATTTATTACAACTTCCATTTGTGCTCTCAATCACATTACATACACCGCCGCAGCAAATGCTGAGTAAGTGGCTTTTGGTGAGACATTTAAGGAAGCGACTGCATCTTTTGAAATTTTATATTTTCAAGGAAAAAGAGTAAAAAAAATTCATTTTTAACGAGCGTGTCACATCATCCAACTAAAAATCTGATAATTTTTGTGTGTGGGAAGAAAAACACTTATTTGATGGAATGAACCATTTTTAATAGGTTTTTGACCATCAAATTTAAAGTTTTGATTTGGAAGTGTTTATGTAGGAAATATAAAATTTTATATGATACGTTTGAAAGTTTAAAAACTAGGATTTTAAACTTCTGTTGTATTTTTTAAAATTTAAATTATTTTGCAAATAAATATATAATTATACTCAATGTGGAGGGAATATTGATATCATATAGGAGGATTATATTAAGTTTAGTTACAATTATTATTGATTTATTAGATTAGTAGGACTTTATAAAATTATGTGTATTAAGTTTGTAGTATATATCATTTAATTTTTGTATTTATTTATAAAAAAAATATGTGATTTATAATGCGGTAACTTAAAATTTTATAATATCTTATTTAAGAATTATGATTTGTTTATTTGTAAGATGATAAGAATCGTAAAAAGTTTTCATATTTTTATAAATTATGAAATTTTCATATTTATGAGGAAAAAAAAGGTATAACTATTGAGATCCAAATTATATCTCCAAATAAAATTTCAACTTTAAATCAATCTAATTTAAATCATGATCAATCAAATTTTTAATTAAAAAATCTTAAATTTGACCCTAGCAATAAAATTAATTTGATTAAAAAAAATTCTTGAACCTTAAATAATGTAAATCTAAATTATCTTGGGACATTGACTGATTAAAGAAGAAAAAAGTTAAAACACAAAATACTTGTTCCTTTGGTCATCAAGAGATCATTCTACAATTTTCTTTCTGGAAAAAAGAATACACCACATTTGAAAATAACAGATTACTTGCAAACTGAGATCTCTTGTGGAGACATTTATCAATAATATATATAATTTATCATTATCATAAAAATATCTCCAAAGAAAAAAAATTCCACCAATGCCCTGCAAGCTACGGCCAAATATATATATTTATTTATTTATACTATTAATACTAAAAAGGAAAAGAAAATTTATATTAAGATCCCAATTATTAGATTTAGGTGGTCCCTTTAGTCATCACTGCTTGGACCCACTATTCCCTATCTTAATCTTCTACTTATCTATTCATCCAGTCAGCAACATACTTTCTATACTTTATACTATTGCTTTTTCTAATTATAATTTTTCCCTCTCGTTTCATTTCATATGATACTCTTTGACTTTTATTTTTATGTGACACTTTTTAATTTAATATTATATTCAAAAAAATTAAATTTATGATCTGAATTTATTTTAAGATGTTTGTGTAGTTGAGAATCATTTCATTAAAAGTAAAAAAAATCAAAATTAAATTATTTTTAATTAAAATAAATTAACATACATTTTTTGAGACGAAAAAAAAGAAAAGTACTAAATAAAATAGAACGGGGGAGTAATATGTTATTTCCATACCAACTTATAGAACATTAATGGTATTTCTTAATTAGTTCATTTCAAACCCAAAAAAAATAAGAAATAGTAGAGTAGTATTTTTATATTTGAAAGTACCTCTCATTTTATTTTTTACTAAAACATATGACATTTAAATTTGTTTTGGTCTAACAAATAATATGATACGTTGAAAGATCACAAATTTAATCTATTTCGAATTATATAAATCCTATCAAATTATATTATGTTAAAATCCAACAATATTAGTATACATTTCTAGGTAGAGCATAATTTTACCAAAGGTAGACCCCAAAATAAGAAGTAACATAATTACCAATGACCATTAAAGTAGATGGTACCGAGAATGAGACTATTCAATGCAAAATTTAAATCAGTCAAATTTTAATGTGAGTATCAGACACCAAATTGCTCATAATAAAATTCTATGCAACATAAATTCAAATTAATCAAATTTTAATGTGAGTATCAGATATCAAAATAGAAAAAAAAAATTATCATTGTCATACTATACTTGCCTTTATACACAAATATCGGTTTTCTCTTTGCTTCAAATGTAAATTTTTTAAGAACAATTGGTGACAAAGTGAGAGCAAAACATGACTTGTGGTCGTGTACAACTTCAAGTCTCTTTCTTAAAGCTACAAATAATAAACAAAACAAAAATTTGTGTATCTAAGCTAGAAATAGTGTTGTAGTGTGACCTGTACAAAAATTCTATTTTCAGGAAAAGGAGGAAAAAAAAGAAAAGAAGAAGAAAAAAGTAATAATGCTAATGACGTCGTTTAGGACAAAAACCTATTAAAACGACACCGTTTAAGGTGCAAACTGCAAAGGAAAACCGACACTTAAAAGGTGGATGATACAAGTTTAACTGAAAAAAAGAAAAGGGGTGCTGAAACTGCTGGCGCTGAGGGGTGTGGGTGTCTTGTCTTTGACAGAGATGAGTGAAAATCGCGTCCTTTGAACAGCTGAGTAACAAAAAAAACAAAAAAATTCAATCAGATTATAAGCCCCTCTTGTATATCCATCCTTTTGCCCCTTTGTGTCAACTGTTATCAGGTTGATTTTTTTCTCTAGCTTTTCTGTTGATGTTCATGGATTATTGTTTATTTTAATGAACATGTTTGAACTTTCAGGTTCTTGGTAATTTTCTTGTGCTGTTCTTGTCTTTTTTTCTGCTTTTTTTTGGGGCTATATTCCATGTTTGTAAGAAGTGGAGGTTTGGGGTGGAGTAAAAATCTCAGCTTTATTAGTGTCTGATGATGATGATGAATATGTAAGGATTCATGGGTTTTGGGAGTCAAGATTGCTTGTAAAAATTTGATCTTTGTGATTCGTGATTATGCAAGCTTAGTTTAGTTCTTTGTGAATTGTGATAGTGAGAAATCTGTAGTTGCTTATTAGCTAACCTCTGTTGTTTTCCCTTTGATATCTACTAAGTATGAATTATTTTGATGGGGGCAAGTTCTGGATTTGATCTTGCTAATTTTGTTGTGTTGACTGTGTGATGTTGCAAAGTTCTTTTTTTTGAAGTGTATCACTGGTAAATTGTTCCCTGGGGAGATTCCCTGGAGGTAAGTTGTGGTTGGAATTTTTTTTCTTTTTGAAGGGCAGGAAAAAAAAAGATTCTTCCAGAATATGCAGAACTGGAGTTTTGGTGTAAATTTGGAATCTGTTTTCAAACATCTTGAGTGGTACTTTAGCTTTTCCATCAATCTCGGATGGAGCCAAAAATTCACTATTTTTTGGCTTTGGCATATGATGGAATAAAGCAAAATGGCTCTTTAAACTGTCTGCGCCTCTTTCAATTGTGAAGTAGCAGTTAGTCAATGCAACTTTTGATGCTCATCATGGGTCATCCGGTAACAGTCGCACTGTGTTTTTAAATATAGGGGTCAGGCTGCGTACATCCGACCCGCCTTACCCCGTAATGGGCGGGAGCCTTTGAGGCATTGGGGTAATGTTGTTGTTGTTGAGTGGTACTTTAGTCCTTGAAGTTGGGTACTTTTGGTCCTGTTTTTAGGATCTTTTGGTGTGCCAGGGGGCCTGGCTCGCTTCAAAAACCATTGGATTCTATAATAGTAATGGCTGATTTGGACTTTTGTAGTGGTGAGATTGTTTAATTAAATGCATTCAGAAATTTACCATTGTACCTTAAGGTATGGCT
>JAOTQR010000001.1:26813842-26824345 GCA_025774065.1 Solanum ossicruentum | reverse complement strand
TCTTGGATATTTACATATCAAGACTAGCCTAAGTCTTCTAGAAGCTCCCAGAGCCTTCTCACGTTTCTAAGGAATTCGAGAGAATTCTAGAGTCTTCCAGACTGTTCTAGAAAACTCCACACGTCTCTAGAACTTTTCAGATTATTTTAGAGAATTCTCCACATCTCTAGAACCTTCCAGAATATTAGAGAAAGTAGGAGGTGATAATTTTAACATAGTAATTTTTATTCGATAATCATCAATTTTTTATAACAAAATTAAATCGATGAAAAATCTATTAATTAAGTAATTGATTTTATTCTTATATTTGAAAAGGAGACGACGGCAATTTGATCCCTCAATTATGGTTGTATCGGAAGACAACGACTAAATTTTAGTAGCTTAGTTGGTTGGTTACTTGAACTCTCACGTTGTTGGTGAGGGTTCGATTTCCCACGTTGTAATCCCCTCCCATTTCCCCTTCGCCTACCCTAAATTATTTTTTAAAAAGAAAAAAAAAGACTGAAAACTCATTTCTAATTAATTTCACACTTTCATGATTCAAGGAATGTTCATTAATTTTATTTGGCCTTTGTCTTTCTTTTCTCTCTCTCTTTCAGAAAATTTCATGTATATAGTTATTGTATGATATTTCTACTTTATAATTTGATGAGGATTAACAAAATTTAACATGTCGTGATCGACTTGTAAACGATCCTTACCTAAATAAATGGAAAATGGCGTAAGATATTATCAAATATTCATGATAAACTCCAAATACTAGAAATAAAGTTTAATTATTATTTTCTTTAAGAATGGATACGACAGAGCAAAAAAAAAAAAAGGTAGATTAAGCAATGCCGCATAAATAAAGAAAAGCTTATTCCACTAAATTATTAGTCTCACAAAAAGCCCTAATTATCAACTTTATGATATAACTTACGTACTTTTTGTAAAGAAAGAATCGCATTATTACTATTTGAAAAGTCAAATTACTTATTTGATTGCATTTTATTAACTTTAAAAATAGTCGTAACAAAATTACTATGACTTAAAAGTACTTTTATAGAATTTCTGAGTATATAATTTACTTATTTTTAATTTGATTAATAAAAATTAATGTCTATCTTGTATTCGGAAATTAGATTTTTAATAGGAAATATATATATCATAGAGAAAAGAAAGGTTGACGACACCGACAATTTTCTCTAAATATTATACTTATTCACGTGAAAACCATGATAACATTCATATAACTATCAGCTTTATTACACACAACTTTCTCATTTTATCTTTAAAAAATTATAAAAAGATGTTTGGAGAAAGCAAATTTTTTAAGTATTTTCTCCTTATTCTGCTTTTTGCATATTTATTTACTTAATGTTTTTATGTCATTGCACAAATAATTAAGCAAACGTGGTTATACCCAAATATTGAAGAAAAAAATTATAGGGGGGAATGTGAAAAATATTTATAAAATATTTTGAGGGAAAGGGAAGGCAAAGGGGTAGAAAAAATATTCAAATAGACGATTTGTTGATGGGAAGATAAGATTTTATTCAAGTTTATTCAGAATTTATAAAAGAAAAGTAGTAAAAGAAATTCAAATTTTTGTCATGTCCATATTGTTCATGTAAGCATTGATTAACTACTTGAAAGAATTGAAGAAAGCATAGCGAAAAAAAAAATCATGAAATGGGGAAGAAAAAGGAAAAGGAAAACACAAAAGAAACTTTTAGATATACTATTAAAAAATATTTACTGCTAATAGTAATAATAATTTTTTTTTACTAAACACTATAATTCATTTATAATATAATGTTAATATATATTGCAGAAAATTATTTGTAAAGCATATATAATATAAGTTTTATTGATAAATAATACATTTATAACACATTTTAATATACTTCTAATATATTGTATCAATTTCTTACCAAACAAGTACAATATATTTTAAATCACTTTTAATATATTTATATTGTATGCGTAATTCAGTTTAAATACTATTGCAGATTCACTATATTATTCCTATAATTGCTAATAAATGAAGAGTATCCCTAAAATTGGTAATTGTTGATTAAAAAGGAAAAAATATTTAATTACACTCCTTTATTTATCATATTCTCCATTATTTCCACCCATTCCCAAAAATTTAAAGTATGCTTTCTTTCTATCCAGAAATATTAATTAGCAATCCGAATATATTAATTCTGATTCTCAAATTATCTCTTTTTCCAATGTATCGTGCTTTAAATGTTGTCTGTCGATACTTAAAACCCTAATTTTTGTATCTAAAACTGATGATGTATCCAGATTACTAAATTAATGTATTCGGAATGCTATATTTTTTAAAGGATATTGTAAAGTGAAAAAAGGTAGAAAAATTGATGATTAACTCTATACAATGTGTGATTTATATAAATCTGCCTATTAAAAATCACTCGCTCAGATAATTTTTCTCCAAAAAAACGAGAGGTTAAGTTTTGGGCTTTCATCTTTCAGAGTTTACTGAAGAGAGGAAGACCTTCCACGGCCCAACATATACTTACTCTCACATTTCTGAGCCCAAGTTACATTTGGGCTTAAGCTACCTTAGGAGCATCTTATTCATAAAGGTTTGCAGCAATTGCAAGCCGAACTAGTTCTTGTAAGAAAAAAATGTCACGATACCACTATTTAATTTTTTTCCTAGCTTTATTAAATTTGTACACATCTACATGTCGGAATACTTTGGGGAAATCACGTAACTATCACATTTTTTGGGTAATTTTTCCGAATATTTTAGACATGCTTGTCAGATGTTAGATTTGATGAATCCTAGCTTCAGACAAATATGACTGTAGACATTGAGTAGATTCAGCCACATTTGCTTAAGGTTAGATCTGGCAAAAAAAAAGCTAAACTTCAGTTATGTATGTCAGAAAGTTGATGAACTATAGTCATATGAAGGCATGTCTTGAAGTTATTTTGAAATCGGTACAGTTGCATATGGCTTATGTCTATGCTTTTAATGGAAGCAAAATTAAATACAGAGAACATGATGACAAACATAGTTCATAATAGATAACAGATGTCCAAGATAAGTCCTTCCATTCCAACATGAAAAACAACGTTCGACTTGATACATGAAACAATCATACTATTTCTAATGTATTTAGCAAAATTGAAGAAACACACATGTCCCATGTACCTTACCATTCGAGTAGTAAGGTTTTGGCTGTCGAGCTAAAAAAAGCGGGATGAAATTTCAAACGCATCCTACTCTGAAAACGACTGGGGCCAAGGTAGGGTCCAACAGTACATGGACTCCAGTCTGCAGGGGTCATAGATAATTGCACTGTCTTGTTGCTGTTGAATGGTTGGCCCATCATCCAGCATGGACCTCCCAAGGTAAAGCTGAAGAAATAGTCCAAATTATATCAAAGTATAAGCTCCACCCCCCTTCCTACATCTTAAAAAGTACTATATGATTGAAACATAAGGATAGTCCAAAAAGTCTAAAGTAAATTTTGAGTAGCATAAGGATGACGATTTGAAATTAGAGAAAAAGACGTTTCCCAAACTGAAAATATTTCACGTCTTTGTCACACAGATACTGGACGTGTAATTTAAAAGCAACACAATCTTTTGAGATCACTCTTTTGCCTTCACAGTCGAGAAAATTTCAGGAAATAATATCTCTACTTCTATGAAGTAGTGATAAGTTCAGTATAAATTCCAACCCTACATACCCCACAGCCCCACTTGTGGGATTCCTGTTGTTATTTGTAGTTGAGAAAATTCCCAAAAGACGAGATTATTTAGCAAACTCGACCACATTTTCTTCACAAATGGACTAGATTTGTGCCACAATAAAGGGCTGCCTCCCACCAAATAACAACTAATGATTTAATAAATAAAACATGAATAGAATGAGACTCCAAGCTTTTAGGACCACAAGGCCTAAAAATATAATTTTCCTTTAGTTGAGGATCACATGCAGAGCACAGAAGGACCATTACTGGGAACCATGTGCCGCCTGTAAAACATCAATCCATGTAAAAAGAACTGTATATATATTGTATAGTAGCAGTAATGTGCCAAATAATTAATCGTACGGATTTGAGACACAGCCTGAAAAGATGATGGGGGGCCACAAATTCATAGCTGTTATGTTACAGTTAATGTCAGTCCCAACCATAGTTTGCCATCAAAAAACATGCATGTCTAAATTTGTTTGCTTTTTTCAGACTAATCAAATCAAAACCTGTCAACAACCACCACAAAAGTATTCACATTTTCCACAACCAACTTCCACCAAAGTTTCTTAACTACAAGATTAGTAAAATCTAACATTAATACAGTTCCCCAGTGTTGTTCTACTTTGCAGCAAATAACAAACTACACAGCATTCCTAGTTTTTCTTGAGAGAGGAGAGAAACACGCAAAAACTAAATAAAGAAAAAACACGTCTATTCGTTAAGCCTTATATCAACAATTTTGTGCAAGATTTCATCAACCTTCAGCGTTTAGATCTGAATCTACACTTGGCATTGTCCCTTCACCTTCCAATGATAAGATAGGAAGCTTACATCTAGGACTCATCTTCTTCACTTCCTCACTAGAATATATGAATATCCGCCTCACCATCGTACAGAACTCTCTGCAATCAAGAAATTGAATTAAAACAATTAGCCCATAGAAAAGCTAATGAAAACGAAGAAGGTTTCAGAGACTCACGGCCATGGATCATCCCCTACAAGCATCATATCACCCTCATCATCTGTGTACACAACCTCCCATTTGTTTCGAGGGCAAAGCTCTCCCTTGATATCGAATATCTTCTCCAGCTCACTTATAAGATCATCATAGCCACTTAGTGCAGTCAAGTCAACTGCACGTCCAACACGAACCCCTTGCATCTGTACCTATAATTTGGATCATTATGCTTACAGATCAGTAAAGTGAACAAATAGTTCCAACAATCCAAAGAACACAAACTACCTTATGTACCTTAGTACGAGTTCTTGAAGAAGTGAGGCCCTGTTTGTGTGTATCCTTTGGTAGCGCCTCCAATTGGAGGACTTGTCTCTTTTCTTCTGAAGGAGTCAGATGCTCAACATCCTGGTCCTTATCAACTTCAGTCTCGTCAAGCACAACGCGTGCTTCAGCAGCACAGTTGCTGGTAACATTGAGGCCAAGCATTTCTTTCGCCTTAGTAGACGTATTACTAGAGTTGCTCCGCAAGTCAATTCCAAATAAGCGACAACCAGAAGACATCTCACGCTTATTACTGCTATTCACTTGGTCATTTAAGAGGCCATTACTTACCCTTGAAGACATCGGAGAACCATAATCCAACAGAGTAGATCGTGTGATCAGCTGCTTGTTGTCTTCAATAGAGTCTCGAAGCAGATTGAGGGAACCATTTGTAAGCATACTATGCTGCCAAGCTCCACTGAGATGTCCCCTACAACTAGTGTTGTTCATGCTGTTGGAGAGGCTGCTACCCTGCTTCGAGGACCAGAATAGTTGGTTATCGTGGCTTTGCACTTCAGTAATACCACCTAACTGACCCACTTCAAGAGTAGGACCAGATCCAGGGCACCAGAATGGAGAAGCAGCTGAGGCAACTACAATTTCTGCAACAAACCAGTTATTGCACCATTTAAATGAGAAAGAAAAGGAAAACACAAGTGCAGAAGTAACGATATACCAGAGCGGGAAAGATCAATGGGACGGGGTCTTTTGCTCTTTATTCCCGGTTGTGCAACATCTACACTAGAAGAAGCGACAAAAGGCTCGATTTCCCATGGGGAAACCTTCTCTGGCCTTAATATGGATGCTGGTTCATCCCATTGAATCTAGAAGAGAGCAAAATGTAAACAAATGTCAAAATGAGATAATGAAATGTGTCAAACTTTTCCATCTTTGAAACCAAGCATATTCTTTACCTTCAAGCATCGCCATTTAGATTCTGGCCATTGCGAGGAAACGTCACCAGTTCCAACTATCGTTCCTGTAAACCTGATAAAGAAAACCAGCGGAATTCAGAAGGTGCAACAGAGGTATGACCTTTAAATTAACACAAAAAGAAAAGGAGATGAATAGTGAACCTTCTTTCAGGAGAATCTTCTCCTTCAAACCTCATCCTGAAACGCATACCAACTGAGAACCCATGACTCACAGCCTCCAGATACTTGTTTAATCCAACTATAAATTGGCTTGCCCTGATTGATGTCATGTGGTATCAAAGTAACAGTAAGACGCCATATAACATGCACAGTGCAAACATTTACCCTCTGCATCTATGTGAAGATAGAGGAATACCTTGGCTTATAAAACACAGCAAACCGAGTATGCGTTGTAATAGCATGAGATGCAGTAGCAAGAACTCCAAGATGCATACTTTGGCTGGATATCACAGATTGAGGCATAGTAATTTGCTGACGAGCAAGACGTCGAACCCCAACACGCAGTTCTCCATTGTCACCCCTGAAATATTTAAGACATATTTCTCATCTATCTTATGGAAAACAAAATGTGATTTAATTTTATCACAATGAACCAGCAGCAGTTCCTAACAAGTAAAAAAGGGATTTAGCACCTCAAGAATACGAAAGCATCACCAGCAACCAATCTCTTGGATGTTACAAATGTACTCCATCCAGTAGTTAGCAAGTGTCTTCGAGGCTGGCCTGAAAAGTAGCTAGGTAACCAAGGAACCAAGACAATATACATGTATACTAGAATCTATATTTAACTAAAAATGTTTATTATACCAGGAAAGTTTCCCAGCTTCAAAAATTGAAAGCACTAACATTGGTTAATTCTCATTGTACCTTAGTAAAAATTACCTCTAAAGATATGCTTAAATCGCCACTCATACCCATGAAGATCTTTGGCGACCAAATCTTGGGTTGGAGTCACCTGAGTCATGTCCTGTTGATGCGATATATCAGTCCAAATGTCAAAACATACAATCCTCTAAAGATTTGCTAAAACCTAACCAAGTCTAAAACAAGGAGGAAAACAAATGAGCCTTCTGTCCTGCCTATATAACATCAAGATGAGTGAAACTTACACGACAGTTGCTGATATTGAAAAAATAAATAGTACATATAGTTATTTTTGAACCCATTTTCTTCATCCATCTTTAATAGATACAAAAAGAAATCAACACGAAGTGAAAGAATTACCAGCGGCGGTAGACATTCAGTAGCGTGCTTCCGAAGAACAGAAAATCCTCCGTGAGTACTCGTATCTGATGCGGTTAAAATCTTACAGAATGAATGAATAGCTCGTTTTGGCAAATCAGGAGGGCATGGATCAGGTTCAGAGGGCTCATCTTGCTGCAAGGAAAGAAATTAAGTTGATGAAACACGAGAATTAATCATACTAAAGAATCTAAACAGCATTCATCGAATCAATTAACTTAGACGGTCGATGCTGATGTTTTATTAAGCATCAATTAAAAGCAATTGTTACAAATAGTTACCTTTGCCTCAGGGTGCAACATAATCTGGGCATAGACTTCATCAGTCTCTACTTCCGCCTGTCAATTGAGGTTGAGGTCGGTTAATGATTTTTCCTCCTCCAACTATAAGTCGATAAGAGAACATTGGCAACAAATTGAACTAACAAAGACTGTAATTCAGAATCAAGAACATACAAGTAACTGGACGTGATCGACGCGGCAGAGTATCTTAGAAGAAAGATTAAACTGAGGAATTTGTTGATTCACAGCTTGATTTGTGGAAGCCTCTAACTACAAAAAGCATCAATCAATACACAACCATACAAAAATTTCTTTTTTCTCCAAAAATGGAACTTTAGCATCACAGAAAGGGAATTGCAAAAGAAATACTTGTTCTATGTGACCCTGTGGAAAGTAGTAAACTCGTTCTCCATCCCGAGGAATATCAACTAAAGGCCCTGCACATGCCTTCCAGAGCTCTTTATACAAATCCTCACTTCCCATACCTACTCAAAAACAGATCAACCGGAAATAGAAAATGTAACAAATGCACATAAAAAGACAGTAGTTAGAAAAGGAAAAAAATCTTAAATGAAGCAAAGCCACAGAAACTGAAAAAAGGAATTGAACTCAGCAGAGCTCAAAGAAGCAAGAGTGATTGGTATTTAAAACTGCATTTTTCATAAAAACAACAGTAATCCCAATTCCCTAACCAGAAATTTAATGATTTATGAAATAGCAGTAACTAAAGCCTTAATAAAAATTTCAGAAAAATAAAAAGAGACAAAGAAGAGAAACAAACAAGCGATACCGCCTGGTCAAGCTTTACTACCTCTCTTTCTCAGATAACAACAAAATTTCATTGAAACCATAAAAGAAAAAGAAGAAAGAAGAAAAAATTAGCAACTCTTTTTCACCTGTATCTTGACTATGTAAAGCAGAGGCTCCTCTATGGCCAAAACTCCCAAAATTTCACAGTAGAATAGAAAAAAGAAAAGGATGGTAAGAATAAAGCTTGAAGAAGGAACCTTTCTCAGTGTTCACGCACTTCAATATACACAATTATCATCATTACAAACTCCAAACCAAAAACCTCCAAAGATCCATTTTAGCTAGCAAACAAAATGGTTTAATCAGCCATTTTGTGCACCTCTCCTTCTTTTCTTTCTCTCTCTAATTGTAAACAGAAACAAGTAAGTGTATGTAACAGCTTTTGTGCTCTTTCTACTTGCTTTTTTTCAGTTACAAAACCAGTCTTTGCCTTTTGAGTCTTGCACTAATTAGTAACCAATACCACCTTTTTGGGTTTCCAAAAACCACTTGTCCTTTTTCCCTTTCAACAAATACTCATATTTATCACCTGAATCATTGTTTCCTAAATACCCAAAACCACTTCCTTATTCTCCATCTTTTCGTCTTCCCTCTATATAGCTCAAATGAAAAATCAAACTAGTTTAATTACTGGTACCTCTTTTTATTTATTATTAGTTATACGTAATGGAGAAAAAGGATTTTACTTTATGAATCAGTTCGGTACAGACTCTGAAAAAGTAAGTTCTATTAAAAAGAGAAAAATAACTTTTAAAATACAAAAAATTAATTGTATTTTCACTGTCCTCTAACATATTTTAATGAAAAATAACTTTTTAAATACAAAAAATTAATTGTATTTTCACTGTCCTCTAACATATTTTAATGTGCTCTCACCATTATACTCCTCATTCTGAACGCCCCTCTCTCTAAAATATATTTATTAATTACGTATTGAGAACACAAAACATAAATAAAAATTTCATTTAATTCTTAACAAAAATATTTTTCATCATATGTATATACTTATATTTTTGTTGGGACCAACAAATTACTAAAACTCACTTTTCTCTCGCTCAAAAATATTTAATGACTTTTTAATGTACATTTAGATTGAATCAGTGATTAAAACACAATAATATTTCACATACAAAATTTTTAAAAAAACCTATAATTTAAAAATATTTATTTATTTAAAAAAAAATAGTGAGATAATTTTATGAAAAATATCTACTTTATAATACAAATTCTTTTATTGATTCACGATAAAATATTTTTATTTCTAGTAGTGTCATTGTATAATCTAGAATTTTGCCACTCACCTGTCTTTTCATCTTTTTGGAAAATTTTACTCATAATCCCTTTGTTTTAGGACTTGTGAAATAAAGAAATAAGTAATTCTTCATCTTTCTTTTGTGCTAATATAAATGTTACATGAGAAATTGATAATAGAAAAAGAATAATGCACTATAAAGATTTTTAATTTCGAATACTGCCCATTAAAATTTGAGATATATTACATTTAATCCTTTGCTTATATTTTTTGCTTCAGGGAATACTACCTTCCTCCCATATTATATTGACTTATTTTTTATAAATATTTATTCCATGTTATATGGACACTTATTAAATTAGAATATAAATAGTTCTCATTTTACTCTCACTATTAATTAATATATTAATATTTTTTTAACTTAATTTAATGTACATTGATATAATTTAAGATACATAAAAGGTAAAATGATAAAACTCATTAGTGAATTAATAGTTTTTTATAATTATATAAAAATAAAAAATATTCATATAATATGAGATAGAAGAACAATATTTTATCTGAACAGAGTTAAATTATTTTCATGGACAAAACATCATTAAAGTATGTTAATTATAGAGCAGGAGGATACCTATTTCTTTTGCCATGAATGGAATCAAGGAGAAGAGATGTTAGTCCAAAGAAAAGTCAACTTTAACCATAGTTGAGTAAAGTAACTAACCCTATTCAGTAAATGTGACGTGTAACAGTGGTGTGGTCCTCACATAACGGCTGCTAAGCATTTGCCAACGGAACCCCTTATACTATTCATAGCAGCCAACTAAATATTTTAGTGCGGATTCTGATATTCATATTAAATTTTTCAAACATACATTATATATTTAAAAATTTTGAACAATATAAATTACTCCCTCCGTCTCAATATAACTGAATTTTTAGAGTATTTTTTAGTGTTCAAAATATTTGAATTGTTCAAATTTCA
>JAOTQR010000001.1:26791573-26806155 GCA_025774065.1 Solanum ossicruentum | reverse complement strand
GTAGATTTTTAAATTTTGCATTTTAACAAAAATGCACTATACTCATGCCCTTAAATGTGTTACTTTTGTTGTAAAATTCGACTTGTTAGCTAGATTACAAAATTTCTTTTTATTTCTATTTTTGTCCTTAATTCCTACATATAAATATGATTATTAATGGACAGATAGAACAACGAATATTATGGTATAAAAGTTGATTATGACGCAAGGTTGAACAGCATAAATTAATCCAGAATTTTATATCAACATCTTAATGGAATAAATATAATGAAGCTTGTTCCATGTTATAATTATCATTGGTTAGAATTTAACGAGTGAGAAGAATATTTTTACCAGCAAACAATGTCAATCAGTAATTTAATTAATTAGTAATTAAGAATCACAATACAAGTGCTAAGCATCATATAAATATAAATAAAAAATTGAAAGGAGAGACATTTTGATATGCAGAAAATATTAAAATATAGTTATATGGCGCACGGATGGAGAATAATTATTGTGAGTGGGAAAGGGTGGAGTCCAAATCATGGGTCCTAAGTACTAGTTAATTATTTTATTCCTTAATTAATTCTTTAAGCCGTCCTTATATTAAGCTTTAGTGTTTCACTTAGTTTGGACAATGGAGCAATTATATATACTAATCATAATTATTTTTAATCATAAAATTATTAACCATCTCTCTCTCATCTTAGGATTGCGTCATGAACCCCTGTTTCCTGGAAACTCACTTTTACTTTCACTTTCAGTCACCAGTTTTTTTTTTTTTTTGCTCTTTCACAATTTTTATTTATAATATTTTTTATTAAATTGAGCATTTAAGTTATATACATTGATATAAAAAATAAAAAAATCATGCTATCCAGTACAAGTTATTTACTATTTTTTTAATTCATTACATCATGTTTGTTATAAGTACATATTTGTTATTTTCTCTGTTCTAAATTAATTGATTTTTTTAAGATTTTTTTAATGTTCAAAATTATTCAAAGTTTAAACTGAATGTTTGAAACTTTTTCATATTGTTCCTTTTATTTATTTATATTTTTTAGGAGATAAATTACACTATATATTTATGATTATATAAAGGGCAATAATAAAGAATATGATATAAATTTTATCTTTGAATATTCTTCTTAATATGTGTGCATTACCTCACACGTTCAATTAAAATGAGATAGAGGGAGTTCCATGAGAGAGGTAACTTAATTTGACTTCCTACATAAAAATATTAAATATTATCCTAAGTATACAAAATTTAAACTAAAAAGTCAATTCATTTCTTTTTCATTAAGAAAATTTAGCAATTTATTTACCTTTAAGCATCTCTTAACTGTACAATGCATGTTAGGGGGGAAGCTAAGTGTGAAGTGAATCAATGATAGGATGCATCATTATTGTCTATTTTATATACTTCTTTTTTTAGGCCTTTCTAAAGAATATTATTAAGACATAAAGTATAGAATGTATTTTGAAGACCCCAACTTTTTACAGTCCTTTTTTAAGAAAAAAAACATTTTACAACCTTGAAAATGAGATTTGATTCCTCTAACTTTAAATTTTGTTAAGCAACTGTGATTTTGCAATCCTATTCCCTCTTTATTTTTATCAATATTATTTGTTTTACTTTACAAAATTCCTAGAAAATTATATTGAAATTTTCCGATAGTAGGTAAGTTAAGACCATAATAAAGAAAAATAAACTAGTCTTCAGAATCAAAATTTAATTAATTTGACAAGTAATTAAATTCATTATAAAAAAGAAATAGTGAGTGTACCACATGAATTCTGAATTTAATTAAAATATAAAGTTTCATGATAGTTTCTTAATTAAACTTATTGGGATCATGAGAATTTTTTGGACAGTAATGACATGATTAGATGCTTAATTTATCAAATATATAATCTTGGCGTGAGAGATAAATAATTATTTTAATAAGTAAAATGCTATTGGGTAAAATTTTCCACTAGACAAAAGTCAGTTTGAAATTCGATTTGTTTAAACTTAATGAAGAATAGAATATATCGTTAATAATGGTAAAATAATTATGTTTGTTTAATATTGACTCCTGGCCTCTTTGAAAGGTTAGGGAGTTGGATTAATTCTCTAATCCTCCAAAACAAAGAATAATTAATGATGATTATAATAATAAATGAAGTGGAATTAACCATATCTTATCTTAATTTATCATCAGTAGATTCCAGTTGGATTAGCAAGATTTTATACTCGAATATATTATCGTCAAAATTAATTAAGATAATTATATTGGACAATGCGGTGCATCTGATGAAAGTTCCAAGTGGAAATGGAGAAAATACTGTTAAACTTACCATACAAAGATTCTTTCTTTGACTTTAATATACCTTAGCTATATTTGAAAAAAATATACTCTATTAAAGTAGAAATGTAAGAATAGTCAAATTTGCAAAATTAAAATTATTTTTGGACATGAATTTTACTTTTAAAAAAAAGAAGTTGAAGCTTCAAGATAAAAAATAATAAAAAAGGAAATTTCTAATGTCTAACCAAATACACGTATTTTCAGAAAAGGAAAAAAAATATTTATGTTCTGAATGGAATATTCTTTTTTGATTCCTTCTTCTAAATTTCTAATATATTATTCTTAATTAATACTCCCTTTATTTTATGTTAACTTAATTAATTTGTGAGACAATACATACATATACATATGAAGAAAAACATTTGCGAACATAATTTAAATCATACTTTCCACTATTATTCCTTGTGAAAGCATAAATATAGTTGTACAACTATTATTATTTATCTCTTAAAAAATATAAAAAAAGTTTGAATCATCCACATTGAATTCTGAAGAATTCACTAATTTTAAACAATGAAGAAAACCTTGAAAATTTAGCTAATATGAAATCGAGAGAGTATTAATAAATTAAGGGCATGGAATCTCTATGGAATCTTTAAATTCCTAATAGGTTGGGTCGTTGATCAATCATGGGACCACGTTTAAAGTTAATTAACTTAATTAATATTTATTGTTGCATCAGCCTTGAAGGTGAGAAGAAGATTAGAGACAATAGATTATTAGTAATTATTTATGTTATTAGAAATTACTCCCACACTCCATGAAGGATTAACAACTAATAATGGCTTGAAGTAAGCTAAATCACAGACGCGAGATGTATTAGTATCAACGGTGGACCACCTTCATCGAAAATCACATTACATATATAACGTAGAAACTTTTTTTGTTTATAAATACATAAATAAATAATAGACTTTTTTAGTCAACACAAATAATCTTCCTCTTGGCTATATAATTACACTACTTTTATTTATTTTTACAGCACTTGACAGATCTAAAGAACAAAATATGAGATTGAAGAGTAGATGATTCATTAGTCAATAAACAAAAGAATAAAAATAGTAAAAATATGATTATAAGCTCATAAAAAAAGAATATGTTAGTAATTTTTAATTTGTAAACTCACGTGTTAATATATTATATATAGATATATTATTATTAAATTAGTCTTTTTTTAATCTAATAAAGTATTGTATATATTTGGACATAAAATATAAATATCCATTAACACTTTCTTTTAATTATGATGGAAACTTATTAGAAAAATCACTTTTCTTGAAAAGACATATCTTTCGTGAAAAAGTGTTGCAGAATTTTTAAATACTTGATCCCTAAATCAGAAGACAAGTTTTTCTCTTTCTCTCCATCTCAGAAAAAGAACACTATAAAACAGTTTTCAAGATTTAGAATATTCTTCAAATAATTTATTGTAATGGAACAAGGTTAGTGTTCTTATCTTTCTTATATATTGATGTTCATGTTTAGTGATTTACTTGTGATCCTGGGTGATTTCTTCAAGTTTTTCAACAAGTCGTATCAGAGTCATAGTCTTGTTAAATTATTAGAAATGATGCTAATCCAATTTTATGGAACAAGTTTCTGCCAAATTTAATAAATTGAAACGAAAAGTTTTTCACTTTAACAGTCTTTCGCTAATTTTTTTAAAGAAATTATTTATTGTTTCATCTTGGTTCTTCTTTTTTCTCTGTAGGATTGCATAAAGTTTTACTTTTCATTTTATATACAGAGGAAGATTTACATATTAAATAATAATAACTTCAGTTGGTAGCACCACAGATTCGTTACTAGAAACGAATATTATTTCCTTCTTTATTTTAATACGTATTAAGTTTTTTGGTGTTTGTGATTATAAATAATAAAACTAATCACTTTGGGCAATAAATGTGAATAATAATTATAATGTCTAACTGTAAAAAAAAATAATTCTTTACCTGCTTGTTGCAAAGTGACATTTTATGTAGAACTTCTAAAGATTTCTTTTTCTTTTTTTGAGAAGTAATTTTTGGTTACTGCAATTCTTTTGAATGATCAAATTTGGCCATGCTTGTAACCTTTCAATTTTAGTTTATGTTATGTCATTGTTTTATTTATATTTCTAGTTCGTAAGTAAATACGTTGAAAATAATATGTTGCCAAAGTAACCGCTATTATTTGAAATTTATTTACTTTGAACATAATTATCCCAAAGGAAATTATTTTGGCCAAATTATGGATAGTCATGAATATGTGATACATTTGGAATACATGCTAATAATATGTCGGTCCAAAGAAAGACATATTGTTAGGCCGTTTTAATAATCAATATTTATGAACTATGTATAAGACTATCACTTACAAGTTATTATTTTTGTCCAAAGACTAAATGATAACGTTGTTCTAGGTATCTTGAGATGGACCCACTTTTATGTATATATGTGTGTGTTGGATAAATGTATTATAAATTCTTTATGATTGTTACTTTAGTTGTGTTTGAATTGCTTTATCTTCACATATACATGATTTATTTGATTGTTAATTGTGAGCATTATTTCTTTTATCTTATAGTGTCTTCAATATCTGTCAATATGAAAAACATTCCCGCGCTTAATGACACAAACTTTAAGAAATAAAAAGCCCACATTATGATAGAGTTTGGCTGCATGGATCTTAATTATGCATTAAGATTTGATCATCCTGCGGACTTAAATGAAACTAGCACTACTAAAAAAAAGTTTGCATATGCGAAGTGGAAACGATCAAATCGCATGAGCTTAATGAAGATGCAACACTCAATTCTGGAATCCTCAAGAGGAGGTATAACAAAGAATAGAGATGCCAAAGGTTTCTTAAAAGAAATCGCAGATCGATTCGTTGTCAACGAAAAGGTTAAAACAAGTACTATACTTAACAAGATTGTTTCAATGCAATATTAAGGTAAAGGAAACATAAGAGAGTACATTATGAAAATATCTAATCTTGTGACAAAACTCAAAGCCGTTAAGCTTGAAATGTCTGATGACATACTTGTGCACCTGATTTTGATCTCCCTTCCTGCGCAATTGAGTCAATTCAAAGTTTCATATAATACTCAAAAGAAAAAATGGACTTTGAATTAGCTTATAGCTCAATGTGTACAGGAAGAGGACAAACTTAAACAAAGAAGATTGAAAGTGCTCATTTGACATCTACTTCTGAAAATAAAACCGTTTCACATAAGCGGAAGAGGAGCAAAATTAAAGAAACTGCAGACAAAAAAACAACTGATACTAAGGAAAAGAAGTCATGTTTCTTTTGTAAGAAACTTCGTCACAAGAAGAAAGAATGTTTCAAGTATGCTGCTTGGCGTGAAAATAAAGGTAAACTTCTTAATTTTGTTTGTTCAGAAGTTAATTTGGATATGGTACCTAGTGACATTTGGTGGATAGATTCGGATGCAACTACTCACATAAGTGCCACTATGCAGGATTGCCTTAAGAGTCGAAAGCTAATTTATGCTGAAAGATACATCTTTGTAGGCAATGTAAATAAGACAGTTATGGAGGTTATTAGTGTCTTTAGAATTCTATTAGATATTGGTTTCAATTTAGAATTAGAGGAAACATTTGTTGTACCGTCATTTAGACGGAACTTAATTTCTATTTCTTGTTTGGACAAATCTAGACATACTTGTTCTGTTGGAAATAGAAGTTGTAGTATTTCTCTGAACTCTAATATTATTGAAACTGGTATTCTGATTGATAAATTATATAAATTGAACCGTCAAACCTCGTACAATAATGAAAACCTACATTCTAGTAATTTTTATACTAAGTGTAGATTAATAAATGAGAATTCATCAATGCTATGACATAAGTGATTGAGTCATATTTCAAAACAAAGAATACAAAGGCTTGTGTCTGAAGGAATTCTTGATTCCCTTGATTTATCAAATTCAAAAATTTGTATAAAATGCATCAAGGGAAAACAAATGAATATAAGGAAAATAAGTGCTTATAGGAGTAAGGAACCTTTAGAGTTAATACATACAAATATTTGTGGTCCTTTCCCTACGGCTTCATGGAATGGTCAACAATATTTTATCAACTTTATAGATGATTACTCCCGCTATGACTATCTATTTAATTCATGATAAGTGACAATTTTTGGATGCTTTTCAAAATATTCAAAGCCGAAGTTGAGACTCAATTAGGCAAGAAAATTAAAGTTGTCAAATCTGATCGTGGAAGAGAATACTACGGTAGATATGATGGTTCAGGTGAACAACGTCCCGAAACTTTTGCAAATTATCTAGCAGAGTATGAAATTGTACCTCAATACACCATGCGAGGAACTCTGCGTCAAAATGGTGTATCTGAGAGACGAAGTCAAACTCTAAAAGATATGGTAAGAAGTATGATTAGTCATTCTTATTTACCTGAATCACTTTGGGGAGAAGTGTTAAAAACTGCAGTTTACATACTAAACAAAGTTCCAAGCAAAGCGATAGTTAAAATCCCATACGAGTTGTGGACTAGTAAGAAGCCTAGTATTAGACACTTACATATCTGAGGATGTCCATCCGAAGCAAGGGCTTACAAGTTTAATGAAAAGAAACTAAATTCAAGAATAATTAGCTGCTACTTTGTGGGTTACTCTGAAAGGTCGAGAGGTTTTAAATTTTATGACCCTTTAAATAGATCCTTTTTCAAGACAGGAATGCCAAATTTATTGAGGACGTTGATTATGAGAGGAACAGTCAAAACAAACAAATTGTGTTTGAAAAGGTATTTGATGATATTGATTCTACTACTGAAAATGATATGGTCACTTTACGAAATATTTTTCAGCCTGTAAATCAGGATTACATAGAAAAATAATGATATCAGTTCCAAATGTTTCTTAACCTGTGGATCAGGATTTGGTAGACAACATAAGGATATCACCTAATGTTCAACAACCTCAAGTTGAATTACCTAAAAGAAAATCCAATAGAGAAAGGAGAAATGCGATTTTTGATGACTATGTCGTTTATCTCCAAAAAAATGATTTTGACGTGGATTGGAAGATGATCCTATAACTATTAGTCAAACAAAATCATGTCAAAACTATGTCAGATGGATCGAAGCCATGAAAGATGAGATGAAATCTATGAAAGACAATGATGTTTGGGATATGGTCGAGTTACCGCAATGATAAAAATCAATTGGGTGTAAATGGATTTTCAAAATCAAACGTGATTCAAAAGGTAATATTGGGAGATACAAAGCTCGCCTAGTTGCCAAAGGATTCACTCAAAAGGAAGGCATAGATTTTAAAGAGACCTTTTTTTCTAGTTTCATCAAAAGATTTTTTTAGAATATTATGGCACTTATAGCTCATTATGACTTAGAGCTACACCAAATGAACGTAAAGACTGCTTTTCTCAATGGAAATATTGAAGAAACAATATACATGGTGCAACCAGAAACTTTTGAATCTCAAAATTCAAAGCACATTGTATGCAAACTTAAGAAGTCTATATATGGCTTAAAGCATGCATCCCGTCAATGGTATCGAAAGTTTGATCAAGTGATAACCTCTTTTGGTTTTAAGGAAAACACTGTTGATCAATGTATATATCTCAAGTTCAGTGGGAGAAAATTTATCATCCTTGTACTATATGTAGATGACATTCTACTGCCAAGTAATGATATAAATTTCTTGCATGAAACCAAGAAATTTTTATCTAGAAAATTTGAAATGATAGATCTTGGTGAGGCATCTTATGTTTTGGGTGTAGAGATCCATAGAGATCGTACTAGAAACATACTTGGACTATCGCAAAAGACTTATATTAAAAAGGTGCTAAGTAGATTTGACATATAAAATTTACACCAGGAGATACACCTGTGGCAAAAGGTGATAAATTTAGTTTACGACAATGTCCAAATCTGTACATAGAAAAGAAAAAGATGGACAAAATTTCATATGTATCAGCAGTGGGAAGTATTATGTATGCACAAGTTTGTATGTGTCCAGATATAGCGTACATAGTGAGAATGTTAGTCCGATATTTAAGTAATCCGGAAATGGATCATTGGAAAGCAGCAAAAAGGATTATGAGGTATCTTCAAAGAACTAAAGATTACATGCTCACTTATTAGAGGCAAGATCACTTGGAGATCGTAGGATATTACGATTCAGATTTTGCCGGATGTCTTAATAGTAGGAGATCTTATGTTTTTATGTTGGTTGGAGGAGCTGTTTCATGGAAAAGTGTAAAACAAACATTAATAGCTTCATCTACCATGGAAGTTGAATTTGTAGCCTGCTATGAAACATCAAATCAGGAAATATAGCTAAGAAATTTTATCACTGGACTACAGATTGACGATGGTATAAAGAGACCATTGAAAATTTATTGTGATAATAAATCTGCTAAGTTATATTCGAAGAACAATCGAAGTTCGTCAAAAGTCAAAACACATTGACATTAAATTTTTAGTTGTAATGGAAAAAGTTCAGAGTCGTCTTGTGTCAATTGATCATATTAGTACAAACTTGATGAATGCGAATCCGCTCAAAAAATATCTACCCCCTAAAGTATTTCATGGGCATGTGACTCATATGGGTATTGTCAAATTTGTTAATGAGTCATTTTAGTGGGAGTTTCTATTTTGTTTATACTTTTGGCATGATAAAGTTTATTTTCTGTACAGACTAAAGTTTTGTGAAATTTATAAATTTCATGTGTTTATTGATAACTGTGAAAATAAAGATATTAACTTTCTATTGTGATATTACATAAGGTATAAGAAAGTGATTTTGGACTGTTAAAGTCATTAAGTAGGACCAATTGGAAATAGACATGATTTAGATCATTTTGCATGTAATTTCCGTATTTGATCTATGTCATTGGTATTGCTAATACTTGTGATCATTGATGGGTTTAGTTAGGAATATATGTTACAAAAACCTCTTTGATCCAATATTAGTATTATCGATGGACCAGATTGGTTTGAGATATTTAAATTAAGATAGCAAAAGTTTGTACATAATAAAGTTTCATCTAAGTATGACTCTTCAAGAAATATATGTGGTCAAAGTGGGAGATTGTTAGTAATTTTAAATTTGTGGATTCATATATTAATATATTATACATAGATATGCTATCATTAAATTAGTCCTTTTTTGATCTAATAAAATATTATATATATTTGTGCATAAAATATAAATGTTCATTAACTTTTTATTTTAATTATAATGAAAATTTATTAGAAAAGAAAACTTTCTTGAAAAGATATATCTTTCATGAAAAGGCATATCTTTCATGAAAGAGTATTGCAGAATCTTTAAATACTTGTTCCCTAAATCAAAAGATAAGTTTTTCTCTTTCTCTCCATCTCAGTAAAAAAACACTACAAAACAGTCCAAGGTTTAGAAGATCAAGTTCTTCAAAAAATTTATTGCAATGGAACAAGATTAGTGTTCCTATCTTTCTTATATATTAATGTTTATGTCTAGTGATTTACTTGTAATCCTGGGTGATTTCTTCAAGATTATGAACAGAATAAAATCCAAATTATTTTTCCAAATAAAGTTATTATTAACGACTTCCAACGACCACCCAACAAATTTGTTGATTTTTACTAGATTTATATTTTGGGAAATTCCTTGGAATGTGGATTTGCAGAATATTTGTTCACTTTTTCTCATTATTAGTACATCTTAATAATTAGCTACTCCATTCAATCCTTTTTACTTCCTATTCTAAGTTTTATATTTTATATACATCATGAAAAATATATTAACTTAAGTGTATGTATTGACTAAATTATTCTTTTTTTTAACGCCATTTTTTTCTTTTGAACCATATAATAAGTACTATTTCTTAGAGTATCTATTAGTACTTTATGATTAAAGGTCAAGGTGAAACTAAATAACTACTTAATTTTATTTGAAAATAATAATTATTTTAAATTAATAAGAACGATAAGTAAAATAAATGAAAAAGTATTACGAGCGTCTATTAATAGAAAAAAAATCCAAGAGCTCAATTTCCATGCGTGTTGCTCAGAAAAGCCAGATTTATTTGTTCCATTCGAAAAAAGTTATCCGATAATTATCACCATACAAAGCGTCAGAAGTCTATATATAGTGTTTGTTTGAATTAGTTGATTATAAATAATTTATGAGTATTATGTGTTGATGAATACTTTAAAAGGTTAATAAAACATTTAATTTTACAGACATGCAATTATATATTGGGATAAAATTATTAAAATTAATAATAAAGAATTGATGTGTTTGATAAAAAACAATACTCCTAATAAGCTATTTCTAATAGAATGACGAAAACACCCTAAGTTTTATGGAAAAATTATAAATTTAAAGATTATTTTCATATAAATAAAAGGACAAAAGGCGGATATAGATGAGAGGAGAATTTAACATTTTATTTGAAAAAGGTATTTTGACAATTCAAAAAAAAAAAAAAGTAAAAACATTCAAGCTAAAAGTGTTTATAAATTGAAAAACCGCTCCCTAAATTATGACTAATTTTAACCTATTTAGAATCTAAGTCAAATACTCGTGGGTTCATAAAATTCAATAATCGATCTATATAGAAGGACACAAAGTTCATATATATCACCCAATATTCACCAATATATAGTTCATCGAAAAATGTGTTCAAGAAATATGACTTTACAACAATAATAATAATAACATATTCAGTCGAATCTCATAAGTGAGCTTTGGAAAAAAGTAAAATATACATAAATTTTATCACTATTTCATAAAGATAGAGGAACTGTTTCCAGAAAATTTAAGAGATGTGACTTTATTCTCCTTAAATTTTCTTTAAAATATAATATGAAAAAATAGAAAAAGATTGGTCTCTATTGGCCAAACATAATTTATGGGGATATGTAACTTTAGGCCTAACTATTTTGGTGAATTGTAAGCACTAATATAAAGTCAAGTGTTGGTCAAAATTAGGTATATTCACTACTTGAAGAATTAATTACTTAATTAGTCAATTGATGGTATCTTCTCATTGGGTCATCTGTGTTTGGTGCTTCAAAAGTTGCCTACATAATTATGGATTTTACAAAACTACTACATAATGTTATGCCAACTTTCATTTCCTTCCACAAATATTTTCTACCACTTACTTTTTCCGTCTCATTTTAATTATCATATATACTAAAAATAATTATTACAAAATAATTATTAATTTAGATAATCAAAAGAAAATTAATATCTTCTTCCAACTTTGTTCTTAGTATTAATCATAATTATTTTCTTATTTTATTTTTCAAGACATTAATTATAAATATTTCCCTTTTAAGAAATAGTAAATAATAATAAGGGTAATGTAAATCAAATAATAGTTTTTATTAATTTTTTCTTAAAAATTGTGAGCGAGTACTACTCAACTTTACATGAGGCAAATACTCCTGAATGTTATCAGTTTGGTATTCCAAAATCATATATCCGTTCATTCGAACTCATATCCTGTCAAGGTACTTTGTTTTTTGAACTTTAATTTGAAATCTCTAATTAATAATAACGGTCAAATTATATTTATTCTACCACACCCTTAAGTAGTATTTAGTTCCTAGATGAAGAGTTAATTGATTTATGTTCTTTCGAGAATTAGAGTCTGTTTGGATTAGCTGAAAAAAGTGATTTTTTAAAAGTTCTTTAAAAGCATTTTTTAAAATGCTGAAACTTATTTTAAAAAATAAACAGTTACATATTTAAATAAAAATGTTTAAGCTGAAAAAAATTGTTAATGTATTTGGTATCAAAGTGTTGTTAAACATTTTTTTAAAATCAAATGTCTGAACTACCCCTAAACTATTACACATTATAGAATGTTAATTATTGCTCTAAAATTTTGTTTCTAAATTAGATTTAATTTATTTTAATTCATCTTCAATATAAATTGATTATATAAGTTAATTTATATGTCTAAGTTATTTTTAATATTTAAAATATATAATTTTAATGAAATACATGAAATATTTGAATTTTTTAAAAATTATATTTGTAATAAATAATGACTATATTTCTTCTTTACCATAAATAATTTATAAAAAAAAATAAAATAAGGAGAAAATAATTTAGAAGGAAAAAAAAAAGAAACAAAGAGCAAGAAAAAAAAAGAAAAAACGGAAGGAAAAAAATGGAAGAAAGAAAGAGAAAAAAAAAAGAAAGAGCAAAATTTAAAAAAAATAAAAGAAAAGAATAGAAAAAAAGTATGAGCAAAATAATATGGAAATTATAAGCAAACATTAACGATAAAAAAGTAAATTTGTTGATTAAACATAAATAACTTTTAAGTTAAAAACAAAAAAAAAGTAGGGGGAAAGCTACTTTAAGATTTGTCAAATACTTTCAAAAGTTAAAAAGAGCTTAAAAACAGATTTGCGTGCAAACAATTTTTCTATTTTTTTACTTCATTTGTTTCTAATGAAGCAAAAGAAATTACTGAA
Organism: Solanum ossicruentum; assembly: GCA_025774065.1. NCBI lineage: Eukaryota > Viridiplantae > Streptophyta > Magnoliopsida > Solanales > Solanaceae > Solanum > Solanum ossicruentum. Next base: position 26,793,356 of record JAOTQR010000001.1, on the reverse strand, counting down.
TAATCTTCTTTTTTTTTTCGTCCACTCCTCAAATTAACAATTTTTTCTTTTTATCCCAATCAAACTTAGGGAAAAACTATATAAATTCAAACAATTTAAAAATATGGTTTTTGAAGTGGAAATCAGGCAAGAGTGGAGGAGATTACAGGGTCTATTTTTAATTAATACCATGTAGAATTAAAGTAGTTAATCATGATTAATATATTATTGAACTTCAATACCCTATGAGCTACTATATAAATTAAAGTTAATCTAAGAGGAGTAGATGTGGTGTCACACCATTAAAAGTCACTTTAGAAAGAGGACTAAATTATTGTATGTACTGTAACTCATTAAAGAGGTCATTTTTCAATTCAAAAAAGTACACATTGAAATATATGTGTGTGTAGATTGTAGAGAGTCCAATAATTTAGGGGTCGTTAGATTGGTGGAATTAGTCTCTCTACCTCTATGATGTAGCGGTAAGGTATGAGTACAATCTATTCTCCCCGACTCCACTTGTGGAATATCACTGGGTATATTGTTGTTATCACAAATGGCGCATTCATGATGTTAGAAAGAGAAAGTGGAAAAATTATACTGTACAATTTATTTTATATTTAAACCTTGACTTAATATATTTGGAAAATTAGAGAACCGATTCAAGTTGAAAGAATATCATGCAATAGGGAAACCCTGAGAAAGTTATGAGTCGTTATGGTCAATTATAACTAATGAGGAATCTTGTGTTTACTTGGAAAGGTCATGTTTACCAAATTTTAAGAGGCTAAATCTGGGACGATGAAGTCAAAAATGGAATTTAATTCATTTATTAGGTGATGTTTTGATAATTTGGATGACCTTATAAGACAGACTTTATCAACTTGCAGCGTTTGGAATGGATTGTCTCTTATTACTAAGAAATGATCTCTAAAGCAACGTATATCAATCACTGTACCAAAGTAGGATAAAAGATTATATAGGATGCAAAATGAACCTGAAAATAAAATCTTATGGGTTAAAAAGCGCATAAAATTCCACATTTAGCAATCATTATACTCCATCGTAGATGCAGCGAAAACAAAATTTGACAAGCACAAGACAGCAAAATGAACCCGAGTATTATACGTGTTTGACCATTTCTATTTTCACTTGACCACATTAATATATCAAAATCCTAAATCCCCCATCTTGACTAAGAATCACATATGCTCGGACACTCCACCCCAAAAAACAAAACAACTACTTTCTCCGACCAACATGTCCATAACAACAGGCGACAGGATGATGAAAGAACGAAAACTCGAAGCACGATGCCTAATCCACAACAGCAACAGATGAGTTGCAAACTCAATCAACTGTTCGCTTCACCCTATTCTGATAGACAAGAGCTACATGCTTCATCAGATCCATAAGCAGCATAATCAGAGGTGTGCAAGGACAGAAACAACAGATTTTGTAGAACCCCACAAACTAGGCTTCTTGCCACAGGTCCTGAGAGTTCAACCAGCGAATAGTTAGGCATATAAAATATGTTGAAGGAACATAAGTTCAAACCACCCTGTGGATACGAAGTGAAATGAGAAAACAGAGGACAGATAACAGATTAAGACCTTAAAAGTGAATTGCCTGAAATAAAATAAAGGAACCAAAACATGAGAGGAGATGGTAGATGCAACTACAACAACAACATACCCCAGCGCCTCAAAAGGCTCCCGCTCATTGCGGGGTGAGGGAGGGTCGGATGTACGCAGCCTAACCCTTATGTTTAAAAACATAAAGCGGCTGTTTCCAGATGACCCAT
>JAOTQR010000001.1:26778381-26791473 GCA_025774065.1 Solanum ossicruentum | reverse complement strand
AGTTTAAAGAGCCATTTTGCTTTATTCCATCATACTCCAAGGCCAAAAAATAGTCAATCTTTGGCTCCATCCGAGATGGTAGATGCAACTATCAGACAAAATTCGACAACCGAGGTAAAAACTAGGTGCCTGACCCACTTGCATGTCTAAAGCACAAGTAGAAGTACAACTTTTGGGGTTTTTTGGGTGTGTGTGTAGGGAGGGTTATGGAGGGTTATGGAGGGTTATGGAGGGTTATGGATAGGAGCAGCACAAGGTAGGTCCAACGTCAACACCACAAAATTGAAGTCAAACAACTTCAACTTAACCTAGTGCACCAGAGGATTCACAAAAGAAATCATCAATTGTCATACTATGTGACTCCAAATTTATAAAGAATATGAAGCCTGGAATTCGCATATGATTTCATGCAGCATAATGAAGTGATGATAAACAAAGATACAAACACCATAATTGAGCTTGACCATCAAATGTGGTATGTGGCCAGGCACCTAATAGATAATGAAGAAATAGACTTTAGTTACTCAAGAGTAACGTCAGGACATCTACTTAGTATAAGGTCATCAATCATGCATTGGCTTAAAGAAAAAAGTATCTGCACTACACCCCTGAATCCTGTGTTTGTAGTTGAAATTGTTGGGTCTATGATAAATGTAGGAAATGTTCCGACACACAAGGAAAATAAACAAAATAATGCCAGTATCTACTAATGCCAATGCATCATGAAATACGTTATGCACAGAACTGGGCAAGTTGAGTCAATAAATTAAAGAAACGTCAAAATGCAAGGATCATAAAAGCATACGTTTCTGATTGGCAGGAGCAGCAATAAGATTCATATTTGACACCCGCAAACAGGATAACAAGAAGCAAAACTAATTAGAAGCTCCACATTTAAACGAACAGAAAGAAATGTCGAAACTGAGAGATAGAATACAGAAGTTGGAAGCACAACAACAAACATACAGACAAGAGAAGTCAACTTGGATCATTCATTGAAACATGAGGACAAAGTTAAATAACGCATAGAGAGGTTCGTCCATGACTTCATGACAAGCGTGCAGACATGTGTCCTTATAAGCAGCTTGAGCAATCCTTCAAAAAGCATCTACGGGTTCAAATCATGTGCTAGCAACCAAACACTAAAGATTAATCTTTTCACCAGGCTTTACATTTAGAGCATTCTATTTGCAAGTTTTTTGGTGCAAACTGGTTTCTGTACAGGATTCAGATTCCTTGTTAGACATGAGGAATTTTCATAAAATGTAGCATTGTTTTTACACATTAGCTTAATAAATTTTCTAATACAACACCTTATTCTTCTTATCCAAAAAGATCTTTTCAAAAAGCGCTAAAATCTTTTCAGTGAGAAGGTAAATAGTGTCTTTCCAATGGTTACCAAATAAAATTGTCTTTCGATTAAGTCACAAATCCCCAGCACACAAATTACTATCTTCTGAAGAAAGGACTATGTCTTCTTCCAATAACCGAGAAACACAGCTTTTTAAGCTTTCAAACTTGGTGGATAATGGGCACGCCTTGCTGACCTTCTCCACTTAAATACCAGACGTGATCTCGACCAACCAAGTTTCGAAGTCATGATGTGAGCCTACGGAACATCCAGCCCTGTACTATCTTACCATATAATAAAAGCCCTGGATATTGGAAAGGCTCAAGTTCATCAGCATATGCAATAAAATCAACTATTCTCCTACACCTGTGGGCCAGCATTATGAATAAACTTAAAACTTATCATAAGCAAAAAAGGCTCGTGCTTGGCGACTTCAAAAATGATCTCAGAAAAGAACCTCGAGCTGCAAACTAACTTCAATGAACAAGCAACAGCCACTTACAAAAAAATTTCAACCATAAGGGACATCTGATATCAGCAACTTGGCACACTAAACTATCACAGTTCCCACAACAGGAAATGCAGTGAGACCAAAGAAAGTAAACGTCCTATCCTTTTTTTTAACAAGTTACACTGTCTTACTTTTTTAGCACACAATGCAGTAACATGATCAGATTGACAACTCAACAAGCAGTAGTTCGCTATAATTTTAAGCAGAATAGGATAAAATAAAAAGACTGATAACACAAACAACTTCCATATCTGCATGAATATCTTTTCCGGTATCTTTTCTTTATTGGTAACACGCATATCTACTATACCAATCAACCTTCCTTCAATTAGAGCAGCAAAAGAAAAAATAATTGCTGACAAACTGCACACACTGGATTCTAAGCCAAATTCAATGGATCTTCTCTTCAAAGGGTCTACTAATCAAAAGGGTAACACAGTATAGACAAAACTGCAAATGCACAATTAAATTTTTTATGCTAAATGCACAATTAAATTCTTTATGCTTTAAAATGAGGTATAGATATATCCCACTACGTAAGATGACAATTAAACAGAATCAAAAAGTACAAAGAAGAATGCATACCACCGAATGGATTCTTCTCAGACTATTGACAGATTATAGGAGCTGCAGAGCTGAAGAAGAGCTGCTTGATTTGCTGCCTCAAGATTTTCTCTAATAAGTTGTGGATATGTGCCAGGGGAAAGAGCAGCAAGATTCGCCAATGAAGCGACCAAATATTGCTTTGGATCATTCACATCCTTCAAAGGGTCCTCTTCTTTCTTCCCAGCATTATAAAGATGAACGAAAGTAGCATTATAACCAACAGTCTCCCCAAAGTCTGGAATGTCTGGCTCATCCAACACTCTCTCTTCCTCTGGTCTAGAGAGAAGAGTAACAATACTGTCAAGCATTTTGCCCCGAACCTTGGAATCCAATAATGTTGAAGATTCACATATAAGTTTAGTTGACGCAACTGAAGTCAGCTTGAGTTCAACAGATCCTGTGATTAACTTGAGGTTAGGCACCCAAAATTGCTCCACGATGGTCTGAAATACATCCCTCTGAACAGCATTCATTGAAACCACAAGATTCTGCAACCCATGCTTGACCAAGAATAGAGACATAAATATCACAAGATTCTTCAGAAACTTCACTGTTCTTCCATGCTGCAGCCGGTTAAAAAGTGAAACCCATATGTGGCCCATAAAAGGTGATATTACATCATAACCAAGGTTTTCAATAACCGTGTTTAGCACATAAAAACCTTGGTCATCTGTGCTGGCAGATGAAATCAGTGTATTGAAAATACCCAGAACATTAGACAGCCTACCCTGCTGGTTAAGCTCATGGGGTGACTTCCGGAGGAAGGCTTGGAGCAATCGGACAAGAGCTGGAACATTTGCGGACTTTTTCCATGACTCGGGTAAAAGGAGAATCTCAAAGATCTGCATGTAGTGCTGAGGTACAGGAGGTCTATTCAACTCAACAAGCTGAGCCAACAGTTGAAATGCATAAGGAAAGAATTCACTCAAATCCTTAGCTAAGACCATCTGGAGGCTAGGGAAAAGGCTTCCTTCAAAAGCAGAAATAAGAGTAGGATCCCTCTCACAGGCTCTCCTAATAAGAACGGCTACTGATTCAAAGAGATAATGATTGAAAATAGGATTCTTTGGGTTCTGGCATACTCTGTTGAGAACATTTGTCAGACCTGTTATGCAAGCTGAAGCAACATCACGAGAAATTTCAGCAGCTCCTAGCACTCGCATGATACACTTCATTATATATTGATTCTCCTCAGATTCTGGCTTCTCCAGGGCACTAAAAAGGTTAGTCATCAACATTAACAAGAAGGGACTAATATCTGCTGCTGTATATCTTGCTCGTGTCCCATCATCTTTGACAAGCAACAGTTTCTCAATGCAACTCGCAGCATAAGAATGAACCACATTTGACTCTGAAGCAAGGAAACGCACGACATCTGGAAGTAATGCCATTCCAACAGCCTTAGACAGCTGATTTCTGAATGTAGTAAAGAACTTCAATGCACCAGCCTTCAACATTGGAAAGGCATTCACATCCCTACTTTGCAACTCTGGTACAATAACTGACCCAAAAAAGTTCTCAACATCTACAAGATCAGTTGATACTGAACTACCACCTGCCTTCTTGGTGGCAAGTGAGACAACCAAATAGATAGCGCAATCCTTATATTTCCAATTTGCATCCGGATTCTGCGAAAACAAGCCCAAACAATTTTTTATCTGAAGGGAAACCTTAGCAGTGACCTTGTCTTTGTAATGCATGCCAATGCCCTTGAGCAGTTCACATGCAATCCTCCTCCTTGTGTCAAGATCACTCCCTTCCATATCCCGTCTAATAAACTCAATATAATTCATTTCAAACAATTCCTCATCCTCGTCCCTCAGCATCACATTGGGAATAACAATACTCTGACAAATCTGCTCCAGAATGTCATCTCTTTCGAACAAAGTATGATGAACACTAGTACTAACAGTGGTTAAGAACTTGATTGCAGTGACAGTAAGTCGTTCCCTACTAGAAGATGCAGATGAAACTACAAGAAGACTCCATACAGCCTCCACGAACCCACTTAAATACTTTTGAAACAGTTCTTCCTCCTTCTCCATATAAAGGCCAATATTTTCACACACTGCAGCACGCAGGCCATCAACAACAGCAAGACCGTCATCCCCAGATTCTTCAAGCACGGGGTATTTCACAGTGAGATACTTCTTAAACTCGATCATCCACTCATCCATATGGTCCTCAAAAAACTCCGGCAACTCTTGAAAATTCAACGAATAAAATATCCTACAGCACAACCTCTGAGACTCTATGTAGAGTTTAAGGGTTGTGGCATTTGCAGCGTCGCATGCAACAGCTTGATCGATCAAATTCACAGTTCTTTTAAACACTTCCAAAAGTGGCTTTGCAAAGTTGTCAAGACAGTATTTCAAATCAAGAAGCAACTCATTGGTCTTAAACTGATAACGAAACTTCTTAAACAGAGAATTAATGGTAGCTAATACACCATTAACAGAAGCATAATCATTTGCCTGCGTCAAAGTATCAAGGTTGGCAACAAGCTCAGGCAACAAAGTTTGCCAAGCTTTTGGGAAATCATGTTTTCCAATCACAGCCAACGCTTCACTGAGCTGAGATTGTATCTTGGGTGAGGACTTTAGCATAAGAGAAACAATCAAGCTCTTAATAAGCTCCTTTTCAGGGTCGGAAATGGGGTTTAAGGCTGGAAGATTGGGCTCTTTAGGAAGGGATGGAACCCAACGGGCCTTGAGATGGTTTTTAAAGTTAACGGCAGCAGCTTGACGAATCTGCTCGTCAACGGAAGGCTCAGCTACAAGATGAAGCACCGCAAGACCATAGTTAGATCTCTCGGAGGCCTCGGAAAGTGCGGTTTCAGCTCGACGGCGAGGCTCCGGTAACGGGGATAGCGTATTAAGGAAGCATTGAGACAGAAATTGTGCCGTTTCGAGGTTCCACTCCATTCTAGGGTTTTACAGAAGAAGAGTATATCGGAGGCGTACAATCTATAAATATACGTATAATATATGGATACAAGTAGGGTTTATTGGAGAATTGAAAAGAGGAAATAGAAGAGAAGCAATGGAGATTGAGGAGTTACCTGATGGATTCGCGAATGGCCAAATGAATTGAAATTTGAACAGCTGAGTGGAGAAGGGGTATTAGGGGGAATTTGGAATTCTAAATGGTTCTGGGCATATAATGTTGATATTGGGCCTCTCATTTTTTCCCTTGGGCTTCTTACACGGCTATGTATACATGTGGAAAGAATACTATCAAAGGAATAATTATCTAATTACATTCATATTTAGGAATAACTATACAATATATTATATATTATGATAATCAGCTATAGTTTAAAATTATTAATATTTATAGCTATACTATCACTTTTATAGTAAAAGGTTACTTTATAGGCACTAGCCATGTTATAAGGCATGTATAAGTAAATATTCAATAATAATTAATAAAACTCTCACTTCTCATTCCTTTCTCTCTCTTTATTGATTTTCAGATCAAAAAAAATCTTTGCTTTCATTTTCTTTTCCCAAGTCACTACTTTGTATATGAAATTTTCTCAAGTGTAAATTTATTAAAATCAAATAACCTTCATTTATTTGTGTTGGGTTTGTATTTTTTAGTTAAATTCTATTTTTCTTTTCTATTCATATCATTCATTTTCAGTAGCAATAAAAATAATGTCTAGAAAAAATAAGAGGAACTAAAGAAAGAAGAACTACATCCTCATCTAATAATTTAATTTATATTCACTAAAAAAAGTATTCACTTGTTTTCGATATTGTTATACAGTTATATACTTGTAATCTTTAACGTGTTATGTCAATCTTATTCATATTATGTGATTCAATTATATTCATGTATCAACGCAAGTTTTAAATTGTTTATTAACGATTGTATTGATATTTTGATATGTCAATACAGTTTAACAAAGTAATAAATATATGTATTTCATACGGTAATAATAGTATATTCACTATAACAATATTTGTATCCATTCTATGTGTATTCATATAACTTGTATTTTATAGTATGTGAAAAATGTACTACTACCATACGAATAATTTGATTTCAAATAAATATAAATCATTATAGAACTTAATGTATTATTAATGCATGTATTAATTATGATAAGATATTACTTGTGCATTGTGTGTTTTGATGTATTAAAAATAACATGCATTATATAATTTTTTTAAAAAAAAATTATTTAGATAACCTCCACAAATATGATGAAAAAGATGTAAAAGAAAAGTTTTGAGGGACAACTGGATCTTCAATCATGCTAATGCATGCCTGTGCATTACCAATACCTAAAAATTGACGATATTAGTATTACACACCTTAATACGCAATAGATTGTATATCTAAGCGTGCCAAACAAGGCACTACTAATATACTATAATGCATGCATTGTATTTACTTATACACTCTACCGAACGACCTCTTAGTGCATAAATCAAAACTATGTAAGTTTTGACTATTTTTCATATAAATAAAAGATATGACTTTGTTTATCGTAAACTTATTTGTTTAAACTTAATTAAGAAGTCTCAACAGTAAGTAATGTTGGTCTCTATTAGTTGTATTATGACTGATTTTACTAAAAACAACTCTTTCTGCATAGGTCCAACCAAAAACCCAAAAACAAACCGGGCTTGACAAGTAAGTTTCTGGATAGGTCCAACCAAAAACCCAGTGGGTTCCTCGAAATTCTGTTAACAAAATAGCCCAAAGCAACCAAACGATTGTGGATTTTGCGGATTAGGTCCATAGACTTATTTTTTTGGTTTTGACATGGTCCATGCACTTCAAAACATATCAATTTTTCACACATTGTGCTGTACAAGTCTGTATCACACATTTGATCCCTAAAATAATATTCCTACATGAATTGCTTTGCATGTATATTTCGAGGACCAAACCACTTCACATTTTGCAGCCAAAAATATCTAAAGTTTGACGCCACAAACCAAATTTAAGATATTAATTTACTCTCAAAAGACAATCTTGAGAAATCTCACACTTTTATCTTGCAACCACCCCTGGAGTTTTAGGAATCCAAGGCCAAGATCAGTGTGGAAGTGGGATTTGTAATTTTGCGACAATAAAACAAAAGGTTGGAAGACATTTAAAAACTCCACGTAAAACTTTTGACCAAGTACAATTAATTGTTCCAAAAAATAAAAACCATAACTTTTGACCGTGTGTAGTTGGGTGGATCACGTGATATTCCCACGCCATCAAGCCCAAGAACCACGTGAACACTGTGAATTGCGTTGTCCATTTCTCTTCTTTTCAAAAATTCAAACAACCAACAAAGTGGAAATTACCATTTCCATAATTCTAAATAAGAAATTATATACGGCAAATAATGATTTTAGTCCTCGTAATATTATATTATTTCAATTTTAGTCTTTATATTAATCGACTAGAACATTAGATCTCCAACTAATTGAAGCATGTGATATTGACCTTTCAAATTAACTGAAATTAAACATTTAATGGTCACTTAGCAACTTTAATCCTTATGTTATTGTATTGTTCTAATTTTAGTCTTTGTATTGTTCGACTAAGCTTATCAAACTTTTAATTAATCGAAACATATGATATTGGTCCTTCAAACTAATGGAAGTTGAATATCAATACAATTATTGACTTACAACGATAAAAAAACGAAGGGAATATTAATTTATAAACCTATATTATGTGAATGAATGTCCTATGACACATATGCACTTAATTTCTTAATATTATTGTTCCCATTCAGTAAATACATAGTTAAAAAGAAAAAAGTTAAACATATCATTCGCATACGCTCACTGAGGCGGAGCCACCTATTAGTTAAAGGTTTCTTCAAATTTTATTAGATGAAAATTTATATTATTTATATGATTAATATATTTTTTAGATATATATATTATAGATGTCAAACTCTGTTCGATAAATCTATATTTTTTATTTCTTCAAATTTTGAATTTCTTAAATTAAAATTTTAATCTTGGCACTCCGCTCATTTGTACGGGAACCCCATGAAAAAGGATTTGTAATGTTTAATTTAAATTAATTCTTTCAGGTAAAAAAATATAAATTCAGAGGGTTAGTGGAACATTTGACGCGTAATTGATGACTTTATTATAATCTAATAGTGTGTTTCATGTCTTATCTTCTAGGTCTTATATGTAGAAAATTAAGTTCGTTCTTTAGTGTGTAAATAAGAGATTTGCACCATTAATATATAATTTTATACAGAATAGTAGATAAAATAAATAATTTATATATTAATTATATTTATATAACTCTAATCGACCATCTAAATCCTAATGTATATACAATTAAATTGTTTGAAAGGACAAAAAAAAAAAAGTGGTGTGGTATGCTTTTGTGCTTTATTTGTTCGTCGAAGTCGAGGTGATTGAGATAAGAACGCGTGTTAGTGAGTTCTGTTGAATGAGCGCCACGTACAGTAATGTGGAGAACGTGTTATCTTTTACTCTCTCTCACTCTGTCTCTCTTTATATGACGTCATTGATATGATGTTAAAAAAAAAAACGTTTAAAATTTATAATATAAAATTAGATATTTATATAATTGAGAATTATTTTATTAAGAGTAAAAAGGAAAATTATTTTTAATTAGAATAATATAATATTCGTTTAGGATAAATAAAAAAAATTGTCACAAAACCGGAGAGAGGGAGTATTTCTTTTTGGCACAGTAATATTAAACACTATTGTCTCGACTTTATGCAATGTCTTTTTCTTTTTAATTTATATATTATTTTGTGACACTTTAAAAAGAGGGGAAAATGCACCGTTTTTCATCAATTCAAACCTTACGTTAAATTGAATCTGTTTATGATAAACACGAGTTTTCGATTACCATCAAACTCTCTCCATCTGAAAACGTTTTCATTTATCGAGACAATCAATCATTAACTTTGTTAAATAGAAAAATATTTATGGGTTACCTAAGCAGAGTTTATACTCTCTCCCGTCTATCTTTATTTATTTAAAAATATTAAAAAGTAATAAATAATAAGAGTTAATTTTATTAAATTATTTTTTAAATATAATAAATATTCTCTCCATCCTATATTATAAGCACAACTTCCTGTAAATATTTGTTTCATATTATAAGGACACTTATTAAATTATGATAAAATTAATTATTATTTTTTATTTTATCCCAACATTAATTAAAGTATTAATATTTTTCTAATTTAATTTAATTTATATTGATATAAATGAAGGGTAAATAGTAAAGTTTACTAATATATTAATGATTTCTTAATATTGGTATAAAATGAAAAGTGTTCTTATAATATGGGGCGGAGGGAATATAGTGTATTAAAAATATAATAAAAAATAATTATAATTAATGATAATAATAAATTAGAAATCAAATATAAAATCAAACTCCATATTCTCATTTAATGTATTATATATTTCTCGTACAAAATTTAACCAGAGAAACTTGGATAAAATTGAAAAAAATTTCCAACACATCATTTGAAAAATGAAAAATTCACTTATTTTAAAGCATAAAAAATCCTCTAACAATTACATAATATGAAATAGAGGGAGTATTTATTATTTGTGATAAGACGAAGTCTTTAATCACAAATGACCCCATTTGTCTTTAATTTTCTCTAATGTTGTCCAATTTTGCTAATCCACATCAAATCTAATCATGAGTTGATGGCTAATTAGATTTAAAATACTTATTATTTTAAAATTTTAAGGTAAAAATAATTACTATATTATTTTTTCACTTTGTTGTTACTTTAATAAATATGGAAAGAGATTAATAAAATATGAATAAGAATTTCTTATGTCCTGTTATTTTCCAATTTCACTTAAAAAGTTAGATATGTTGTTACTGATATTAGATCTATTACTCTCTTTTATCATTTTATATATATCAGTATTGGTTATATAAAATTTTTTAAGTAGAAAGGTTGAATAAGTCAAATAATAAAAAGTATCTGTACAACTTAAATATGTCACGATATATATAAGTTATGTCATTTAATATTTGAAAATAACAAGACAAAATTAATGAATTTTAAGAATATAAAAATATATTTTAAGCTGACAAAAGTGTATAAAATAAAAATAGAAGAAGCATTAGAATTAAAATAATACTCTGACTTTATTTATTTAGCTATGACGGTCAAATAGACCAGCGATAAGTAAAAGCCAAGCAAATTAAGACGCATGGACGAATAATTTTTCTCGGCAATTCCTATAATAATTAATGCCATACAATGAGTAATTTTATAGAAAAACTTATATTGTAGTATATATATATATATATATTTAATATATTGCTATGAGGCTAGTCCTCTAATACCGCATATGGGGCTATCACTTTTCTTTAATTTCTCTTATTTATATTAGTTTATTCATAATTATATTATAACAATTAACATATCTCACAAGTGAATCGAGGGTGGAGTAAGAAGTTTTAATAAAGTGTGTTAAAATATAAAAAGTGAAGAAATTAAGAAGTGTCAATATGTAATATATATATACATAAAAGAATATTTTTATTTAACTACACAATAGTATAATTTTTCGACGAAAGGGTATCGATTGACACCTCTTAACAACATGTGATTTAATCGATGGAGTGAATCTGAAAAGGATGGTATGTATATAGATTTTATAACTTTTTTATAGGATAAAAAATTATTTTCTATTGGCTTTTTTGTTTATTTGATTTATTTAATCTATTTTAAAATAATTTTCCTCTCCAAATGATTAAGAAAGGGATAATACGATGCTATTGTCAACCATGTGAATATATGATGAACTAAAAAGGGCTAAAGCAAAAAGGAAATCCTAGGTAACAAAAGAAAGGGATTAATATTAATTAGTATTTTAATTTTGTCCAATATGGATCTTTTGGTGAAGATTAAGGGACAAATAAAGCTTTCACAGCACACCAATAAATCAAATTGAGTAGAATCTAAGGCTCCTCTAATTTATTCTTAAACCAATGTGATTCATTAAGATGTGCGGCAACCCTAATTACTAAACAATATATTAAATTAACCTAAAGTTTTCAGTCTGGGGACCCCCGGTGGGCCCTATTTGTAAAGTCAATTAAATCATAATGCATATAACGCCTCTACATTTTCCCAAATGAAAAATAAATAAATAAGATTGCAGTGGATTTTCTTAAAGGAAAACGGTTTAAATTTACTCATGAATTATTAAAAATTACTTTTATTATATATCTGGTTTATTATATCTTTGCTGTAAATTATTTCATTGGATAAACTTGATGTAATTTTGTTTTAATTTTTTAAAATTATACATATTTCTCAATTTTTAATTTTTAACTTTTAAATTAAAATTTCTTTATAAAACATCATCCGTAAAAATTTAGACCCACAACTAATTTCAATAGTTATCTAAATGGTTACGTATGTAGTACAAACGTAAGTAAAAAGACATGATCAGTAGGGGCATATTAATCGTGATAGATTAAATACGGAAAAACGTGAACAATCTGAACAGGAAGAAACTCGTGAAAATGTAAAATCATACTATTTCATGACATGTGACCCAAAAACTTGTCTTGCAAGTGGTCACACAAAAAAGTTGTATTATCTCAAAACAATCAAGTGGTTTACAATATTTTATACTTCTATCATATTTCATGAGAATTTTACACCAGTCATCTTTGTTTACAATATTATAAGTTGATATATGTTTTATTTATCTATTTTTTTAAAAGCAGAAGAATATGAAAAATAAAACAATTGCGGTATTCCAATTATGTATTTCGTCCTGGTGCGACTATTCCCACTAGGTTGACTTTCAAGGCAGATTTATAACTTCGATGTGATGGTGGTGCAGAAAAAATGCAAATTTTATTTTTAAATATTCAGATCTCATTTTTTTAATTGTAATTTTAATTTTTAAGTTGATAATTTTTTTTGTTTTTCACTCGATGTTCGGAGTTTGTAGAGTTTGGCACTTTCAACAAGATTTTTTTCCATTTTTAAAGCTTGAATCCAAGATTTTTGGTTAAAGATAAAACACTCCAATTAGTGTAAGTGATGACTTTAGTAATTGACTTGTTTGTTCGGATAAATTAGCTATTGAGGTGTGACTTTTTAACTATTGACTCGATTTGGTCTTTGGATAGGGTGAAAATTATTTTCACTCCTCAATTTTATTTTAAAAATTATTTTTTATTTTAAATATCAAATCCTTCTTTTTATTTTATGCATTATTCAGTCAATTTTAATAAAAATATATTTTTTATCATGTTAATATAAAAAAATTATAATCAATAATACACTTCACATAATTGAATTTTTTTATTTTTAAAATATTATTTAAATTTTAAAAATTAATCTTTTTTTAAAAAAAACCGTAACAACTAAAAAGAATTGAGGGAGTAGACCTTTTGCCCTTTTGGGGTGAATGAAACACGCGGATAAATTCACGTGAAAAAGTGGAGTAGAGGCGTCACGCACTGCCACCTTCTGGTTCACGCCTTTCGGGTTTTTCTTTACACCTAAAATCCTTTCATACTTATTATTTATGTGGTATTAGTTTGATTTAACAAAAAAAAGTATTTTTAAAATTTTTTATATAATTATAAATTATTTTATTAAAATTAAATT
>JAOTQR010000001.1:26760330-26772237 GCA_025774065.1 Solanum ossicruentum | reverse complement strand
TAATCTAATTTAATTTTAAAATAAACCAAATCAACTCTCAAAAGAAAAATATTATCTTTCAAATTTTTATGTATTACATTATAAAAAATGATTTTTTATTTTCGGATGTAATTAAATATTTTAAATATATTTATAAATTGATATTATGAATTAGTGGACGTGAAAAATGTTGAACTTCTTTGACAGTGGGAGAATACAGGATTCTTTTCCTTAC
This sequence comes from Solanum ossicruentum, assembly GCA_025774065.1. NCBI lineage: Eukaryota > Viridiplantae > Streptophyta > Magnoliopsida > Solanales > Solanaceae > Solanum > Solanum ossicruentum. Next base: position 26,772,023 of record JAOTQR010000001.1, on the reverse strand, counting down.
TTTTTCTCATTTTAAAAGAAAACTTAATCTCTTTTCCTAAAATGTATAGAATATTTATAAAACGGCCAACCGAAGAGGAAAAAATGTCCAACCAAACACACCCTAGATCTAAAAAAATCTAGATGGGTCCTATTTAAAGCGTGCACATGTTTTTTCATCCTTTTAACCACGTGTCCAAGTAAAATTTCCTTATTTTATAAAAATAAAAAATAACTCAATGGCGACTGTTCCCCCAATCAAATATATATCACGAAAAAGCATGTTCATGTTTAACCCAACCATGGTTAAGTATTGTTAACCATTTAAACCCCCAACAATAGTATAACACACATGCAGTTGGGATTTCGCAGAAACCCAAAACTTTGCCCCACACCCACGGTACTTCTCTCTCTCAAGAAAATTAAGAAAACATCCTCTCTTATTTTCGTTTCTGAGAAAACCACCAATCTTTCTTTATTCGGGAAAAACCAAAACTATAATAATTTTTCTCAATTGAATTGTAGCTTTGATATAGAAAATCAGTTTTGTTCCAGAGCTTAAAAGTTTTGCTTGTTTCTGCTTCTTGACTGCAAGTGCAGAGATACTGGTGTGTATTTTTTTTTTTTTTGCTGTTAACCGATTTTCTTTCTTTTCTTGTCCATATATTATATATGCATTATTATGTCAAAGTTTGTATCTTTTCTGGGTATTTTCTTATAGTGAAGGATGCCCTTTAGATTTTTAAGGTTTTGAGATCTGAAAGTTGAGGTATGGACAATTGGGTGTTCAATAAAAAGAAGAAGATCAATTGTGTTGAATCAAGTTAAGATGGGTTTGTTTTGGACTGGTTAATTGGTGTTGGAAATTGTGTTAAAGGTTGAAGCTTTGGAGAAAGAAAAGAAAGAATTGTCCTTTTAGTTTGTTGTTTCATTGAGGAATATAAAATTTGGAATCTTTTTTGGGTGTTTTGGGATTTTACTAGGTAGATAGATATGGTTACTGGGAATATGTTGTGGAGTAGTGAGGATAAGGCTACGGTGGCGGCAGTTTTGGGAAATGAAGCTTTTGAATATTTGATGTCTGGCTCTGTTTCAGCAGAATGTTCTTTAATGGCAATAGGAAATGATCAGAATTTGCAGAATAAGCTTTCAGATCTCGTGGAACGCCCAAACGCCGCTAATTTTAGCTGGAATTACGCCATCTTTTGGCAAATTTCTCGGTCTAAATCAGGGGAATTGGTGTTAGGATGGGGGGATGGGTGTTGCAGAGAACCTAGGGAAGGAGAGGAGCGTGATGTTAAAAGAATTTTCAATCTACGTCTTGACGATGAGGCTCAACAAAGGATGAGGAAAAGGGTCCTTCAAAAGTTGCATATCTTATTTGGTGGAACAGATGATGATAATTATGCTTTTGGATTAGATAGAGTTACTGATACTGAAATGTTCTTCCTTGCCTCGATGTATTTTTCGTTTCCTCGAGGAGAGGGAGGTCCAGGGAAGTGTTTTGGATCCGGGAAGCATTTGTGGTTATCAGATGCATTGACATCTTCTCTAGATTATTGTGCTAGATCTTTCTTAGCTAAGTCTGCTGGTATGCAAACTATTGTTTTGATTCCAACTGATGTAGGAGTTGTGGAATTGGGGTCAGTGAGATCAATTCCGGAAAGTTTGGAGCTATTACAGAATGTAAAGTCTTGTTTCTCGTCCTTTTTGTCACTTGTTAGGGACAAGCAAGCAGCAGGTAAAGCAGTTGTACCCGAGAATAATGAGAGAAACAATCCCCGCCTTCTCAATGGAAATTCTAAGATATTTGGGCATGATTTGAATTCGAATACCGAATTTAGGGAAAAACTTGCTGTTAGGAAAGCGGAGGGGAGGCCATGGGACATATACCAAAACGGTAACAGGATGCCATTTGTGAATGCACAGAATGGTCTACATGCTGCTGGTTGTTCTCAATTCAGTAATATGAAGCCGGGAAAGCCTGGGGAGCTCTATGGTCATCAGACACCAGCACACAACTTACTTAATCGTGGAAAGGAAGAACTCCGTTTGAACAACTTTCAACATCAAAAGCCAGCTGCTAGAATGCAAATTGATTTCACTGGATCAACCTCGAGACCCATTGTTTCGCCAGCACACACTGTTGAGTCTGAACATTCTGATGTTGAAGCTTCATGCAAGGAAGACCGTGCAGGCCCAGTTGATGAAAAGAGGCCTCGAAAACGTGGAAGAAAGCCAGCCAACGGAAGGGAAGAGCCCCTCAATCATGTCGAGGCAGAGAGGCAGCGGAGGGAAAAGTTGAATCAGCGATTCTATGCTTTACGAGCTGTTGTTCCGAATATCTCCAAGATGGACAAAGCTTCCCTCTTAGGAGATGCCATTGCTTACATAACTGAGCTTCAGAAAAAACTAAGAGATATGGAATCTGACAGGGAGCTGAGATTAGGAAGCACTTCAAGAGATGCAATGGCTTCAGAAGACAGCCCGAGTTCAGAGAATCAAATCCGAGGACCCGACATCAAAATAGAAGCTGCCAATGATGAAGTCATTGTAAGGGTGAGCTGCTCACTGGAAACCCATCCAATATCTCGAGTCATCCAAACATTCAAAGAGGCACAAATCAACGTCGTTGAATCAAAACTTTCTGCCGGGAATGGTAATGTATATCACACATTTGTCCTCAAATCTAGTGGATCTGAACAGCTGACAAAGGAAAGGTTGCTGGCTGCATTCTCCAACGAATCACACTCGCTAAGGCAACTTTCACCGGTAGGGCAATAGCAGTATCATGTAGTTCTTTTATGTAGTTGTAGTTTTTTCTGCAGAGATTTTCGTATACATCAATCTAAGATAGGTGGAAAATTACTATCTATGACAAAGTAGCTGCTAATTTTCTGAGACTGTCTATAGGAGTATAATACATGTTCTACCATAAGCAAGGCTAAGATCAATTAATTGCAAGCTTAACTACTTTTTTAGTATACCATTATTTTGTACTGTTCATAACTTATATCATCTAAGATGCGCAAAAGAAGGTACAATAAATAGAAACTAATTTATTTGAATTCTTAATGTGATCTAGTTTTTCCGTCCCTTGTTGAGAATCTGGTTTTATGATCTTAAATTTGTTAATATTGGGGATTCATACCTAACTAATTTGGGATTGACGTGTAGTTTATTGATAAATCGATTTTTGTTTACTCCTCCCAGCAAAGAACTATGTTGTATTGTAGCTAGTTCATGTTTGAAGAATTGTATTGGAAAATTATTGTTGTAATGAGACAAGGGTTTTTAGGAAACAATTTCTCTACTTCTATGAGGTAGTGTAAGGTCTACGTATATTCCTCCTCAATCCCCAGTTTTGGTATTCTACTGGTATATTGTTTTTATTGTTGTATTGTAAAAGGTAGCAGTTAGAAGAATTTTCTCCTTCAGTTTCTGTCTTGTTAGTTGTAGTGTAAACTGGGGTTGTGTGTTGTAGAGTAATTGTTGTATTTATTGAACATTACAAAAAACATGTGAAGGAAAGAGTTGGTAGTCGTGGCAAAGTGGGAAAAAAGAGTTTTCAAAGATGAGAAAGTGACCACGACCTTTTGAATATGGCATATGGGGTTGGCTTTGTTTGGCTCTCTAGCTTTTAACTACAGTGGGCCTGTTAGATATGGCGACAACAATTACTACATGTTCACCATTAATAATAGTACTACTCTTTTTTCTTTTTCTGTCAACTTGCCTTTTCTGATGAGCAGTCTCTGAGTTTGGTTTAAGATAAATATTTTTATAAATTAAATCATATATACACATACACATGTGACAATAGGTTTTTATGTCATAACGTGTATTTGTGCACTGTATTGTGATATGACATTAATTTCGAATAAACAATTCCCATGTGGAATAGTCATGAAATGCATATTTATCACACCGGTAGGAAATGAGACACAAATTTGAGCAATCAAATTAAATGGAAGGGTCTACTCATCAACAACAAGAACATAGCCAGTGAAGTTTAACAAGTGACGTCTGAAGAAGATAGAAATATATGTAAATCTTATCACTATCCAGATCGGATCCACGTAGACCGTCATCAATTGACCCTGAATTTCTTTTTGTATATTTAAATAGTAAATATGCAAAAATTGTGGCAGCATCAATTTCTTTTTTACCTTAAAATACATCTGCCAGATGAGAAATCCTTGATCTACCATTGATAGTACTTAGTAGCAGATGAGCACCCACAGGGTGGAAGGGTCTGCTTATGTACTGGATTATAAGAAATTTGAAAATTACAAATAAGAGATATTCGAATTATAAAAGGCTATGGTCAACCACTTCATCACGAAGAGAAAAAAGATAAAGATGGAGTTTTTTTTTTTGGTTATCTTTAGTGCTTTTGCCCACGAAGGTTGTTGAGGTATCTGTAAACATTTTCAGAAAGCAATATGTAGTAAAGTCCCAAAAAGATAAGCATTTAGTAAACAAAGAATTTGTAACAGGAAAAAGGAAAAAAACAAACACATACACACACAATTAAAACGTACTATCCTGTTTGAGAATATTAAGGTACGAGCTGCTGCTCTAATCATTCAAAGCTGTCTTAAAAGCTTCACCGTTATGACATGCTTTTTCATAAACAAGTTCTTCATCTCTTATGTAGTGGAAGACCTGTTTATGGGAAAATGTATGCGACACCAATTAATTGCTTCTTTTCTTTTTTCTTTTTGAAATGTTCAATTTTAATCATTCAGATCTTAATCAGTAAATAATCTTCTTAAATTACCGAGTGAATTCACGTATATTTAAATGATTATATTTATATTATTAAGATGCAATTCTTTCAAGAATTTCTGCAAAATTGGCATTTCATTACTGTCCATCCATTTTCACTAAACCACCATGGCCACAAACTATTATCACTATTATTAACTACCATCACTAGCTACCATTATATATAAATTATGTATCATTTACGTCGAACTTTTTGTTTAATTTTGCCATATCTTTCCTAAATTACTCAAGTCAGATGTTCTCATCATCCTCATAGCTATCATTTAAAATTTTCTTACAAATCATTCTCGCCACACTAATCATCAATTACTATCGATAAATGTATCAAATAATTTGTGTTTTCTTTCTCTGTGTTATATCTTTTCTTAAACAATAGGAATTCCAAAAGTGTCTTACAACAAGGTTTGTGAATTTAAGGATAAAAACGAAATCAAAAGATGAATGAATGACGAGAACATTCATGTTGAGGAAGCTATTGTACTGTGAAGTACAACAGTTATCAGCAACAACTTTAATGCGTGTAGACCTATTTAAATGCTGCTTTAAGTCGATTTAATTTGAAAAAAATTGTCATCTACAGTCTCTAAGAGTTTGTGACCTCAATTCAGTTTTACGGAAACAAAAATTTATCTTCAATACTTTCTTCATCTCAAATTCTTTATCGTGTTTTGCTTATCACATGTTAAAAAAAAACATTACAAGTATGACTTGTTTAAAAAAGTGATGGATGAGGATGAACAGATATACATATTATATGCGTAATATATATATATATATATATATAATTGTGGCACACCACAAGTGTCTTTTCAATCCATTGTAGCTTTATCTTTTTTTTTTGTTTATGCCCATCAAGCCCATGCCTGCCTCCATCCAATTTTGAAATCTTCTTCTTTTGTTCCTCAAAGGTCCTACTTCTTTAAGTATTTTCAAATCCATATTAATTTTTATTTTTAATTATTGTTATTATTGTTTATGTTTGCCACACTTCTTACTACTACACCTAAAAAAGAGACACAATAGTGGTGGAATGTCATAAAGAAAATAGCGTCCTTCCCCATGTGATTTTGTACCTTAAACTTATACAAGTATATATCATGCGGTGGTGATCCAAATACAAGACTTTTTCTAAGAAATTATCATTAATGTATTAATTAATGTGATATTTTTCGATTTAGCATATTATTTAATTTTTGAAAAAATAATTTATGATCTAAAATAATTATTTATGTCATGATTATTTCATAAAATTTAAAAAATAAAAAGTAAATTATTTTAATTATAATAGGACAATTTTTTTTGGGGGTGGGGAGACGGAATAAATTTAGAAAAGGATATTAGATCAAATTCAATGGAGCAAGTCTTATTTTGGACAGGGCAAAAAAAACGTTTTATGTGTTGTTGGTGAGAAAATAGGAGGCAAATGACTTGTTTTTGTCAAGTAGGCAGGCAGACCAAGTCAAGAAAAAGACCCAATTACTTTTATTTCATTTAATTAAACTAGTCATAATGACAAAATGATATTCTTATAGAGAGTACTGTACAACACTTTTCACACTAACTCTTAGGGAGAAGAAAAAATGTTCAGATATGTCAATTAGATTTGGACATTTTTTCTTACGTTTTTTTTCTTTCTCTTGTGCACGTTTGACTAATTTGAATTCTCACGGCATAGGATTTAAGTCAATAAAAGATTATATAATAAAATAACGGGTTAGATAGCAAAAACAACTAGATCAATAATGAAAAGAGTGACTAAAATGAATAGATTTTTTTTACCGGAGAAGTCTAATTGGATACCTTGAAAATCTCTCATACTTGTTGGCATGCCTTATCAAATGAAAAGGAAATCGCAAGAGCAAGACCAAAGGTAGAATTTCCCTACTTCATTCCTATTTATTAGCCTTCTTTCAAACTTCAATATCAATTTCGTTAGCTAACTAATTGATCCTCGCCTATCTTTGGCTAACACAAGAGAAAGTTCTTAAATTTCGAATTTTTTCATATATTGGACTCAAACCAAAAATTTTTGATTAAGATAAGAGCAAACTAATCTTTGTACCAATTAAATTTAGACATGATATCTCTTAGCTTTGAAATAAGTGTCCAAATGAAAAAAGCAAAAATACTATCAACTACAAGAATGAAATGCACGTAATTACTATAGTATATACTGTAATTTTTTGGCTTTACCTAAAAGTTCAAACAGCAAAAGAATTATTCACTCAACGAGTAAGTCTAAATGATAATGATTTTCTAGTTGATTATTAAAGCAAAATTAACGCGCATTTGAGTGTGAAATCAATCATGTTTCCTTTTAGTACTTTACCTTTGAGAATCTATAATACGTCATAGATAAAGAAATATAAATTATTATACTTTAATTATTTTTACAATTAATTGATCTTTTTTCAAAGTTAGAAATAGATTATGTTTTGAAAAAAGCTCATATTGACTGAATTTGCAGCAATAAACATAAGAACCCAAGATACTAACTTTAGACTTCTACAAAAAGTGTTTGATTACAGTTAAATTTTTCAAAAGCTGTTATACTCTTAAACTCTAATTTATGCAATGATTAATATCTTCACATGTATCAACTCTTTGTGTGCACTTAAAAGTTCTTATTTTTGTAATGACTAATTTCTTCATATCAAGTATATGTATGGTTAATTTTGTTACAGAAATATTAGTGGAGCTAGTAAAAGTTTTAAATTCTAGTGAATTTGGGATTAGGAAAAATATATTTTAAAAAAAAAAGGAAAAGAGGTTCCACCGAGATTTGAACTCGGGTTACTGGATTCAGAGTCCAATGTACTGACCACTAGACCATGGAACCAATTTGATGCAAGTTTGTTTCTTTACAAATAAATAAAGTATTGAGAACTTTTTGTCAGAATATATCACATAAAATATTAAAAATATAATGGAAAGATGAAGTTAAATTCTCACAAGCTATATGATAATTTATTTCATGAAAATGTACAGATATTTTGTAATGTCTGGTAATATTACTACATCAATAGAGATGGAAGGGAGTATATTTGTTTGACAATGTTTTCAATAAAAAAATTAATAATTATTTATAAAATAGTACTTGCTCAAATAATTTTTCCGACAACTGAGAGTCCGCTAAGGTTTTTTTTTTTTTTTAAAAAAAAAAAGATGGGCTGGCTAACCATTTGGCAGTTAATACTTTTGTACCTTGTAACGTTGTGTCCAAAAGGTGGTATAAATATGAAATCCAGATCATATGTGTCCTAGTTCAATTAACAAATAATCCAAATAAGATGAATGGTTTGATCTGGTCTTTTTTGGGCTATATTTTGTTTTCAACTGTGGAAAGTCCAAAAAGAAAAGTAATCAACTCCCATCTGGCCCAAAATGCTCGAAGCCTTTTTTAAGTGATTTGGGCCAAGGCCCATATAGGGGAGAGGCTGAACTTGAGACAAGTATTCTGTGCCTTAAAAAAGATACTTTGCTCTGCGGCAGAAGCTTCACAAAGTTATATTTCACTTTTTGTGTTTTTTCATGGTTATGTCCTTTCAATTTAAATTATCGAAGTTCATTAAGAAAAAAATACCACATGTATATCATGCTGCTATAAACTGGTTTAATATAAAAGGAGATTTTTTACAATTTATGTTTTCAAGATAAATACTTGACTTGATACCTTAATATGCTGGCCATATTGAATACTTCTTTATTAAGTTCAGTCAATTAGGCACGGTCAAATTGGATGATTTAGCAATGGGTCATAACCAAATTCATCCAATTCAAATTTAACTTTTAATTAGCTTGTTCTTTTTTTTTTTTAATAACGTGTTTAGTCACCTAATTAAAAAAAAAAAAAAACCTCTTTACAGAGTAAAAAGTGTGTAAAGATTTAGAAAGGGAAATTTTTTCGTACAACAAATAAAAAAGGAAAAAGTTAGAAAGGGAAATTCTTTTCGTAGTACAACAAACCAAAATAGAAAAATCTCTCTATTTTGGCCAAGTTTCTAACGGTTCATTTTGCTCCAAATTGACTCAATGTGTATACATTAAAACTGACTTAAATCATTAATGAATATATTCTTAGCACAAGCTAAGTCTAGACACGTCTATTGAGATATCTTTTTGGTAAAAATTTGATGCCCAACTTTTGCTATCAGTGGTGGAATTAAACTTTTATTAAAAATGTTTAAAATTTTAAGAATTAGATATACGAACAAAGCAAAGGAGGTTTGACATCTATTCTTTTTTTTTTTCAAAATTGAGGGTAAGGAAAGGAGAAATGGGGAGAGGATTACAACTTGGAAAATCGAATCCTCACCAACAAAATGAAAGTTCAGGTACTCAACCAACTGAGCTACTAAGATTCTCCTATTATATTTACATAAAAATTATTTTTATCATACATAAATAATATAATTTTTTATTGAAATAATTTGGATGAATCCCCTCAATAGCTTCGCCACTGTCTACAATCACGTTAATGGTGCGTGATAAAATCAAAGAATAATGTACAAGGTACATGATTTTTCCCATGGAGAGAAAAATTAAATTTGGATCGTCCATTTATAGGCCAGTGCAAAATATTTTTGCGTATTTTTAATACAATGATAATTATTTCGAGACGGTAAAAATAAGCATATTTTTATTATTAGTGGTTATCAATTCAATGATATACAGTAGAGTACTCTTTATTGTTGGATGAGCCCTTTTGTTTGGCATCTTTTTGATGTGCAATTAATTATTCCACTCTATCTTTTGCCATTATTGTCTAGTGCTACCTTTTCTCTTTTTGTGATGATCACAATTGAATTAAAGCTTTTCTAAATTACGATGTAGCAAAGTAGAAGTAGTATTGTTAACTTCCTATCACACTTAGTTTTCTTGATTTTAATGTTAGCCTTATTTTTCTTGCTATTAGTCACTATCAAGTTTCTCCCCTACCTAACCACAAAGTATAGTGACATGGTCGGAATTATATCACTTTTCCATCGCAATTAAAAGTTTTGAAAATCAGAAGAGTTGTTATCTATTCAACAATAATTATTCATTATTAATTTAATGCAAGAATTGAAAAACATGGAAATGGTCACTATAGTGGAGAGAGACATGACCGCGACTTAAGAAAAAAATACTCTTGAAAAGAATAAAGGAACGGGAGAATGACTACTTGTAATAAAACACTACGCTAATACGAGCCGATCAGAAGAAGCAAGATGCTACATATACAAGTGTGGCAAAACTTCACATCAAACGAGTTAAATAATACTTCAAAATAAACGTCAAGATATAGTCATGATTTTCGTCTCAGCTAAAGCAATTATGTCTGATCTCCATTCATAAATAATCTTTGCTTTTGAAAAATCATTTGCTTGCAATGGCTTGAGTGAACAAGGTAAGAAAGTAAGCTCACTATATCCATCGTACTCTTACTGAAGTACACTTAAGACACATTTAATTTTATTTTCTATTTGAATATGTTATATATATAATATCATTTTTTTCCTATGTACTTGGTTCGCTTTGCTTCTTTTATCTCCTAAGAATAATTTTTTCAAATTACCTTTTAAATATAATAAAATAATATTTAAAAAAATGTAATAAGAAAATGATAACAATTAATGATAAGGATAAATTAGGAATTAAGTGTAAAATTATATATTGATTTTATAAAGTATATAAATATTGTTGAACGTTTTAAAATAATATAATGAACGAGTAAAGATGGACGAAGAAAGTAATAAACACAAGAATTTTTTCAATTAAAAATAGTTTGTTTTATAAAACAGTGTCCTGCATTATTCAAAATATTATGTGACAATTCAAAGTCAAAGAATTCATGCAGGGGTATGGAGATACTGTTGGAAGTTGCATAAATTTTTTCTTGGTTTGATAAATGCAGAAAACGGGTATCCTGTTAAGGGATGGGGAAATTTTTCTTTCAATTTTAAGAGTCCACATATTTTTAGTTTTTTTTAAAAAATTTTTTTCGATATTTGATATCTTTATTAAAATTGAACTCATTCAGATTAGAGAATATTCCACCGCAATGCATATTGATCGTGTAGTTTCAATTAATTCCTAGAATCAAAAAGTCTACTTTTACACTAGTCGAACATATAATTGCAATGCAAAAAGGAAAACAAATAATATAGTAGAGTCTAAGATTTTTTGTAGAATGTGATTTAAAATAAAAATTTCAAGTAAGGAGGTTTAACTGAAAAAATAATTAAATAAATTGAGTGATTTTGTAAGTAAAACATTTATAGTTGAGTGACTTTTGAAGTAAAAATTGAAATTGAGGGGGCTTTCTATGATAGATTTACTTAGTTGAATTACTATTGCGGATTAGCTCCAAAAGAAAAGGTTGGTTATATTCAATGTGTGGTACTCTCTGTTCAACTTTACTTTTTACTTGTCCACTGTTGATTTGACACAGAGATTAAGAAGTAATAAATGATAGGTAATTACCAAATTACCTTTTGAATATAATAAATACAATATCTAGAAAAAAGTGATAGAGAAATAATTATAATTAACGATAAGGAAAAATTAAGATTTTAAATGTAAAATTATCTTTTGATTTTATAAAGTAGAAAGGTATTATTGGACACCCAAAATAGTATAATAACAAATAAAAATAGACGAAGAAAGTACACAATAAGTTATAATTTTAGAATTTGTTTATACTTATTTCGTATTTAATGTCACGATCAGCCTCACACGTATAGATATTGTCCGCTTTGGGGCGTTATGTATCGCCGTCCCCCTCACGGCTTTATCCCCTTAGATTTTATCCCAAAAGATGGCTACACACGTAAAGTTCCAAATTATAAGTGTATTGTGTTTTTTTTTGTAGAGATCGTGAGGAGTGCTAGTTAATTTAAGGCCAACCAACAAGGTGGTTACCGTAAGTAAGATTTTATTCAT
>JAOTQR010000001.1:26740389-26756745 GCA_025774065.1 Solanum ossicruentum | reverse complement strand
TGTTGCACATGCAAGATGAAATTATGGAAAAAATATTTGGAATAGAGGGCTGTGAAAATGGAAATGATTAGTAAAGGTTAATTGACCCATTGGGCGTAATTTTAGGAAAATGATTATGGAACACAATTGATTATGCTTAATTGAATGATTAGGATTTAGGTGTCATACTAAATATAATAAACCAAAAACTAGGTTACTTATAATCCTATTCCTATGGTACGATATATCAATCGTTTGGACTTTGGGGAGAATTAAGTATTTCTACTAAAGATTTTTTTAATTGTAAGATATGAAAAAGTTTATTTTTTAAATTTAATTTTAAAGTGGCGTAGAGATCTTTCTCTCTTGAAACTTTGACTATTACATATTTTTGTGTGTGACAATACAAGCGTTTTGTTGAGGGACGGTTCCGTTCTATTTTATCTTAGTTTAATTTATCAGTTTTGTATTTTTAAATATGTTAAATTATAAGATTCTTTTTATTAATTTTTGATTTATCAATTTTTTTAACAATTCGATTTTCAATTTATAAAAAAAATACTTATAAAATAAATATGACTTCTCTAACAATTTGACACAATACGATGAGATATAATAAAACAAACAAATCAATTGAGTAGGTAAGCTCAATAGTATACAATATTTGACCTCATATGCTATACATTAGAAACCAAATATATACCTGACTTACAAGTATTGATTTAGTATCATGTGATGTTAAATTATTAATATTTAATATTTATGAAGAGATAAGGTCGTTATCATTTTATCCGATAATCTAACATTAAAAATTGAAATTGAATGAATAACCTGATTAAAAACCCATAAATTTAATTACTCGATGTTAATAAACTAATAATATATTATTTTTATTCAATTCGATTTTTCACAGCTATTAATGATATTTCTTGTTCACGACAGGCAGAGATGTCCGTACTTGTAGGATATTTGTGAGTGTTAAATTGGTAAGATTAAACATCAATTTTTTACAGCATTATTATTCGTTGGCAGAATGATTCTTTCTAAATCTCCCAAACCTACCGCCGACTGATTAGAGGATGCTCAATTAATTTTAATAAATGAATCATATAAATTAAAAAGTAAAGTAGGAGGTGTTAACTAGAAGACGAAGACACATGCACTTTACAGGAAGAAAGATGCATATCTTTAGCTTAAGATATTTATAACTCCAAACGACAAACAGCCTCCCTTTTCTAATTTGTTTTTTTCTTTTACGTACATCACCGCTACGGTAGCAAAAATCCACCGTCTCTGTCAACATTATTTATGCTCCCAATGCACCTTCCCTTCCCTTCCCACTTTTCCTCTGCCCCCTAAATCGAAATAATGGAAGGAAAACCCATTTCCATTGCCATTTCCTTCCTCATCACGTTCCTTTCCCTGTTTGCCTTTTCTGTCTCTTCCACTTCCCTTCAATACCAAAAATTAGTCTTACACTCACTTCCCCAAACTCAACTCCAGTCCCAAGATTTCGATGCCCAACTACTTTCCGGCGATGGGTCCGAACTGGATCCGGATACTACACTCTCTGTACAGCTGCATCATGTCGACTTAGCTTCCCCTTCATCCTTCAATGCTACACCGCATGCTCTGTTCAAGCTCCGTCTCCAGCGCGACGCATCTAGAGCTAAGGCAATTTCTGATCTCGCCGCTGCTAACATCACCGTTGGCCGCCGCCCCGGAAAGCGCCATGCTGGTGGCATGGGGTTCTCTAGTTCTGTTATTTCTGGACTTTCTCAGGGTAGTGGAGAGTACTTCACGCGCATCGGTGTTGGTACTCCTCCCAAATATGCTTACATGGTGTTGGACACTGGAAGTGACGTCGTTTGGATCCAGTGTTCCCCTTGCAAGAAATGCTACACTCAATCCGACCCGGTTTTTGACCCGACTAAATCGTCTTCCTTCCTTGCTGTACCATGCGGGTCGCCTTTGTGCCGCCGGTTGGATTCTGCTAGCTGTAATCGCAAGAAGTGTCTTTATCAGGTTTCTTACGGCGACGGTTCTTTCACCGTCGGTGATTTTTCAACGGAAACATTAACTTTCAGAGGGACGCGTGTCAACAACGTGGCCCTTGGATGCGGCCACGACAACGAAGGTTTATTCGTCGGAGCTGCCGGGTTGCTGGGTCTCGGCCAGGGAAGACTATCATTTCCGGCTCAAGCCGGTCGACGATTCGGCCGGAAATTCTCGTACTGCCTTGTGGACCGGTCCGCTTCCTCTAGACCATCCTATCTAGTCTTCGGCGAGTCAGCTGTTTCTCGAACCGCCGTGTTTACCCCACTCGTCACTAACCCAAAACTAGACACGTTTTACTACGTGGAGCTCACCGGAATCAGCGTCGGCGGCACTAGGGTTCCTGCCATAAGGCCATCTTTGTTCAAGCTAGACGCCGCGGGCAATGGTGGGGTCATAGTAGATTCAGGAACTTCGGTTACCCGATTGACCCGACCCGCTTACATAGCCCTAAGGAATGCTTTCCGAATAGGCGCTAGAGATCTAAAGAGAGCACCAGATTTCTCATTGTTCGATACATGCTTCGATCTGTCAGGTAAAACGGAGGTGAAGGTGCCGACTGTGGTTCTGCATTTCCGGGGAGCTGATGTGGCATTGCCGGCGTCTAACTACTTGATTCCGGTGGACAGTGATGGGACATTCTGCTTTGCATTTGCTGGTACGATGAGTGGATTGTCCATTATCGGTAACATTCAGCAGCAGGGTTTCAGGGTAGTGTTTGATCTTGCTGGTTCTCGTTTAGGATTTGCTCCTCGTGGGTGCGCTTAAATTAATGACACACAAAAAAGCATTTCACTTCCAAAATCCCCAGTTTGATTTCTTTGGATTTGGTGGGGTGGAATTGGAAAAGAAAAAAGAAACACGGTAACATGTTGTGTGTTTGTATTATCTACTAAATTAATGTTGCGTAAAACAGGGACCAGCGTTAAGAGATTTAGTGTAGATTTGTAGTAGTAATTTGTAACTCAAAAACACCCTCTGTTTTCTGTAAGATTGGGCGAAGTTGACAGTAGCTGCAAAATGTGCGGCGCTGCTTAAACTTGCCAGTGCTTTATTTATTTGATTTGTTTTCGTTGTGTCTTCATTTTGTTGGGATTCCTGCAAGGGCAACTTAGATTGATGTCGCTTTAGTGTAATTCTATGAAAAGACTTTCGACATTTGGAATGGTGAACTTGATCCAAAGTTAGTATATATATAGAAAAGAACTGCACTAACAAATTTTAACTTTAAAATTTATGCCCAAATGTTCATAGTTTGCTATGTTATGGAAGAATTTGAGAGTAGGGAGTGGCATTTAATTGTACAACTTTTTAACTACTAAATCATTAGGGGGTGTTTATGCTTCAATTTGAATCGATTATTAGTTAAAATTATGATCAAATTAATTTAGTTGGTTTTTAAATTTTTAAAATCAAACTAAATGAACAAAATAGCTGTCAATTTATTTATTATTCATTTGGTTTGAAAGTAATAAGTTTATTGAAGGTATATCGAGAGATAGAAACATTTAATATATGAAAAATGTTCAAGGGGTAAGGGTATTCGATTTAAAACTAGGCCAAATCGATTGCAATTTCGACTATGTAAAAATAATCAAATTGAATTCAATTGATTAATTTGACTATATGATGAACTAATACAAATTAATTGAAGAGTCTTTAATATTGTCGACCTAAAATAATTAAATCAATTACGAAATAACTTTTAAAATAAAATAGAAATTTATTTGAGAAAATATTTTTTGTATTTTTGAAAGTCAATCATTTCAAAACGTTTGAATTAAAACCTCTATAATTAATTCGTATTGTAGAGGGTAAAAATTGAGTGTCAACTACTGTCCCTTTCTTTGGATACGATCGAATGAAGAGATAGTGAATAAAAAAACTTGAAAAAATTAATTTTTAACCAACCACATCTTCGTCTTCCAAATGCTCTTGGTACGGACTTTGAAAAATTACGTCCGAACTCTAAATTTGGATATCCTACATATCTTAGGTTACATGAGCATTCAAGTCACTTGTAGTTCAAAACGCTTGATCTTAAGCATGATTTTGAAAGAATTCAAAAGTTATCCCAATATCGAATTATGAAGAGATCAGAATGCTCGGGAATGAGAGTTTAAGAGCAAATTAGGATACAGCTGAGTTTTCAATATTGCGCTCGCCTACATATCCTTGGACTTAGAAATCAGGTCGTTTGTAGTTCGACTCTATCGGTTGAAGAAGAAACTTCTTATTCTAAGATATCCTTCGGTTCAGGAGGAGTGATAAACCAATCGAATTATGAAAAGAGGCTTGCAACCTCTTAACCACAAATGTGACGCGCTTCACATCTATAATTAAGAACTTACACGAATATAATTTTCAAAAATCTTGGTACATTGTCACTCATACTGGAAGATTGCTTCCGGTGAGAGTTGAGATTACCAGGGTATGGAACTCGAAACTAACGAACTTAATGAAATACCCAGAGACCTTATGATAGGGGTGTGGTTGGATTGTGGTGGTAGTCGTTTCTCACTCGCGTTCGATAAGTTTGACATTCCTCCTCAGACTATGTCCCAATTCGCTGCTAAAGAAATGTTCCACGTTGTGTTATATCCTACTTGATGACGTCTACACCTGTGATTTGTTTTGAGAATTCAGACTTTCGGATGCTCTCGATATAACTAAAACAAAATGTTAGTAAAATCATAATTTGAATTAAAGATGATATCTTTTACCATATTAAATATGTATTCTTCTCTTCGACGTGATAGATAATGAATCGATATGATGCAATCATGATAATGACCCTCTTGGCAATGAATGATAACGTCATTCTCAGATAAGTGATGAATATGATGGCCCTCCCAGTGACTTGAAGAATAAAATAGTCTTTTCAATGATGAATATGCAATGGCCTTCTCGACAAATCGAAAATAAAATGGCTTTGTCAGTGATGAATATGCAATGACGCTCTTGACAACTGGAAAATACAATGACCTTCTCGGCGATGAACATGCAATGGCCCTCTCGACAACTTGTCGACAATGAACATGTAATGACCTTATTGTCAACTGAAAATAAAATAGCCTTGTCAGCAATGAATATGCAATGACCGTCTGGCCAACTGGAAAATAAAATGGTCTAGTCGGCTATGAACATGCAATGACCTTCTCGGCAACTGAAAAATAAAATGACCTTCTCGACAATGAATATGCAATGGCCCTCTCGATCACTAAAAAATAAAATGGCCTTATCGGCAATAAAAATACAATGGCCCTCTCGGCAACTGAAAAATAAAATGTCTTTGTCGACAAAGAACATGCAATGACCTCTTAGCAACTGGAAAATAAAATGGCCTTGTCGACGACTTGGCCTTAAGACGAAACTATTTATGTTTAAACTATTCTCTTGTAGGTAAGACCTGTAAAAAATTTTCCTGCATTTACAAAAAATTGTTTAGTTTCAAAGTGAACTGATCTGTGTTGATTCTTCGGTTATCTGCTTCTCATCTTGTCTACGATGGACTGCTTTGATCTCCCACCTCTTCGTACGCAAAAGGTAAAAAATATATATTTTGACAAGATATTTGACATGAGAGAAGATCGTTAGAAACAAATCTAGCAAAGGATTTTGAGAAAAATCACTACTAATTGTCATGTTACGTAAAGTTTAGATAAACATGTTCTACTTTTGACATAAATTCCTCGGTATATCACAGTTGCCTGTGAATTCCTGATCAGGCTGAGAATTTTTAAGGCCACTTTCAGACTTGTAACAATGCTTGGTAAAATTTTGAGGGCAACCTCAAAATTTCTATCCCTGTTTAAATAGCGTAAGGAATCAATAACTTATCTGAAGCACCTTGATAATTTTTAAAATCTTTCTCAAAAATTTTATCCCAGTAGAAAATTTTAACGTGCTTTGAATTCCAGTTTGTCGAAGATGGATCTTTTTGTTCAGAATTTTTTGAGATCCTGTCAAAAAATTTTGTCACAATTTTCTTTATGGGAGTATGACCGAGCCTTGTGATGCCTACGTATCCCATTGAGGCAGAGAATTGACTAAGTTTTAAAATGGGCTAATTCAAAGAGAATTGACTAACATTTGGACCAATTTTGCAAGATTTTCACCAAAGTCCAATTTGTAGAAAACAATTCTAACATTAAAGAGGAATTAGAAAAGGAAATTAACATAAATGACAAACATGTTGAGAAAATTAATTAGTTTAAAAAACAAGAAATAAGAATACAAATAAATAAGTAAACAAATAACATAATTTAAAGAGAGTCAAGGATTGGGATTTTGACCCACTTTCCCCTTTCCTAAATTCCAAGAATTGGGCTTGCCAGCCCCTTCTATTTTCCAACGGCTGGTTTTTGGGCTTGACTCATTTCTGTCTATGATATACACTTAGTGTATACTGATGTATATTGGCCTGCTCTTTGGCTTCCAACAACAACAACATACCCAGTAAAATCCACAAGTGGAGTCTGGAGAGTGTAGAATGTACACAGAACTTACCATAGTAGTAGAGAGGCCGTTTCTTAGGAACACTCATCTCAAAATGCATAAGCAGATAGGAAGGAAAGGGAACAGAAAAAACGACTAATAATGAATAACACATCGCAGTATATAAATAAGATAAAACTAACACATAATACGATAGATAATGCAAACACATGATAAAAAAACACCTAAACCTACCATCAACCTGCTACTCTAATTCCTGACTGCCACTTCTTTGGCCTCCATAACCTGAAAATCAGTTCCTCCAACCTGTAGATAAAAATCATCCCCCCATGTCTGGACAAGCTAAAGCTAACTCAAGAAGAAACTTGGGCCTCCATGACCCACCGAAAAATGCAAAAGAGGATGGAGGAGTCTTAATGGACTCACGAACGAGGATTCATATAATAAAGAAAAGAAATGAATTAGTAAATGAATAAAGAGATAAATTGAAACAAAATTAGATTGCAAGCACCATTTTGAATTTAGAAGGAATTTGCAGCAACTTTCAATCGAACAAAGCCAAGAAAAGATATATACTTACTATATCTAAACTTTAAACGATAACATAACATTTTAGAGATCAGCAGGAGATACAAAAATCATATCAACAAGTCTTATTTCAACAGGAATAAAGGAACCAGTCGGGCCGAAACAAGTAAGACCAAAACATATCAATTTCTTTGTAAATAAACATATTCAATCATCACACAAGGACAAAATTATTCGAAGCATATGGAATAACAACACCGCCCCCAAAGTTTTAGAACCACATTACTCCGTGTAAGCAAATACTTAGAAACAAGCTTTTAGGAGAAGTAATAAGATACAATTACCGACGAAATGCAACATTAGCAACTTCCAGTGAACATAAAGAAAGAAGACAACCAGGTCCTTGCTATAGGCATAGAAATTTCATAGGGAAACTCTGATTATTCTGGATCCAAGGAGGAAATAAAACATTTACAGTATATAGACTTTAGTCAAGGACATAATATTCCAGGGATTAACAGAGGGTGAAAACGTCATTTCAACATGTCTTGTCTTAACCAAATAATAAAACCAAATGGGTTTGAAATAAAGGATCTCACCTACACATGCTTATACTAAAAAGAACAAGATTAAACAAAAGCAGAATGACTCCATTAGCATATTAATAGGCTATGTTCATAAGTTAACATGCCTGTAACTCATAAATATGAAAGCAATATTCAAAGGACAAGCTGTAACATGCTAAAGCTTCAAACATTAACAAGCTAATCTAGACCAAGAATGAGTTAAGGAAGTCACTGGTTGGAGTTTTTGGGAAAGTTTTGTCAACAAAACAGAAGAAGAGAAACTGGAAACGTTATGAGCTATGGTTGATCCTCTAACACTACAACAATATTTTACCAATGAAATTAGTGACCTTTTAAGCTATTAAAGTTGACCAAAACACCATGTATAGACCATTTATGGTCAATAAAGAAACAACCAGCAACTATACTCGATATTGGGATCAATACAACATTCGTTGGGAGAAAATGAAGCTAAACGAAGAGCAGAACAAGCTCACGACCAGCAAACCAAGGCAGTAACTGGATACAAACAGAGAAATATAAAAGACTCAAAGAATACATACCTAGCTACAAGCCAAGAACTCAACATATGGAAAGCTTGAAACAAAACTAGGCCTTAACATTTGAAAGAGAGAAACTACATCAAGGAACAGAGAGTTGCATGACTGGAAGTTTTTAAAACTTTGAAATCCAAAGGATTCATTGAGACAATATGAAACTAGTTTAAGCTAAGAAGACTATATCAACATCATAACTCAAGCATAGAATGCACAGAGTATCAGCTAATATCAGGTTGGGAAGGAAACTTAGCAGGAAAACATAACATAACTCATGAAGGCTAAATAATCATTAGACAAGAACACTTCTCATAATACCAACACAAAAAATAGTAAAACAAACACAACACTAGGATTCAGTCTACAATCAAACACCTCATGCAGGACTCAAACAAGACGATAAGAATGAGACTAAGCTTATTACCTTCTCTGGAGCAGAAACTGGGACGTCGACGAGATCGTCTACACCTTCCTCGACCAAGAACCTTCAATTTCAAGACCTTCAAAGTCGATGAGTCGCTTGGAAATAGTTTGAGTGTATGTGAATTATAAGCGGATTTTGGGAATCAAAAATGGCTGTGGAAATTGAGTAAGTTCTTGCTAGGGTTTTCAAATGATCAAAACGACTGTAGCAATTGATTGAGGTTTTTAGAGTTTTCAGAAATCAACCACGGGCTGCCCTCAAATTGGGGAAAAGGGAATATATATAGGGATCTCTAGGGTTCCAAAATAGGGTGAAAATTAGGATTGTTTTTAAATTCGAAATCTGAATTCCCCCAAATTCCATCCTCTTTTGAAATCTAAAATATCCCAAAATAATTCTTCAAGACATTAGGGAAGGTGAGGTGGATGGCTCGATTTCGAGCAAGGACGAAGGATATGAGGGATGATGACACGTACCTTTTATTTTGTTTGCATCTGCTATTGCTGTTGGGACCCAATAATTGAGTCTAGGGACTTTGTCCATGATCGATTTGTTTTCGAACTTGCTTTATTCATAAAAATAATGTTCTCCCAATCAATTAATTCATGTTTAATGTATGTGTATGCTCTGTTCTCTTGGTGGTTTTAGAGGGAGTAATGCAAGTTATGGTTTTAGAAATTATTCTATGAAAATGTTAGAATGATTACGAAAATGTTAGAATGAGGTAGTTTTGATGAATTGACAAATTCTGAGATGAAACTTGTTTTCATCCTATGAGTAAGCATGATATCTTGCAAAATCTCATTGACAGTGACCTAAGTCTGCAAATAACTAATTTCAGAAGGTGTCCGAGTGTTGGTATTGTGATAAAATTGTTGGCCAATGATACTAGCCCAAATGGCGTGTTTGTAGAGTGGTCCCCAAAAGGTTGTTACTCCAAAACAAGTGATCTTATATGGTGAATCAAAATGAAAACGAATTATCAAATTACCAATATATATACAACCAAAAATATCATCTTCTCCATTCTGGAAACACTGAAGGAAATAGTCATGGCATTGAAGCGTGAAGTACTCATTGCTAGTTTTCTTTAGTTGTGTTTTCGCTGTTGTGATTGTGAATCAAATATTGTTCTATAAAGAATTCTGGGGTTTGTTTTGGATCTCAGTCTGTGTGTCTTGCTTGGGTTCTTAGCTGGGGTTTGTTTGGAAGAGCTGCAACTTAGTTGACGAGTGTTAATGAATTCTGAGTTGAATTCCTGTAGATCATATAGTAAATTCCTTGAACAAGGAGGGTTTCCATTCTAAGTTTAATGTGTTCTTACTTTGTGTCTTTCTTATTTATGTGTGTTGGAGGTCTAGTCCCTTGGTAAACTAAAAGCGTAAGTAGTCCACCAAAAAAGTACTGCATGTTGCATGTTCCCATTGAAACAATAATGTTTTAAAAGTGACATCCGTCGATAAGTGTCCAAAGGTGAGGACTAAGGACAATAATATCAGTCAGTTATGGTACACTATTTATCACCTGACATGAATAAAATCATCATGTGAAAGAAGATAATTATAGAAAAATATGTAATCATCAATGAGTTCCCCATGTGGGATTTGACAGAGCATGTGCCCAAGTGCACTATATTATTCATACAAATGTAACAACCCATGCCAAATTTTTGTCACGAACAATGTAGACATTTATTGCTACATAAATGGAGCATTATAATAAAAACATTCCTAGCTACCTCGAGTACAAATTTACAACAACATGGGGAGGGGTGTACGTCCCAAGTGTACCTACGTAGGCTTTCTCTTTTTCTTTTTTATTCAGATTTTTGTTGGTACCACAAGGGTTATATTATATGATTTTGAAAAATAGGCATAAAATTTAAATGATACTCTAAAAAGGGGTATTTGCGTAGTGGACGTTAGCATTGTTATAACAAGATTTCTTCATCTTTTCCTTTAAAAAATCATCGAGTAATGTCAAGGTGATCTCATATCTAATTTTTGAGTTTGGCTAAAGATGATTTTTTGAGTGAATTATCTTCTTCATTGTTATTATTCTTCCATCTTGCTTTTCCAAAATAAATTCGAGTATTGAAAGCATGAATTTTTTTCAAATAAATCATATATCCAGAAGATTCTAAACATCATGAGAAATTTATATCTAAATTTTGGGACTATTTAGAAGTAAGATTAAGTTGATCAAAATTGAATAGTCAAAGTATATGCTTCATGTTTAGTGAAACTATGTTCAGTTTTTAAAGTATATCATCATGTATAGTCGGAGTATAATTCATATATAGATAAGATATATTGTAAAGTTAGTATACTTTCAATGACTTTTAACAAACTATATGTTATAGGAAGTGTATATTGCCAATGATTTTTGGGGTCTTTTTTTAATATAAACATAACATGATTATATTTATTATAAACTAATTACCTTATCATAGATATTTGAAATTATTTCATTATTTTATTGTATTATATTTGAAATTAACCCATTTGGATTTGTACACTATATTGGGCTTTGCTGCTTCTGGAACATAGTTGGGCTTGCCCATTTCATTGGAAATTTTACATGATATACCTAACATATATATTGTATTTATTATTTAGACCAATATTTTAAAAAGAAATTCTAATTTATAATTATATTTTACTTGCCTTTCTCTTTATCACGCTCTCCTCTCCCCTCTGTTCTCTTGTCCACCTGAAGCCTAATTATGTTTCATAACTATAGTTTCGGTAATAAAATTTCATAATTATAGTTATACTAGCATTTATATAATTTGCAAAATATTTGTATAATTCTCTATACAATTTGCAATTTTTGTATAACGTTTATATATTTCGCTATACAAGTTATGCACAACATTTGTATAATTCTCTATACAATTCATAGTGTCTGTATATGTCACTATACAATTTGATTTGCACACAATTTTTATGTAAATGTGTATAACGTTTGTATAAATCGCACGAAGTATATAAAACTTAAATTATAATTACAACAAAATGTTTGCCGCGAACTATAATTAATTCAAATAATAGAATGTTAGATAATACACAACACATAGGAGTAGAACTCCACCAAACAGAGAAAAAGAAGAAACACACTACTCTGCGTCTACAGACACTTATTAACTGATATATATTTACTTATTCAGATCATATCTAGTTCGTTCTTACTTACGGGTTTTGAGACGAGGGTTCCCAGGAAATAACCTCTTTACTTCTATGGTAGTGGTAAGCTCTGCGTACATTCTACCCTCCCCATACCTCACTTGTAGGATTATACTGATTATGTTATTGTTGTTGTATTTGCTTATTCAGATATTTTTTTCGATAAATAATTGCGAAATCACTTACCACATTTAAGTAAAGGCAAAAATTAATTTATTAATAGTACATTTTTTTCCTCTCTAAAATTATTACTTTTATTATCCCTTGTCCTATTATAAGAGGATCTCCTTTTTTATATTGTTACCCATACGGCCAATCAAATGACACCGTTTGTCTGAGCTCGTTGGTGGTTAAAGTCGGTTAGTGATTAATTACACGCAAAGACGCAACGAAATCCTCCTCTTTAGGTTAAATGGTTTGATTAATCATATAGAATCAGATAAACCTAAATTTTTGTTGAAAATTTCGTTTACAAATATCAAAATTGGACTCAGAGGAGATCGGTAGCGGCGATGGAGGAAAAAGAGAAAATGGTGGTGGCAGGGTTAATTGATAAGGCCACCAACTCTACCCGACCGGAAGTGGAGCCCCGACTTCTCAAATCCATCAAATTGGTGGTCCGTTCCTCTGATTCCGAGCTCCGACTTGCTGCCCATACCCTTATGTCCCTCATGAAACGTGACCACTCTCAGGTCCGTTTTTCTTCGTTGACCCTGAATCCCTCTTAAACCCTAATTGATCGATTTGTTATTATTCTTAACTAGAATGGGTTTTGTAATTTGTTGATTTTGAAATTGTGGGCTCCCAAAAGTTTGTACTTTGATGCTATGGTAAGTAAGAATCTGCACCTTTTTATTGTTATGCTAATTAAGCTGTGGAGTCTTTTTGGTATGGTTTTTCAGTTTGGTCAGATACATGTATGTTTTCGGTAAGTGTAGGATTTAGAGAGAAAACTGTTTGGGAAAAGGAATAAGTATAGGATATAGAGAATGTCTAGTTGTAGAGAACTCCAATTTGATTTAAAGGGCAAATTATTTACCAGTATCGAAAGCAATAGGTATCAACTATATATAAAGAATGTTATATAGCTAAGAGTGATTTAGTTGAGTGATGACAAATGCCTATCGAAATCAATAGAGCAGGACTTCTCGATTGAAGGCTATAGGAACTTCAAATTTCATACCAGCTGATGTTTAACATTCATTGTGGACACTTACTCTGTTAATGGTATCTATCTTCTGCAATTTCTTTGCCCCAAAGCAGAGAAACATCAATTTTATCTATTTGTTAGCTTTACATGAAGAATCCATTGAGCAGATCTCTTTTATGTTGGAGATAGAAGCTGAATATGTTCATTCACTTTTATATTTTAGCCAGTAAACACAAATTTTTTTAGTACATCTTGATCCATTTCTTTAGTCCACTAAAGAGAGTTTTCAATAGTGCAATTGGACTCCCTTTTCATGGTATAGTTTTTTCTCAGGGCCTTCGAATGGATTTTTATGAGAATGGTATCTGTTAATTATCAATAGGAGGCACTAGCTGTGAAATATTCTTTCATCTTTCATCACTTCAATCTTCTGAAACTTTATATGTTAATAGTATGTACAAGTGAACGCATTGAAGATTGTTCATGTTGGATTTAAAATAGGATGTAGAATTAATCCAGAGGGTTTGGGACATTTTTGGGAACTAAGTGGGGCCATCTTCATACATCAGTGGAGTGATTATTTTGGTCATTGATTAAAAATGTTAGATTAGTTGTACTTTGAAGGGAAAACTCACTTTTAGATTTCAGATATAAACTGGTTCATGATAGTCTACAGCATACTTGGGTTTTATGGTTTTTAAATTGGGTATAGCCAGGATGTTGTCCAAATTCCTAGTGTAATATTTATTCCTTTTTATACTTGTCATAAATACTTGCAGTTCAAACATTTAGCTACTTAATTATCCAAGGTAAAGGTATTCTCTTAAGAAGCATATTAAAGCCCAAGATGAAACATAATAAATGATGCCGTCGTACGTTGTTGATTTTTTTTCAAGAAGACTTGAGTAGAATTTGAGTGGGAGTATTTACATGGATGATTCTTCTAATCATTAGTATGGTTTCTCTCCAGTTATGGTCTAGGATATTTTCCTGATTCTCAAACTATCTATTTCTTGTGATAGATTGATAATCGGTGTTAAGCTTCATTCTTCCCATGATGTTTAGAAATGAATTGTCATATTTGTGCATCATCTCCTGATATAACTTGTTTTATGGGTTTGTCTTGACAGGTACGCTATCTTGCTCTTCTCATAATAGATGAACTCTTCATGCGCTCAAAACTTTTTAGAACTATCGTTGCCGAGAACTTGGATCAGTTACTCACTTTAAGTGTTGGGTTCAGAAGGAATCTGCCGCTTCCACCTCCTACGTCTGTTGCTTCTATATTACGCCCCAAAGCAATTGAATTCTTAGAGAAGTGGAATTCTTCATTTGGCATTCATTATAGGCAGCTCAGGCTGGGGTATGACTATTTGAAGAACACCCTCCGCTTTCAATTCCCAAACTTGCAAGCAAATGCAGCCAGGATTCGGCAGGAAAGGAGGGAAAGAGAGATGAGGACAAAGGAGATCCTGCTGAAGAAGTTTGAAACCTTGAAGGAGAACCTTACTTCTATAAAAGATGAAATTCAGTCAACAGTTGATGAAATTGGCGAGTGTTTGAACATTTTAAGCACAAAGGAGGAAGAAGATATATTGTTGGCTCCTTTAGATGATGAAGAAAATATGGAGTTCCGCAACTCCGAACTCCGACAAATCCGTCTTGATTCCTTGAAGGAGGGGGAAAAGATTAAAGTGGACAGTGAGAATGAAGTTGTGTTTGATGCATTGAGGGAACTATTCAAGGTTCTAGTAAAAAACCATCTAGTCACAGTGCAAGAATGGATCTCTGTTCTCGTAAGAGTGGAAACAACAGACACTAGGTTCAGGGACTCCACATTAAGGGATTTTATTGATATTCGTAATCATCTCAAATCAGTGAAGAAAAAATGTGAAGAATCTGGTTGTACACTGCCTAAAACTAGAACTGCTGAGGATGAAGACATATGGGAAGAGGGTAATGTGGAACCAGCAAATGGAAAATCATTTAGAATGCCTGACGGAGGTGAGGATTGTTCCTTGAATCTGAATTTCAATGGAATGAGAGGTGAAGCTCCTGAATGTAGTAATCTTAGTGTTAAGGGAAAGGAGAAGTTGCAGGAGGCCAATAGTGGCAGTGAAATTAACACCTGTAGAGGTAGGCTTTTAGCTGAAGCTCCCATTATGAAGTGGGGTTCTTTCCTGGATGATTGGGGATCAAACAGCAGGGATGTTTTGGCGAACCAAAGAGGATTAGATCTCGACGGCCACTGGGGTAGGGTGGACCATGATGCGGTGATTCCTGCTGAAAAAATTGCAGAATTGAAAGTCCATGCAACTCTTTATAGAGAAGACCCTGTTGAAATCCAACCATGTCGAGCCCCTTTGAGAAATGGAGGACTGTGTCAGAGGAGGGATTTGAAAATTTGTCCCTTTCATGGACCTATTATTCCTCGAGATGACGAAGGCAAGCCAATTAATACAGGATCATCAATAGAAGATCAGGCCGCACAGTTGGTGGAGCAACAAGAGCCTATCAATACATACCCTTCAGTAGAGGAGAAAATACATGATTTGGATGATAAACTTGTGGAAAAATTAGCCAAGCAGGCTGTAAAAAATGTCCGGCAAAGAGATAGAGAGGAGATAAAGAAGAGAGAGCAGGATAAACGAATGTTGAAGAGGGCAAAGCTTGCAAAAGTTCGAGAACATAATCAAGAAGTTCTATGCGATGCTGCATTGGCATCAACCACAAGATCCTTATATGCTGGAGAAGATCAGGATAGATCGTCTTTATCTAGATCTTCATCCACGAGTAAGAAAGAAACACTGGCATCTATGTTAAAAAAGAAAGTAACTGCCAAAGATAGATTGAGTCAAAGGCTTCTTAATGCCCCTGCTAGAGATGCAACAGTACGGCAGTTAACGGTGGCTGAGGATGCTAATTACCGTGAAGCCTTTCCTAATCAATGGTAACTTAGTGTTGTATTTTTTTGTAATATGAGGTTGCTTCTGGTGGTTCAAAACATTCTTTTTCTTGTTCTGTCCCACATCTGCTTAGCTTTTAGGTTGTCAAATTGTAAATCTTTACGTTGTACATTGGAACTTCCTTTTCCCAATAAACGAGGAGAAATTTTGTCAATCTCTATGGTTTTACATGCATTGCATGTGTTTTTCTTCTTAGCCTTTACTCGTCATACATCGATAAGAAAAATCTTCAGTATTTCTGGAGGCGTAATTTTCTGGTTGCCATGTTCTTGGATATACAGTCATTCAATCCACACAATATCAGACTGAACGAACAAAGCAGATCTTGAATGTGGTTGATGTGATTCCGTGTCTGATGATGGTTGTACAACTTCCTAGACAAAACATACAAACTTTTGATAGATTGATTATTGGCATAATACATAAAAATGACCCTTAACTTGGCAAAACTTTTTAAGTTGGAACTTAAACTTTCATAGTGCACAAAT
>JAOTQR010000001.1:26711834-26740289 GCA_025774065.1 Solanum ossicruentum | reverse complement strand
TTGTGCACTATGAAAGTTTAAGTTCCAACTTAAAAAGTTTTGCCAAGTTAAGGGTCATTTTTATGTATTATGCCTTGATTATTGGTTCCTCTCTGAATGACTGCTGTTGTTAAAATATTTAGAGAAACAAGTTGCATGGGATGTGGGGGTCAACTTGCACATATTTCATGGGATAAGTCGCACCACCGTATAACTCTGTCCATTAAGGCCTTGATGATTCTATCCCTGATCACTCTTATGGCACTTTTTGGAGTTGATCTTTTGTAAGTTGAAAAATAAAGTTCCAAGATCAACCTATATCTCAGGTAATTTTTCTTAACTCGTGAAATGATATCATATGTCTAAACTAGGGGTGCATTATCCTCAAATGCAAAAGTCAGGGCTTTGGTGTAAGAATAAATCAAGAAACTAAGAGAGTTGCAATTATTGAATAAGATAGTAACAACTACGCAGAGGCAACTACCAACTAAAAGTAAGCTGTCAAATGGAAATATGCAGGAAACTTGGTATACTTATCCTATCCTGTATGTCACTATGTTTTTTTTATTCTTTCTCTAAAGGCTAAGAAAGCTACATTCTCCCTCCATAAATATGGCTTATCTATTCCGCTCAATATTCTGATTTTTGACATCACAAAAGCAGATTCCATATCTACGGTGGAGCCAGAATTTCTTCAAGGGAGTTCAAAATTTTGAGAAGTAGACACATGAACTAATTGAAGGGGGTTCAAAATCTATTATATATGTACAAAAAGAAATATTTTTATCATATATAAATAGTATTCCCTCCGTTTCATTTTAATTTGATTGTGAGGTAATGCATATATACTAAGAAAAACAGAAAAAATGTAGACCACATTTTTCATTATTGCCCTTTGTGAAGTCATAAATATGTAGTGTAATTTACCTCTTAGAAATTATAAAACTTCAATAAATGAAATGATAAATATGAAAAAAGTTTCAAATATTTATCTTGAACTTTGAAGAATTAACTTTTTGAACATTGAAAAAAAAACTCAAAATCCAACTAATTTGAAATGACGGAAGCATGATTTTTCGTTTAAGGGGGCCTGGATGAACCCCTAATTACAAGGTGGCTCCGCCAATAGTTGATATCAAGAGATTCTAAAGCCATGTGATGCTTGATATAAAAGCTTTGCCAGTGAAAGATAACAAATACTCAACAAAATAATTTAGACATAGAAAGTTATTAATTTTGATATAATTTTGCTTCTTTAACTCGATTAGCAGAATTCCTCCCCATGCTATGAGTGAAAAGGAAAGTAATGATGCATTTTGAATAAAATATATGTATAACTTGAAGAGAGACTTTTCGTATTCTTTAAGGTTCAACCAAACTTACTCGAACATTATTTTTTTTTCTAAAGAAGCTTGCTTATGAGTTATGACATTTAACTGACCTAAGGTTTTTTCAGGCAGTGAACTACATATAATTCAATTGTGAAACTTCCAGTACTCAAATTTAACAAAAACAAAAAAGTATGCATGTTGAGTTGACACTTGTTATTGGTTACTCTTTTCCAACGCATGATGGGTTTATTCTTTTCTTTCTTGAGCCAATAAGTGCAGTGAAAAAGTCAAATGCCCAATAACTAAAAAATTTAAAAAAAGGAAGCCAAGATGCTGTCTTGCAACTATTTGCTAGTGGTTCATCCACTTCTAAGTAACTTTTAACCCAAGTTTTGCTTTTATTCCACTAATAATAACAAAACTAAATTTCAATACTTTAACTCATGTTTGTTAATATTTCTTATAGATTACTATTATGAACTAAACTGTAAAGATTATTAGGTAATTCAGATTGTCAAACATAAACAATCTAACATGTAATTCTATGATTAATTCAAGATTGTAAAACTATATAATTTTCACACTACATATAAATTTAGTCAAGAAAACATACCAAAATCAGCCAAGAGATCTTGACTTGGTTGCTTGTGCGAAAGCTTTTTGCTTGTTCGAAAGCCTTTTGCTTGTTCTTGATTAGATATTAGTTTTTCTCTCTCTTGATCTTATACTGATTTCTTTCAGAATGACTGTTGATGAAAACTGCAATAAACTTCAGTATTTATAGGCAAAGAGAGGACTAGATACTTTAATCCCACTTTCCATCATCATGGGTAGGGAAAGTTATGCCATAATAACCGCCATAACTTCCCGCTATCATGCCCCTTAACCATCCATTATCATCCCATAAACTCCACTAATATACCCACAACTTCCTATTAACATAAGTAGTGGATGGTGGTGAGAAGTTATGATAAAAGTGGTGGGAAGTTATAGTAACTTCCACCAATCATAGTGGATGATGGTGGGAAGTTACAATAACTTCCACCAACATGAGTAGTGGGCAGTTTAACAACTTCTCTATACATTATTTGTTTGAATTTAGTTAGTAATTATTAAACCAAGTGAATATCAACATGAGTCATAAAATTAACACACGTGGACCAACAAAACTAACATAAACTTCTTGGTTCTATATGGATCGATTGTTCATAAAGCTACACATTATATTTGACGAAATTGACTCAATGAAATTATCAACAATATTAAAAGTTATGTTTTTTAAAAAAATCGTATACCAATTAAATCTTGATATTTATCGACTTACATGTACTTGTCATGTTTTATTTAGTAACATGGATTAAGGGAGTGGTTTGAGGGGGCGCAGACAAAATATTTATGTTAATTAAACAGTCTTTGTCTTGATAAATGATACATTATACTTGAATGATGAGTATAAAACACAGAAGGAATCTCATCACAAATCATCTTAGCGTGAGGGAACACAAGTATAAGTTAACACTTCCACCGACTTTCACCGCCTATCTTTACTTATTCACTATACTATTTAGGAATGTTTCATAATATTTGTATACTTTATGAAATTAAGAGATAATTTTGCATATAATTTTTAATTTATTCTTATCATTAATTATTACTCCCTTCGTCACATTTTATGTGATACTTTTTGACTTGACACGGTATTTAAGAAAAACAAGACTTTTGAAACTTATGGTCTAAAATCATTTTATATATTTATGTGGCTGAGAATCATTTTATTAAGGGTAAAATAACAATTCTAAGATTAAATTATTTCCAATTGGAGTAAGGTGATATTCTGTTGGGATGGATTAAAAAGAAAAGTGTGTCACATATAATGAGACAAAGGGAATATAATTTTTCTATGAAATTTTTCAAGATATTATATTTATTAATTAAAAAGTGATTTGATAAAATTACTATTATTATTTACTATTTTTTTAATTGTTTTGTCAAGTGAGCAAGGATAAATAAAAATTGATGGAGAGAGTGGTTAAACTTGGATTAGAATAAAGGTAAGATCATTTATATAATGGACCTAAACCAATTTAAAATTAAGATATAATTAACTAATTAGTTGATAAAAATAAAAAAACTAAAAAAAGGGGAAAAGCACCGTCCTTTTTCCACCTTCCCCAAAGACAAATTCCAAACCCTCCTCCCCACCATCCCGCTCCTCTGTTTTTCTCTTTTTGAAAATCAAACAATTGTTTAAAGTTTAGGACCCCCACCCATGAAAACCCACCAATAATTCCAGAAAATACTCAAAAGACGATTTGTTTTTATTAGTTCTTGATTTTGATTCAATCAAGAATTGAACATATTCTTGTTTCGTGAATGGAGTTTGATAGCATTGAATGTGTATCATCTTCTGATGGTATAGAGGAAGATGAGATTTCACAACTTCATCCGCACATCATTCGTTCTCAGTTTTCGTCCTCAAAGACGACGACTCACAAGAACAACAACAGCAACAACAACGGAAGCAGCATCTTATGTGATGGAAATAACGGGGGAATTGCAATTCATCCAGCGACTAGCGTTCACGAGCTTCTTGAATGTCCTGTTTGTACCAATTCTATGTACCCTCCAATCCATCAGGTTCGACCTTTTTCCTCCTAAAATGTTCTGAATTGACAGGGTTAGGTAAATTTGCTTGCCTTTTAATCAAATTCACAAGTTTTGGTAAGTTATATTCCATATTTTGCAATTTTGGGTTTTGGGCTTCCCGATTCGTTTGATGGGATTGAATTTTGTTGGGTCAGTTGATGTTCCAAACTATGCAATTTTGAATTTTGGGGGTTTCCTTGATCCGTTTGATGGGTTGATTGAGGAAATGTTGACTTTTATTTCTCGGATTCTTCTATATATTTTCACTGATTTTCCGAAATAATTTTTCCTATGAATACTTCTTTGCGGCATGATTGTTTCAGCAAAGATCCTTTTTCTCTAGAAAACGTTCATTTATTTTCTGTGACCATATCTTTTTTTCTTCAATTTTCTTTTTTATGTTTTTCCTATCGGGTGGAGAGATGATGTAGATGTGATAATTTGTTTGTGTTTAGTGAATGAATTAGGTTTCGGGGAGTCATTTTCGAGTCTTTGGAGCTCGAATCATTACATTGGGTCTCATGAGTTTGTTTTGCATGAGGTTCTTGTTCATTTAGAATTATTGAATGGCAGGAGAAGTTCACTGAGGTAGTTTAGGAAGACGGGCATCAATCAATAATCCAGATATTTGGACTTGTCGTGGAGAATCCATAATGACTTATTGAGTCATCCTGCTGGTTTTTAATTCCTCCACTGAGGTGGTTTTGGAAGAAGGGCATCGACCAAAAATCCAGAAGTTTTGACATTTCGTAAAGAATCAATACCTTTGGCTTATTAAGTCATCGTGTTCTTTCTTAATCTCCTGCTCCATGTTTAAATATTTCTATGAGAGATTGTGTTTGTTATAGGTTATTTTTACCAAATCTGGTCTATTTGTATCTTCCTGGCTCCTGCAATGTAGGATCAACTTCAATGGCTAATGGGAGAAGTGGCATGCTCACACTCATACATATTAAAGAAGTAGGTATAAGATGACTGACTGTTCTCAGAATATGAAGTCGGGGAACACCAATTATGTATTCTGTTAAGAGGTAGCTGGGAGAGAAATTTAGGACGTTGCATTGAGGAGGAGCGTTTGCGCTTTCATGACTCAGAATGGGATGTGTGTTGCCTTGTTTCCTCTCTAGTAAAGGTGTCACTGATGTGTTTTATCTCCAATTATTTAGCAGCTGATATTTTATCTTCATATGGGTTGTGTTCAGTTAAATCAAGTTTCAAAAGTAACTATATTCCACCAGCTTCGTGGATTTATGTGAAGTGTATACACTGAAAAGTCTAAATTCTTTTACAGGCTTGCAAATTCTCAGTTCTCTGATTGTAGTAGGCTTGTCAGCATCTGAGTATAGCCCATGGAATCAGAGTGGGGAGTATAAGCCAAAGATGTAGAATCAAGATTACCTTCCATAAATAAAAGAATTTGTCTTTGATAGTTTGATTGGCTATAGCAGTTTAAATATTGATTTATTGTGACCTAGAGTTATCCCTGAGGCATTTAATTTTGCCTATAGTCATCTGCCGTAAATCCATCTTTGGTAGTTGGAATATGTTTTTGCACTTTGAGCATTCAATTGTCCAGGGATGGGCAAGATTAGCTTCCTCGAATGGAGTCTTTTAGCATGCCGGAAAATTGTTTAGATAGAAAAGCATCATTATAATTCCTCTGGTATATGGTTAGTGAAGCAATGTACTTTTGTATTATGGGGTCTGTTTATTAGTTAAATGGCAAAGTTAGAAGTTGAAACTGAATTATTTTTAGAAATATCCGTGTCCTTTATATATTGGGTAGCGATGTGTATGGTTTGAATCGTATGGATCACTTTCATATTTAAGCAAGTGGTTGTTCTTAGGGTAGTTTCTAGCAACTAATGCCTCCAAAGGTGATGCATTGACTTTTTTCTGTAAATAAAAGGAACTTTCTGAATCATTAATAGTCCTGTAATTCTATTGTATATTTAGAGGCTACTTTAGCAAACACAGATACTAAAATGAGTGTTACAACTAGTTAAGTCGAAGTAAATTTAGGTAATGATAACTGGGAGCTCTGAGAATCTTAACAATTTCTACCTGCCTTATCATATTCATGTGTGTTGCTGCAGTGTCATAATGGGCACACTATCTGTTCAACATGTAAAGCCCGGGTACACAACCGATGCCCCACTTGTAGACAGGAGCTTGGTGATATCAGATGTTTAGCATTGGAAAAGGTGGCTGAATCACTTGAACTACCTTGCAAATTTGGCTCTCTTGGATGTCCGGAGATATTTCCTTATTACAGTAAGCTGAAACATGAGGCATCCTGTAATTTTAGACCATACAATTGCCCGTATGCTGGGTCAGAATGTGCCGCTGTTGGTGATATTCCTTATTTGGTTACTCATTTGAGAGATGATCACAAGGTAGACATGCACTCTGGATGCACTTTTAACCATCGCTATGTCAAATCTAATCCCCGAGAAGTGGAAAATGCCACGTGGATGTTAACGGTAAGTTGAATATCTTCTATTTATTTTCGAGTTAAAGTACGCTGACCTTGTCCACAATTTTGAGTCTGACAACATAATTGGATCCATATATAGTTATAGTTGCCGTAGACACTATTTTAGGCACTTGCGTAGAAGTTATGGTTGCATCTTCCATGTAATTGTATTCATCAGGATTCTCTTCTCACTTGATGGTCTGTCGGGCTGTCCCAATTTAAAGCATCTCATAAGGTTTCTTGACTTCTCTGTCCATATAGTTTTTCAATTTAAAATTTCCCAAAGGAGGATTCCAACTGAAAATTTCATGTATCGTGCTAATGTTTCTCCTTCAGGAACTATTTCCAAAGCTAGTTGTACAAAATTAGACTGACTTTGGTCATGTTTTCCAGGTTTTCAATTGTTTTGGTCAGTACTTCTGTCTCCATTTCGAAGCATTTCAGCTTGGAATGGCTCCTGTTTACATGGCATTCCTCCGGTTCATGGGAGACGAGACAGATGCACAAAACTACACCTACAGCCTGGAAGTTGGTGGAAACGGAAGGAAGCTTCTCTGGGAAGGTACACCTCGAAGCATAAGAGACAGTCATAGGAAAGTTAGGGATAGCCATGATGGTCTCATCATACAACGTAACATGGCCCTTTTCTTCTCCGGAGGGGACAGAAAGGAGCTCAAACTACGGGTGACTGGAAGAATATGGAAGGAACAACAGAATCCAGATGAAGGAGCATGCATACCAAACCTCTGTAGTTAATGCTAGTTGCATTTCAAATCTGTTGAGTTTTGTTATTCTTGCCTCTGTCCTATGTGCTGAATTTTTGGCTTAATGTCACTGTTTCTTGGCTAATGTCATAATTAAATTGAGATCTCCCATAAAATGTATGAAAGCTAAGTTCTTGTCCATCAATTAATAAGTTTTCTTGCCAACTTCATGTGCTACAATGATCTGAGTTATTATTCCTATCTAGTATTCGAAGTCACTAGGAACTAATCAAGATTTACATTGGACAAAAATTTTCTGGGTTGATTATCAGAAACAGAATTTTCCAAAAATTGATTGAGAGAGACGAGATTCAGATCAAAATTTTATTTCCAACTAAAATGATTTTGTTGGCTACGTATATGCTATAATTTTATCACATATTTTCAACATTTGTTAGCTTTTTGTTTTAAAAAGAATAAAAAAACAAAACAAAACAGAGTTTGTGAGAAAGTCGGTGAGGCTTTTATCAGGGTTTAAGCTTCTCGTCTTGTAATACTCCTATTTTCGAGTAATACTATGAGCTTGCTGACAAGTTTAATTCTCTATCCCCTTCAAATTTCTTCACCCAAATTCGGCATCTCAAAATGGAGAAAAAGAACCCCTTCAGCACGCAATTCCAAGATTTGCAGTCCCATCTCACCATTCTTCAACCCATCAAGATTCCAAATTTCAGCTCAATTCGGCCGACGAACCAAACGGCAGAACTATTTGCGGAAAAAGCTCACTCGAAGGCAACAGGTAATCGAAAACCCCATTCTTCACAATCACCCAAGTTCTGAAAATTTTCAATTTGGCTCTGAAAATGTCGATAAGGAAAGCAAGAATCTTGTTTCTGATACTGGGGTGGTTGGCAACACTGAAGGATCAGTGAATGAATTAAAAACAAAGGCTTTGGGGGAATCTGTTTTGTGGAATAAATTGGAGAGCTGGGCTGAGCAGTATAAGAAGGATACAGAGTTTTGGGGTATTGGTACTGGTCCTATCTTTACTGTTTTTCAAGATTCTAAGGGTAAAGTCAAAAGGGTAGTTGTAAACGAGGATGAAATTTTGAAAAGAAGTAGAATTGATCCAACATTGTATCGGAGCGCTATGATTGAGGAGCATGAGGATGTAAAAGCAAAAATTTCCCTTGCGGAGGTTTTAGCTAGGGAAATGGAAAGTGGTAAAAATTTACTTCCTAAGAATAGTTCGGTGGCTAAATTTTTAGTTTCTGGAGAGATGTCCAATACGGTCAACAGGGTCAGCACTTTTTCTCTGAATCCAAGTCTATCTAAAAAGTTGCCTAGAATTGGATTGGTGGTGCTTTGTGGTTTCTTTTTAATTTGGACGGTGAAGAAAATGCTTATTGCTGGAAATGATGGAGAAGAAGAGTACACAAGTTTGGAGAAGGAAATGTTGAGGAGGAAGATGAAAGCTAGAAAGGAGAAGGAGAAGACCGTGACAGGTGAGGTGGAAGTTATCCAGGGTCCAAACGAGCCAGACAACATGTCTCTTGAAAGGCCTTGGCTCAATAAGCAAGAAATTATGAGCAGCATAAGGAAAGCAAGGGAATTTGATGGTAAATTAGCATTAGCTGAGCAGTTTCAGAATCAGCAGTTTCAGAATGCCGAATTCTATGAAGAGATTCAGGAAATCAGAAAGATGGCGAGGCATGCACGAGAACAGGAAAAAGAAATTTCTCTACAATCTGATAATGGAGGAGAATCAGGAAATTATCCAGCCTCGACCGAACTCTCCAATGAAAAGATAGTTGCTGAACAGAATTTGTTTGAGGATATCGATGAGCAACATGATCTCAGTGAATTTGTTGGGCCAACAGCTTCCTTTGACAATAACGGAGTCCATACCAGTTCGTCTCCACTGGTGAATCATGAAGTGCACACTTCCAACAGCAATTTAGAACCTCTAGGTGATATAAAAAGTTCTATGGCAAACCCACGTGAATCAAAGCATGATGTAATCTCCAATTATGGAACTGAAAAACCTATTATAACGTCTGGACAATCAAGCAAGCCAAGTGAAATCTCTATGACATCAAAATCAAAAGTCATTCTGTCAGTTAAGGAAGCTAGGGAATACCTCTCAAAAAAAAATGAGAAACTGAAAACAAAGCCAGAAGGGACCCCTGAAAGTGATGCGGAGGTTGAAAACGTATCAATATCGCTTATGGAAGAAGAGAGTATTGGTGATAGGAACCAACTGTCTGATAAAGCAGGAAAAGAATTTGACCAGTTGTCTTTGTGTGGAAAATCTGATTTTGCTTATGAAGATTCTGGTTTCAAACAAACACTTCCAACCAGCAACAGTGCTGTAGCTGCACCGAACAAAGGGAAGAGCTATCGAAGTCTGAGTTCAGATGATGATGAAAACAATAGATATGAAGAGCTTAAACCACTTGATTTGTCATCACCTGAACAAGAAGCAACAGTTGGTGAATTGAGCTCACAACTTGATGAAACCGAAATCTTTCAGCTGTCAATTCCACTTGAGACCTCGGATTTAACATTGTTTTCAAATCATTGTCAAGAGAAGAAGAAAGAATTTTCAGCTAATGACATTCCTGAACATGTTAATAAAATATCACCACCAACTGAAATACCTGAAACGAGCCATCAAGAAGATAATGGCAGAACTGCAGAACTGGAACCATCACAAAATAATGGAAGCTGGTTGGAAAAGAACTTCCATGAATTTGAACCACTCATTAAGAAGATTCAGATGGGATTTAGGGATAATTACAATGTGGCAAAGGAGAAATCTGATGAGGAGCTGAATCTGAAATCCCAGATGTTTCATCTTGAGACTAACGAGGACGTCACCGAGCTTGAGTGGATGAAAGATGAAAGACTTAATGAAATTGTTTTTAAAGTTAGAGAAAATGAGCTTGCTGGTAGAGAGCCTTTTTATCAAATGGATGATGATGATAAACTTGCCTTCTTCAGTGGCCTTGAGAAGAAAGTTGATCAAGAGAATAAACAACTACAGGATTTGCACAAGTGGCTCCACTCAAACATTGAAAACCTTGATTATGGAGCAGGTATTTGATTTCTCTAAATGTTCAAAGGTGGATACTTCTTCATGGAAATTGGATAAATAGACTAATTTCATTATACCTGGTGAGCATTTTGAAAGATACAGCCTGACAATTAAGTTTTATTGTTCATCATGTTTGTCCTTTTCTTATTTCTGAGCCACTTTAAGGACCAAAATCTTGATTTTTTGTGGATCCATTTCATCCTCCTCCTTGTTTGAGGGTGGTGGTAGGGTTATGAGTGACTGGGTAGTCGAGAGGAAAAAAATAGAAAAATATTTTGAAATTCAAGGCTATGCTAAGTTAAACTACTTTTGTTTTATACTCTTTTGCTGCAGATGGCATCAGTTTATATGATCCACCCGAGAAAATTATACCTCGCTGGAAAGGTCCACCACTGGAAGGAAGTTCAGAGTTTCTCAATTACTTTGTAGAACAGCGAAAGGCAGTTGCAGAAAGCATAAAAAATTCAAATCTGGTAAAGAAAGAAAGACAAGATTTGCCACAAGGATTGCATGAATCTCCATCGAGCAATAAATTTGATTCAACTTCAGCTATCTCTACTCATGATGCAAAGACAAGGACTCCCAGAACCATCATTGAAAGTAGTGATGGCTCCATCAAGGCTGGCAAGAAATCTGGTAAAGAGTACTGGCAGCATACAAAGAAATGGTCCCAAGGGTTCTTGGAATCCTACAATGCAGAGACGGACCCGGAAATTAAAGCTGTAATGAAGGATATAGGAAAGGACTTGGACAGGTGGATTACGGAAAGAGAAATAAAGGAAGCTGCTGATCTGATGGACAACTTACCTGAGAAGGGAAGGAAGGTAATCAAAGAGAAAATTGATAGGGTGAAAAGAGAAATGGAACTGTTTGGACCCCAGGCAGTAGTGAGCAAATATCGTGAATATGCAGATGAAAATGAAGAGGACTACCTATGGTGGCTTGATCTACCCTGTGTATTGGTAATTATTTCATTTTTCCTTTGTCATTTTTCCTACTCAAAAAAGAACTTAGTCAATTGAGGGCAACAAAATTAACAAGAGCATGGCCTCATACGAGAGAACCTGTGCAACCTAGAGGTTATTGGTGCATATATTGTCCAAAGGTTATTGGTGCAATTTATGTTTATGAGTCGAGGGTCTATTGGGAACAACCTCTCTACCTCCCAT
Source organism: Solanum ossicruentum (assembly GCA_025774065.1). NCBI lineage: Eukaryota > Viridiplantae > Streptophyta > Magnoliopsida > Solanales > Solanaceae > Solanum > Solanum ossicruentum. Next base: position 26,728,887 of record JAOTQR010000001.1, on the reverse strand, counting down.
GGTAGGGGTAAGGTCTGGTTACGCACTACCTCCCAGACCCGACTTGTGGGACTACACCAGGTATGTTGTTGTTATTGTCCAAAGACACATACAGGGGGAACTCTAGGGAGCTAGTTTCCCAATGTTATGGCTCTCTAGAATCTAGTCTTATTTGTATTGCCCATTTATATCGTAATTTCTCAAACAAAATCTGTTTCTGTTCTTGTTTGTAGTGTATTGAATTGTACACTGAGGAAGAAGGAGAGATGAAGGTCGGATTTTATTCACTAGAGATGGCTGCTGATCTGGAATTGGATCCCAAGCAGTATCACATAATTGCTTTTGAGGATGCTGGTGACTGTAAAAACCTTTGCTATATAATACAGGCTCATATGGAAATGCTTGGCAATGGGAATGCCTTTGTTGTTGCACGACCTCCTAAGGTGAATCTATTTATTTATGGTGTAACTGCATTTCTTTGATTAACTAGTCCTATGCCTATTCTTTACATAATGACAGTGCTTTCAAATCTAAAACAGTTAACATCATTGGTGAAGAAATTCCCAATGCGGAATAGGAGGGGTTTTTTTAATTGGGGGGGGGGGGGGGGGGGGGGGGGGGTTGGGGGTGTGTGGGGGTGGGGGGGGGTGGGGTGTGGATGAGGGTTGGGGTGCTAGTGTCTCTGGTAATATTTTTTTCTGTGAGATTCTATCTGTCAGAATGCATAATGATTAGCATATGTATCACTTTTTTTTTGGAACATTTAAGTAGGACTTCCTACTATCCTGATAAAATTCCTAGAAATCTTAAAATTGTGTGTGCGCGCTGTCAAGCTCCGAAATTTTATAAATGTGCTAAATCTTCCTGCTGTCCCGAGCTAGGTATGCCATTAATGCTACTGTTTCTTGTCAAAATGCTTGATATGCTCAACCAGATAGCCTCCATTTCCTCTCTATTTCTTTATTTTTCTACTTCTTACTTTATGTGAAAAATATAATAGCTGGCGAATTGTGTCTGTTCTCTGCTTTCTTTTTGCTTCTCTTAGCCTGTTATATCAAAGATCTTAATACTGCTATTGAGAATTGTTCATTTTGCTGTGGAAATATTGTCTTATTATTCTAGTATTGCCTGTTGTGCAGGATGCTTATCGGGACGCCAAAACAAATGGGTTTAACGTGACAGTTATCAAGAAAGGGCAGCTGCAGCTCAATGTGGACCAGTCATTGGAAGAGGTGGAGGAAGCTATCACGGATATCGGGAGTAAGATATACCATGACAAAATCATGCGTGAACGATCTTTGGATGTAACTACAGTAATGAAAGGTGTATTTGGTACTGGAAAACCTACAAAAAAGAGGTATACTGCAACCATACACCTGTCACCAAATTTTAAAGCAGGCACATCTTTTCTTGAACTGTATGAAGCCAGATTACATATGATGCCTATTTTCTCCCGCTATTAGAATTCTTCTTTTGATTTTGACCTTCATGTTTTTCAGGAGGAAGTCACGGAGGAAGCTAAAAAAGCCCACTTCTAAATAGCTTTCATGTTGATGTTTACAGGTACTACATTTTGTAGGTAGTGTTAGTTCTAGTTTATTGTGAACTCATGACACCTTTGGAACAATTCATAAAGTGCATGCCAAACAGTCCTGTTTGAATTAAAATTGTCCAATCTGCTTATACTTGCTAGATATCAAGGAGCCAAAATGTTATCAACCCTCACCATAGACATAGTAAAAACATATAAGCAGAGAGATTTAAACATGGCATGCCCATCTTTTATGAGTTCCACTCAAGTAGGGATTACAGTAGAAGCTGAGAAGATCAATAAGGCTTTTGCTTGATATGCACTGATTTCTAATTGAACTTATCAGGAAGAAAATTCTGGTTAAGAGATCAACAATAACAACATACCCAATATAGTCCCCCAAAGTGAGGTCTTGCGAGAGGAGTGCACACAGGCCTTACCTATACCTTAGAGGTAGAAAGTGTTTCCAATAGACCCCCGGCTCAAGGAAAAACAGTCCAGAAAAAACAAGTAACTGAAGTGAAAGCATAACAAGCATTCTGAACAGTAATTACAACAAAAGGAATTTGATAATTGAAGTTATAATTCCTTGACTGTACCTCTCAGTTTCCCTTAATTTTCTTTGTCGTGCACTTTCCTGTGTCCCTTCTTGAGAAAAAAATTAACATTTCTTTTCCTTATAGTTATAGTGCGGTTATATCCCTTTAATTTTGAAATCACAGTGACCTTCCAGAACTGTAAGCTGAGATAAGCTTAGATAAAAAAAAATTGTAAGTGGTTTACCAATGCATACTTTACTAGAGAGTAAAACTCATGAAAACAATGAAAAGTTGTTTGCGAGTAAAAACTACATTATCATTTCGGATTCTTCTTGTTCAGCCCACTTGATATTTTCTATTTTTTTGAAAGCTTTAGGAATGATGATTGAAAAACTGAGGCCACGATTTTGTTGTTGCTAAGAGAGGAACTTAATGGAAGACTGGCAGAGGCAACCCCTGTTAATTGATTCTTTATAACTGAGGAAGTGTTATGCGTTGTGAGAAATTAAAAGGAGAGCTCTATATTGGTCTTGACTTTATCCTTTTAATTGGACAATTTACTTATGTTTTGAGCCGGTGCTTAGCCAAATGAGAGATTGTGAGGGCATATTTTCAGCTGCTGGGTAATTTTCCTCAACCTTTGACTGGCTGGCTCTTATGGGATCTAGACTCAGTCTAACACCGCATACTGCACGTGGTGGGGCGTCAGAATTAGCTGAGATGGTATTGTTCTTTGAGTCGCGATTGGCATTTGAAATCTGAGCCTGAAGCAATGAGTTGAGTCGTGTACATTATTGTTTGCCACTTTACTCGTTAAAAGATGAGCTCCATGATACATAGAGTTTCTACAATTATCCTAGACTTGGAAATTGAACTATAGAAAAGACTGCATGGAAATTTTTGTATTCATGATAGTTGAGTCTCTCTGCATCTTTAGACGTCTCCCTAGTGTGAGTAGTTCATGTAATCATATCAAACTGTTAAAGAAACTTTTGTGAAAACTTGATTATTGTATGTGTTGCCTTCGAATAATTTTCTGGAGTCTTTGTTTCTGAAGTCCAAAGTCATTATCTTCATTAGGTTACCTACACACTATCCTTCCCAGGCTCGACTTATAATAACCTTCTCATCGCGATGTTGCAACTGCACCTTCAAAAGAAACATGTAAACTCTATACTCCGCAACTGCATGTTGGTTTTGTTACCACAATCTGCACTCCATAGTTGAAACAATGTACAAATGAACTTTATTACAGCTTATAGCTCAACTCTACTTGCATCGTTAATCATTCATAATTAACTCCAACAGACAAATTTGCAACTAGCTCAAACTGTAAATTAGCTTAAATGAGGAAGTTGGTCGAAAGTGCAAATTACCATTTAGTGCAACTCCAGCACAATAACGATGAACTGACAAATCTGGAAATGGCCAAAAGGAATTGTCTTCTGACCATTTTAATTTTCACCCCAAAAAAAAAAATCATCTTGCAATTTGACAAATTCAATAATGTTCATATACATAGATAATAACCCAAAGCACAAAAACAATCTTCATCAATTTTTGCACTTGTCCATTCACCTAATTCTGCTAAAAGATACTGCAATTGGCTTCCCCATCAGCACCGGACGCCTAAAACAGAGCCACTACTAACTTGAATCACCACCCCACACTTCACTCCACTGTCCACCTTATGAGTAAACACCTTCAATACCCGAACTCTCCCCACCAACTTCATCCTCGTTTCCACCTCCATTGTGGGTCCCGCTCCAAAGCCGTTTGCCGCCGTCGCCGTCGTCGGAATCATCCCGCCGGATACATCAGCTTTCAGCTTGGCCGGAAGTGGGTAAGACTGAACATCAAATTTCGCCGCCATATGCTGGGTCCTACCACCGTCGATCTTCCCGGCGGGTATAAAAACAAGACCCACTGGCTCCCCTGAGTAACTGAGCTGAAGCGAGCTGTCGTAGTGAGTGAACTCGTCCCGATTTGGGTTTGTGACGGAGACGTACTGGAAGAAGGTGAAGTTAACGGTCCCGTTGGTAACGGAGAAAGTGGGGAATCGAACGGCCTCAACGGCGATTTTGGGAGTTTTGGGTTTGAAGAGGAAGAAGCAAGCTACAACAATGGCTGTAACGAGAAAGAAGAGGAACACAGTGGCACAAATACATGAAGCAAAATTAGTGCGGCCTCTACTGGGTTTAGATCTGTAAGGATCAAACATTGCTAAAGATTAAATCTTTTTCACTTGTAATGAAACCCAGCAGGGAAAATTTAGTGCCAAGAATGAAGAATAAGAAAGGGAAAGATGTCAATAAAGTGCAGTTAGCCTATCATTAGCAATAAAGAAAAGGAGGAAAAAACAAGAGAGGCATGAGTGACTGATCCATGGTTAAATGGTCTACATCTACTACAGTGATTTGTTTCTGTCAAAATTAAGAAAAGTGCTACTTAACCTCTTTTGCTTTTCTTTCTTGTTAAGGAAAAATTGTTTGGAAGCAGTAAAAGATTTATGTAAATAAAGAAAAAAAAGGCTAGATTTACTCCTAATCTAAAGGTTTTTGTTTAAAGTCATTGGTAATAATATTAATGGCTAAGTTACAATTTCGTATCATATTTGTCTTTTTCTCTGTAGAAGCTAACAAGATCCTCGTAAGCATCCATTTTTATCTAGTATGCTGACATAGATGACAACACTTGTGCATTAAATATGATTAGTTGCTGAGTTGTTTGCAAGTGTAAGAATGGGTGAAAAATTGTTTTTTGAAAAGAACAAATCGAAGTCAATTGATTGACAGTAAGACGTTTGAGTATCTTTTGAATGAAGATGTTTGTATAGTTTGCTTTCTCGTTTGTGTTTTTGTTGGGGGTATAAGGAGGTTTAACATTTAAAAGAGTTTTGAGTGAGAAATAAGGTTTGCATAATTACGTTTCAAGTGAACTAGGCATCAAGTTAAGGTCTAATAAAAAAGAGATAATTGTCCACCTCATACCAAACCCATCGTTTCCAAAGGGACACTAATACCTAGGAAAGATACAAGTCGTGAAAGCAGAGGGAATATTTTTAAAAGATTCTCGACTCAAGCGACAAATCGAAGCATAAAGAAGAAGAAAATAGTATAGAAACATAAAAACTAACAAAGGAACTCATGTAAAATTTAAAAACAAAATAATGTGATAGTTGAACGGTTAGTACGACGCTCGAAAAGCAAAAACCACACCCTTTTCTTTCTTAGTACATGACCTCCATACTAAAAATATCATATCATGCCTAATCACATCGTCACTTAACTATGGTAAACTTAATAGGTTGTGTGTAAACATCTCGTACGAATTAGTATTATTCCCCTGGACCTACTAGCATTCACCTCTAATATTTTAAACACCTAAGGATTAAAAAAAAGTTTACCTAGCTTTGTACAATAAAAGAGATCAGTTGAGATATGCACATTTCATCCTTGGCCATTGTTCCTTCTAGAATTATTCGCCACCTAAAACTAACGCATAACCAAAGTATCCTGCAAGTTTGATGTCAATAACCTCCACTTCTGCAAACGTTTATATGAGTAAACCAATAACATAAATCATTATTTGAGGAAAAAGGATATTGTTCCTTCAAGTTAATCCAGCATATAAAGATGAACAACAAACTTTACAGTATTTAAGAATTGACACTGAATGATGAACTTGGTCACAACCTAGCTAGGTCATTTCCAGTACACTGCGAAAATGAATTGAAAAACAGGAAATTCTCTTGAAGTTGATGCACGCAGACAAAAGGTGTCAGCATACTCTCCTATGTACACCTATATACCAATTCTTCAGTGAAATATCAATAGGCAATCTCATCAAGGCGGCGATCCATAACAAGCGAGATGGACTCAAGGAATGCATTTTCACTTGAGCCAGGAAGCACGGAGTCCAGTGCTTCGTGAACAATCTCCTCAATCACAGATTCCTTGTTCAAGGTTTCCCGGCACATGATGTTCCCTATGGTAAATGGAGAGAGGCCCCTCTCTACACCTTTCTTCAAAAGCATAGTAGAGATACGGAGTGTGCGGGCAGTTTCCAGAGGCATGTCCCACCCATAAAACTTCAACAAGGCAATGTCTTCTTCTGCATCAAGGGATTTTATGTAATCGATGGTTTCAGAGCTAAATGGCCGACGAGCTTGTGGCCAATACAGCCAATCAAAAGTGATATCTTCAAACTGCAACATCATAAAAGATAAAGCAACTCAAAAACCAAAGGATACCAAAATTTCCCCAAGTCCTAATGGATCTTCCTTCTATTGTCTATCTTGAACTAAAGACATTGAGAGAGGATATAAATAACTTAAAAACAATCTCTAAAATGCTACAAATTTTACAGGAGCTCTCTCTTTGCAGTATGTCAAGGCAGAAAGCAATGAGAAATTTTGTTAATTGCACTTTGAAACTAAATCCGAAAGAGCACAGTATACTACTTTGAATGGTCAGTCTTGCAAAGGCGCAGCATTTCACAGGTATCCATAGGCCAATAAAAATCACATGAAATTGATTTCCTTTTAATCCTTTGATTAGTGTTTCATCATCTCAAGGGTAGTACATGGAAATGATGGGTAAACAATTAATATCTTAATCATGCATATTCATCAGTTGATATTCAAGCCTCTAGCAAATGAACATAAGAGTAAGATTGAGACACATGCTCTTGACCTCATATAAACTCAAGTGTACCATTTTTAGGGTTTAAGGATATGACAACTAGGCCTAACTTAACCCGAAAAATTAGCCTATAAAGGGAGGATTATCCAAGTCCATATAATCTCACGTCCATTCCCCAACCAATGTGGGGTAGAAACCCACTCTGACAACCCCACAAATTTGACATAAGGAATGAAACTTAACATGCCTCTGAATTCTCATCACAGCGAGTACTTAAAATCAAAAGCCACTTGCTCTAAGGTTATTTGTATCAGAAAACAAAATTGTCAAAGATAACTAACATCCAGGGGCGAATCTAGAATTCAAGAACATGGGTGCACAATTACTTTATTTTTAAAAAAGGGACAAAATGGTGCTGTTGACTGGGATCAAACCCCCAACCTTCATGCTAACAAAGAGCCTTTGAACCAGTGAACCAACTTGTCATTTTTTAGTATGAGTAGTATTTAATATATTCTTTAAAAATTATACAAGTAATATACCGAATTTAGTCGGATGACCATGGGTTCCCGTGACCAATAATTAACCTATAAATTCGCCCCTGCTAACATCACGATGCAACTACTTTAACCAATATAAGTGAAGATGTATCAGGACATGCAGCAGCAAAAACTGTACCCACCCGCTAATTCATGTCATACAACAAAAAAAATGGGAAAAAGAATAAAGACTTACACTCTCAGGCAAGCAGTAACCATGATCAATTGGAATGAGGACGATCTGCCCATCTTCACCTTTGCTCATTAATATATTCCCTGCATGTCTATCAGCATTTGCCATCCTCATATCGAGCACTGCAATCTTATGCACTTCCTCCACAGGAAAAGCACTAGGTCCCATATCCTCACAACTTCCGCTGTTCTCCATGAACTTTTGCAAGGACCCAATCTTAGGGGTAATACCATCTGGGTGATTGAATCCACTGTGTAAACACCTGACAATGACAGTTGGTGGAACACCAGCAAAGCCCAGTGCCTCATCAGAAAATGAACGCCTACCACTTTTTGGATGATCCAAAAGGTAGGCAGCACATTCCCGTAGAGCACCTTCTCCAACTCTTGTTCCTTTCTTCAGGCCTTCACCATCAACTGACACAGGAAGCCCTTGCGGGTTATTCACAGCCATAGGCTCCTCGTCAATTGGTTTAAACACCGAAACCTTCTTACTCCCTGTTCCATCAAGCATAAAGTACGCTCCTCCTGTGCCTTCGGAGGATCTAATAGGATAATGCCCTCTTTCTAAACCTTCAAGTGTAGACCCAATCAACTCACTAATCACCAAAGGCACTTCAATCTTTGGGTTAACAATGATAGGTTTCAAAATACTTGTCCTATCAGGTGGCTCCCTAGGGACCAAAAGCTTATTGTCTACTTCATTCCCACTCCTGTTCTCTGTTACCTTGTCATTCAGTTGTGGTGCCACAATAGACAACTCAAAATTCTTCTCCACTGGTCTTGCTCGAATTTTTGCAGATTTTCTCACAAACAAATGAATCACAGCATCATTGTTCTTGCAGAGATCATTTATAAGCCTCTGATCCTCAAGCCTCTCACCATTGCAAAGCACTTCTTGTTCATCAATATCTACTAAAGCACCCTTCTTTTTTGCAATTTGACGCTTTACGTAACCAACATCCCTGCCCCTATCCACATTAAAGGTAAACTCTTCACCAGAAGCAGTTTTCACATTGATAACCTGAAGATCTGATAACCTAAGGACCAAATGGAGAACATTTCCATCGCCAACTCCATAATCCCTAATGAGGGAACTACTTCGGGCCAATTCCCGACCCCCACATACCAATTTTTGATTTTTCACAACAAACCCTTTACAGGTCTGAATCTGAAGCTTCACCGAGTCAATTGAATCGTATTCCAGAACCCTCATTGGTACCATTGAACCTGACATAGCCACGTAAATCAAAATTGATTCTTGGCTTTGTAAATGTGAAGGAACCACCATAGACTCCTTGCAAATAGGACTAATCGCAATCACTCCAGCTGAAGACATGTTTCACTAATCCAAAAACTCTCAAACCCTAAATTCCAAAAATCAAATGAACCTGAAAAATTATAAGCCCCTAAAAAAAATAATAAAAGATAATTTACCGAGAATTTCACAAACCCATGTTTATATACAATCTGTGTTCCTCCTCACAGATCGAAACTGTACAAATCGAAAAAGAAGAAACCAAATGAAAATCTCCCAAAGCCCTAGATATTCATGGTTGGCCCATATATGAATTTACTTTGATATGGGCCATCGCTAGAAGCTTTGGGAAATTGGGATATTAGGGTTTCAGAAATTGGATTTGGGGAAAAAAAGAAAATAACTTAAATAGAGAAAATTCAAAGGCAGAGAACAACGAGTGGATCCTAAAGGAAGGAACAAGAACCGAAGACGAAATGGATGATCGGAAGGCTGGTATATAGATAAGGTAAAAACAGATCAACGATGAGCTTCTGAATGGTTCAGACGACGTTTCCGGCAATTGAACGGTGCGAAAGGTAGGTAAAGAAATTTGGTACTTGCGAAGAAAGATATGCGTTGTAGACGTGGGAATTATTATAGTAGAGCGTTGAATGACGACTTTGACGTGGATTATTGACGGACTTTAACGGCGTTTACTCGGTTTTGGCTTTACGAATGAAAAGAGGCCGTTAGTTGGGCAACAAGTTGGAAAATGACACATATTACGAGAAAATGGTAACGTTGTTAAAGGTAGTTTCCCGGAAATTGGGCCAGCAAGACTTTCTACTTTGTCACTTTGGTAGTATTAGTCAGATTATTAACAAAGTAAATTAAGTAATCTTAAAAATATCACTCATAATAAAGGTAATAACCTATCGTTAAAAAAATTACCCTTGGTAGAATATAACTTAATAATGTCTGTATTTAATAAAAATATTCGAATAGAATTAGCACAATTTTATGATAAAATTCTTAGTCAAAATCTCACGTCTCAGCCATATTAGACCAATATGAACATAATTATGTAAGTACGTTTATGGTTTCTTGTGAGAAAAGAAAACAGCCAATCATTTTAGTTCTGAGAAAACAAGAATTAAGTAAAACTGTACCACCAGTTGTATAAAACATTACAGTTTGGAAAGTCTAACAAAACCTATCAAATTTAATAACCAATATCAGTTTCATCATAATGACCTAAAATACATTTCATTTTGAACGATTTATAAGATATTAATGTAAATAATAAAAATAAGTAACCCTCTATTGAATCCTCACCAGAGACTTTACTTCCATCAAATGTCTATTTACTTTAAAATGGTGTATTATTTTCCTCCCACAACTTACTAGACCCCACCAACATCTAATTTTATTTCCTAAGGTAATTTTTTATTTTTTGTCTCACCTAATTGATATGGTAAGGTTTCTTTTTATTACACAAGTTAGTGAATTCAAAAATGTCATCATCACCATGCCCGCAATACTGTAAACACCATTTCATCCAAGTTGTTGGACGGGGGTAGAGAAAAAAATGGAAGTTTGGTAGTAACAGAATGACTTTACTCTAAAGTGCATTCAGGATGATATTCAGAAACAAAAAACGAACTAAAAAAAAAATTAACATTAGCGGTAATCCCCTATGTAAGGTTTGGAGAATTTTCATAAATAACTTAGGTTTGAAACTTAATACCGTCAAATAGTTATTTTACATAATTACATGGCATAACCTCAACTATTGACATGGAGGGGAGGAGAGAGACGAGTTAGATCAAGAGAGGGAAGAGAGACGAATTGAACATGTATATTTGTTAAATTGTATGTGTATATCTATCATATAATTGTATATGTGTAACTATACATATATATATTTATATATCTGGCAAGCGAGATTGGGAGATGAAGGAGAGAGGCAAGCGAGAGAGGGCAAAGAGTGGAGAGAAGCGAATTATATATGTATATCTGTCGAATTGACTATGTATATCATTCAAAATAATTGTATATATACGACTGATATATCTAACAAGACATTGTATAGAGAGGGAAGAGAAAATAGCAACAAAATCCTAACTAAAATCATAAATTATAATTATTTTCAAATTATAATTATATAATGTAAATAATATATCATATGTTTATCTAATTAGGTTATTTTTCCTTTTTATTGTCAAACAAAAGAAGAGTTGAAGGAAGCATATTCCATATTGGTACTATATTTTATTGACTGTTCAACTCTTGTGCGGTGTTGCCGTTTGCCTGTCATAAAGTCATAGGAAGAATTTTGTAGCAGAAGTTTTATAGACGTTAAGATATTTCTTTCCCCATTATTCCCACTTTAATTAGACACAAAGCCACCAAAGAAATAAAAGGCAGCTGACCAAAAAGTAGTGACACCTTTATCACATACTTTAATTTGAATCCATGGAAAAACATATAAAAGAGTTGAACACATTGGTAGTGGTACAAAAATTTAAAAGCAAAACTTTAATATACAATCTAGTAAGTTTTATTTGATGTAACAATTCATTTACCAAGATTTATTTTGTGTTATTCATTTATAAAGGTGATGTCTAAGTTTATGTGCACTTTGATAATTTAATAAAGTCAAACCGAAGCAACACCTATATATGCACATGGTAACAATAGTTTAATACATCTGTGTATTTCCCAGCAGTTCCAACCAATCAGTTAACAATATGGTGGAAATATCAAGAATGGCTATTGTTTGGAAATGAAGGATTAAATAAGCCTAGAGATCCTTCTTGTTTAATATTGCAAATCACTCTTCTTCATCATATACTTCAAAGTCAAATAGATACAGTTACAAAAAGGAATAAAGATGAAAGCAAACTGAAAATAAAACCAAAGTCTCGAAAGGCACCAAATCACTCTGACAGTCCCATACTGCTCTTCACAGTGATATAGTTTTCTAAATCAAGTTCTATGCAATGGACAAAATCAAAAGCAGATCACTAAATCCTAAAACCTTGAGCATACACTAGGCTACTAGAGTGCAAATTCAGAAGGCTAACGAATTAAATTGGTTGCAGAATGTTTTCTTCTTTTACAAGGGAATGAACCATAAGCATTACCTGTTCATACAAAAAGCGAGTGCTTCTTGTACAGTTGTAATGGATAGCTCCTAGTTATTGGCAAGTATACCTGTTGAAGCTGATCATATTGCAATTAAACAACCCTGACTACACATCCAAGCAACCATAATACCCAGCAGAGCCCCAGCAAAAACCTGGGATGGGGTGTGGCCAAGAAGTTCTTTTAGTTTTCTTTGACTGATAGGATGCCCTTGGAATAAGTCCTCAACGATCAGATTGAGAACCTGAGATGACAGAATAAGATTTGATTAATCAGAAAGTTAAACATGTCCATCAGACATAAATGCAAGTCTCAGTGATTGTGCAAAGGATACAATTAACGAAAAGAGATTCTTTTACTGTTCTTTTAAAGGGATGTAGGTAATTTTTTTTTATTGATGAAACAAAAGAGGGGAATATACAGAGCATATGCAACAAAAAGATGAGAACTTATCCACATGACTTAGCACCGGAGAAGTACTTTCTATGTTTTCTGGAACAAAGGGTTCTCCATTAGATAGAGCATGGGGTGAAAAAATGAGGAACAGAGGATGAGAGCCAGCAGTAGAATATCACAAAGGATAAGACTCCTCACAGTTTTACCTAGGGTCTGTTTGGCATGAAGGAAAACATTTTTCAAAAAATGTTTTCCAATTTTCTCACGTTTGGTTGATTAAACTGTTTGAAAATATTTTCTCTAGGAAAACAAATTCCTTAAAAATGTGAAAAATGACTCCATGATGAAAAGTAGGGAAAACAAGTTGCATAAGTGACGATTCAAATTTATTGTTTCCTCCCAAGCCCCCAATCTCCCCAACCCCCCATCCCTTGACCATGCCACCGCCGAACCCCCACTCCCCATCTCATCCCACCTCCATGGTGTTTTGCTAATCATATGTTTGTACCTCATATAATATACAATTAAAAAAATACATGTACCTAATTAAACTTTGATTTTTTAGTTTTGTAGATTCAAATGATAACCAATCATCTTGATGGCAACAAACAAGCTACCATATTGTGATCCATGTTGAACACTCACGAGAAAGTTTACATTAGTTCTTCATGTATAATTATTTTTCTACTTTTTAAATAATATTGATATTATTTTCCATAAATATACATTATAAAACACGATACACACGAGCGACGCACGTGTCAAGAGACTAATAACATATAATATCCTTGGGATATATTTTCTTGCTTACTTAGCAAACATTAGTAAATAAGTAAGAATCCAATTGTTTTCCAAGAAAATATTTTCTAGGAAATCATTTTCAATGGAAAACATTTTCCTTCCTACCAAACACGCACACTTAATTTTCTTCTAAAGGGTTCTTTAATCTGAAAAAGACATGCAAAAAGGTCGTAGAGCAGAAGCTCGTTTGAAGAAATGCAATCAATTATTTTGCAAATCTATGTAAACATATGAAGTTTATCAAGGCACTTTTCAGCTTCTATAAAGTGCTAAATATAGCATTCTACGTGAAGCTAACCCTTTCTACAGCTAGCCTCAAAACAATTTATGTTTTACTAATTCCCCTCATCATAACAGTATGGAAGAAAATGCATGGGCCATGAGAGTAATTCGGAAGTAAATTCAACTCTAATGTCTATTGGTGAGACAAGTAGAAGCAATGTGAAATTATTCACAGTCGGTGGTCCGACTTGAGAGATTTTGTGTAGTTGACAGGTAACCTAAATCATCAACCATATAACTTTGAGACCAGATAGAGATCACGGGTTTATTTGGAGCCAGAAATGCCACATAGGATAAACGATGCTAACCCTAACATAAGAGTTAGATGTTCAGGAACCATGACTAATCTCTAATAAATCAGAACAGATTGAGCACCATGAGTAAACATGGGCCATTATAGGAGTCCTCAAGTGAAATATTGTTAATGGTTCGAGGCTATTGGCCCTGGAAAGTGTTGTAGAAGACATTTGACCCATGCGGCTGCATTCTTTGGTTGGGTTGCTGCAAAGAATGCTTGTTTGACCCATGATATGTAGTAAAAAAGGGTGGGGGTGGGGTGGGGCTCATTGTGCAGTGGATGCTTTCTATGTGAAGAATCAGCAGAATCTACAAATCATCTACCACTGCATTTTAAATGACGATGGCGGATTTGGACTTTGTTCTTCAATTTTCATTGGGTCATGCCAGGAGATGTGAAGAGTTAGCAACAGAAGCAGTGACCATCTTGTGGTCCTTCCTGTTACGTTAAGGCGGGTTGGTCATGCCAGGAGATGTGAAGAGTTTATTCCATTGCTGGAAAGATCTGAAGACTTGTAGCAAGCTCCAGAAGATTTGGAGGACGATTCCTTTGTGCATCATGTGGACCATCTGGCTTTAAGGAAACAAAAGATGTTTCAAGGGGAAAAAACAACATTTAGCTTTCATTGTATGCTAAACTTATTTATGTGAACTAAGAAAAAACTATGATGGAAGACTCGAACCAATTTGTTGAGATCCTGGATTCCTTGAGGCTAATGTTGAGCTGGATCTTTTTACTCTTTCTGCTGTATGTTGGCAGTACTTCCTTGGTACTTGCCTTAATAAAATTACCTTACTTTATCCAAATTCAAAAAAAAAGGGGTCATGTAGTCAGGAGTTCTCCAGCAAGTATAAGACTCAAAAAGTCAGCGGCTTCAGAAATTTTGAGTTACTAATAAGCCATTTTGCTGTGCCAGATTTTTCTGGTCTGCCTATTTAAATCCATGCCTAAATATTAAATGACTTAAGGGGTACCCCTAACATATTAAACAAACCAGTATCACCTAACAATTAACATGGTCATCTAACAATGTTAGCAATGGGACCTAGTCAATTTACAACCTTAAGGATTCAGATACCAGAAACCACTTTCATATTTTCCACTATAAATAGCCTAATAACCTGAATAAGTATGTATGGACTTTAACCTTAGAGAAAATTAATACACTCGGCATCAATTGACCACTACTAATAAATGAAGTAGCACTTATAAGTAAAGACCCCATTATCACCATTGTGTTAAGATCTTTCTTGGTAAGGATTACAACTTTACATTCTTGCTATCCTGTACCAGCCCACCATATCTCCCTATTAAAGCAACTCCCAAGACCTTAAAACTATCAGACAGCCTATTCCCCACAAATTATACACATAAGAATGAGTGGGCAAATATAAACAGCAAAAGCATACAGAGGATAATCTGATAGGTGCTTAATTACCTCTGCTTGCATCCCAGCATGCCTTCTGACTCCAATAGCATCATACATCACAATTAAAGTAAATCCCAAACAAACGGGAAACAATGAATCTGCAACTCCATGACAAATAGCAACTGAGGTAGTCAATGCCGTGCACAAGGCTGAATGGGAAGAAGGCATTCCTCCAGAAGCAAACATAATCCTAAAGTCCCATTTTCTCTCCACACAGAAATTCAAAAAGACCTTCATTGACTGTGCCACGAACCAAGCTATAAACCCCGAAACAAAGGTTGGATTTGCAGCTAATGTAGCTACAATTGGACTTATTTTCACCTTTGCTGTTGCAGTTATACTCAAAAGAGCCATCCCAAAGCTTCCATTTTGCAACAAATTTCCTCTAAGCTCCTCTGGAACATTCTCAGTGCCACTACAACCTTTAAAAACAGAGACCCATTTGTTCTTTGAGGCTTTTGCTGCAAAGCTTCTTACTTTCTTGAAAATTGGAAGAAGAAGCGAAAAGGGTTTTAAGTAGGAGCTCTGGTTTTCCCATCTCGGATTGGGGTTTTGGGGATTCAAGTATGAAATAGTAATTGAACATGCTTTCAATTTCTTGGGTCTTTTGAATCTGAAAATCCAAAAAGAAGAAAGATTGAAAGAAGTTATGTTAGAGTTAAGAATGTTAGAAGGACTGAGGGCTGTATAGGGCGAGTTTATTAAGAGAGAATCCATGAAAAACCGCTGGATAATCCTAGTTCAGGTTCAGGCAGCATCGAAACAGCAGGTTCAGGCAATTTCGAGAGGCTTTTTGTGGAAAAAAGGAGAGCATGGATTGGTTATTTAGATGCTTCACGGCTTCACTTGAAGGCTGGCACGTGAGGTCGTCATTGCAACTTAGCTTACGGCCAAATTTCATAATTTTGGAGATATACTTATTTCTCAAGAATATGCTTCCTTGGCATATTGGTGGCTATATTACTCCGATTTTTCAAAAATATCAATAGATATATATAGAATTTATTAAAAATAATCTATTTTTAAAAAAGAATTCAATATAAATGTAGCATTAAAAGTGAAGAGTCCGCATAATTTAGATTTGGTGGTATCCCTATTTGACTAAAATACTATTCCTCTATCTTCTATATTTACCTTTATTCTGTAAAAAAAAAATTGCACAAATTTCAAATACAAATATCGATCACAAGTTTATACTTTGTGAAAAAGATTCATCGCTTTAGATTTAAATAATTTTGTACGAGAATATTAAATGAGTGATGAGATATTTAGGGAACATGAACACGATGAGTTATTAATGATATTGAACAATAAACGATTCGTATCACAGAATAATGCATTAGAACTTATCTTCTTACTTTTTTATTGAACTAAGTTCGATAAATAAGCATTGATCTTTTTTGAATAATTTTATGATAATATATTATATTTTTGTTTATCTGATACAATTGTGTAAAAAATAGAGGCAATTTTGATAATTGTCATAATTTATGATTTTTTTACGTTTTTGAATAAAAAAATACAAATTAGAAATCTAAGTTGTATATCGAAAAGAAAAATTCAATTTCACGTGGCTAAATATATGTCCTAAGATTTAAACACATATTTAATGTCAATTGATCTTAATCATTAAGTTCTTGAGCAAGGTCTCCAAACAAGATTTTTAATTCTTAAAAAAAATTGTAATAGATATTCACTATAAATCAAAAATATTTATAACATTTTTTATTCAATAAATAGTAATAAATATTTTTTTATATATATAAGTGAAATTTCCAATAACAATTTAAGTCATGTCCAAATTCTTTGCACGCCGTCCATTGCTTGTATGCTAAGGATTCGAATTGAACTAGGCATGCAAATAGAAAAAAATATCACTTAATTATAACAATCAATACATATTTGCACCTTACTCCATTAAATAATTAAATTATAATAAACTAATATTATCTGATATAGATACTTGACCGTCTGTTTGAGGATGGAAAGATGTACTCAAATTCACTTGGGTACCTAAACTCCTTTGGAAAGACTTCC
>JAOTQR010000001.1:26686262-26709087 GCA_025774065.1 Solanum ossicruentum | reverse complement strand
CGTGCTTGTAATACATTGTGTATCTCCTCCTCAATTTGAAATAAAATGAATTCAGTCGGGACCCACATTTGTGGATTTTGAAGGGTGCTTAACACCTTCCCTTCGGAATTACTTGAACCCCTTACCTGGAATTTTTGGTTCGCAGACTATTTTTTTTTTGTAAATAAATAATTGGTTTCCTAATTATCCTTAAAATTAGGTGGCGACTCCTAAAATCAAACTATTTTTTCTAAAATCAAATACTTTTTCCCATTACTCAAAATCCTTTTATTTTATTAATTTTCATCGAATTGCCGCGACGTTGCGCCTTCGGGATGTCAACAGTCATTATCTAGCGTATGTGTGTTAGTTTTTCTCATAGTGACTTACTGGCATGGGTTACTCATGGTTATTCGCATTCCTCTATCTATATTGCATTTTGTCATATTTAGTTTTTCTACTTATGGGTTTTGGGTTTTGAGCTGAGGGTTTTAGGAAACAGTCTCTCTACTTCTATGAGGTAGCGGTAAGGTCTGCGTACAATCTGCCCTCCCCAGACCCCACTTGTGAGATATTACTGGGTATGTTGTTGTTGTTGTTGTAGTTTCAATTATGATTTTACAATATTAGCCTTGATAAATTACTTTGTGAATAAGCAGACAACTCTTTGTCAATATGTCTGATTGAGCTGCCTAATTCTACGCGACTATTATATAGGACTCGTAAAAATAACTTGTGAATTTCTTGAGTTAATATTTTCAAAACAGATGGATTATATTTCATTAGCTATTAAATTTAATAATTAATAATTTAAAAATTTTAAAAAATATATAAAAAATTTATTATCATCGTAAAAATTAAAATAAAAAAAATTTGTTGGTGCTCGCGACTAGTATAAAATGAAAGGGTGAAAGGAAAATAAAAGAGCAACTCAACCCCAAAGTTGTAAAAACTTGACATACGAGTCCCTGATTAATTAATTCATTTACAACCGAACCAAACCGACGTCGACGCGGTCCGTTCTTTTAAATTCCCTGTGGCCCAGTTACAATTTCAAATTCTAACTTCGACCCGTTGGCCTTTTCCTCCCCTTTCTTCGAACCGTCGTCGATCTATCGATCAACCTGTCGCCGGCGCCTACGCTGATCATTTATCGTTACCTGAGTCAACTCACCGATCTTTGACTCTAATCAATGGAGAATCTTATACAATTGGTTAACAGATTGCAGAGAGCTTGCACAGCCCTTGGCGATCATGGTGAAGAGAGTGCATTGCCTACTCTATGGGATGCCCTTCCTTCCATCGCCGTTGTTGGTGGCCAGGTCTCTCCGATCTCCTTCTCCTTCTTTTTTCATTTTCCATCATCGTTGTAACGGTTTCCTCGCTCTATTGAGATCTGTGTTTTATCGTTATCTTTCTATTTTGGTCTCTGATCAAGACTTATGAATTTTCGATTATCTCTTTTAGCTTGATAGTATGCAGTTCATGATGGAATGGGTATTTTGTCAAAATCTAGTGTTCCGATCTAATTTTTAATTCTTGACCCAGTCGGTTGCAGCTTCATTTGATTGGTTATTTTGGTTCATGAAGGTATATGTGATGATGCTGTCTCCGTTATAATATAGAAGCTTAATGTGAAAGAGCCTGTGTACTAATGAAGTTCTATGAGCACTAGATGTTATTGCGCTAGTTCCATGAATGTAGGATACTGTTGCTCACTGTGTTTCAGTTTGTGAACATTCATGCACATTTATTAGTTCCTTCACGCAGTTTATGATTCTCTGCAGTCTGATGGTTTGTAGCAGCGAATTATGGTGTGTCTTTGGTCTGATTATATGTCTTAAACAACATTAGTGTGTGCTGTCTTCTGAACACTCTTGGTTAATGATTTGTCGGTTTAGTCATATTGCTTAACTGTCATATTTTTGTATGGCTTATAGAGCTCTGGGAAATCTTCAGTGCTTGAGAGCATTGTGGGGAAGGATTTTTTGCCTCGTGGATCTGGTAAAGATTGTCTTCATTAGTAGTGCTATTTACATAAAGTTTTATCAGTACCAGATCACAATAAATATTACTAATATTTCATGTACAGGTATTGTCACTCGCCGACCCCTTGTCCTACAGCTTCACCGGTTAGAACAAGGTAGTAGAGAATATGCAGAATTTGGACACCTTCCAAGGAAGAAGTTTACTGATTTTGGTGAGTCATTGGACAATATATGCTATTACTCCCTCTGTCCCCAGTTTATGATACACGTTTTGCTTATTGAGAGTCTATTTGACTAATTTTCAAAACCAAATTGGATTATATCAACATTATTTTAACATTGAAATTTTTGGATATTAAATACTATACAAAAAAGCACTATGAGATGCAATTCTTATCAAGTCAATATGATGAAGAAAAAACCTTTAAATTATTGATCAAATTTTACATATTTTGAATCTCGAAAAGCGAGAAGTGTTACACAAATTGTGACAGAAGCTGTATTGTTTATGCCTTACAATTTTTCTCCTCCTGTATATATCACCTGATATACTTCAGCATACAGTTCTTTGTCGTCTTGCTCGATAGTTTTACCTTGCTTTGTTGTCTTTTTGACTTCTAAATTTTGTTAATCTCTTGGTCAGCTGCTGTGAGAAAGGAGATCGCCGATGAGACTGACCGAGAGACAGGCCGTAGCAAACAAATATCTAGCGTGCCAATTTATCTCAGTATATATTCTCCCAATGGTATGGAGATATTTCTAGCTGTCTGCAACTATTAGTGCTACTAGACATGCTCTCCATTTGGGTATTTTCTATCATCTTGAGTAAAATTTCATGTAGGAGAGCTTTGTCGGTGAACCTTAGTTGTTATGTATGCTTTAGTGGAGAGCTTTTCAAAATTTTCTCACGCGTGCAGATCTACGTGATGTTGAATATGGTGTTTTGACATTTGTTTCCTATTGAGTTATGCCTTTTGAGTTGCAGCCTTCTGTTGTTGCCAATTTTGTCCCTCTTTTCCGGCCATCAAATCAAATAATTTTGAGATAGTCCCGAATAAACAAGATCTGCAATTGTTCTTCCGTGTTGTATATTTCTATTTGTTGGTCAGGCTTTTGACAGCTGAATTTTGATTTTCATCATGCCAGTCGTAAACTTGACACTGATAGATCTTCCTGGACTTACAAAAGTAGCAGTTGGTGAGTTGTTTGTTTTGAATCATCAGTCTTAGTTTGTTTTTTTGCCCTTTTGCTGATAGTGGACTATTGTTTGAATTAATTTTGTCCATTTATTTAGAGGGACAATCTGAGAGCATTGTTGCTGACATTGAAAACATGGTTCGCTCTTATATTGAGAAGGTTAGTTGTACCTTTTTTAGTTATAAATTTCCTATGGGCATTTATCTAGTGTAAATGAAAACAATAATGCAGTTCTGAGTTCTCTTTGGGTCAATCTGGTACATTGCGGAAGGAAGTCTGACATTAGAATAT
This sequence comes from Solanum ossicruentum, assembly GCA_025774065.1. Lineage (NCBI taxonomy): Eukaryota > Viridiplantae > Streptophyta > Magnoliopsida > Solanales > Solanaceae > Solanum > Solanum ossicruentum. The sequence goes on along the minus strand of JAOTQR010000001.1, from coordinate 26,705,632 downwards.
GGTACAGGAGGGTTCTGTGCTTTGGATTTGTTCTTGAGATAAGCAGGAATCAATATTAGGGTATACCCTAACCTAGTTCACTTCTGTCTTCAAATGAGTTTGGAAAGGAAGTGGGAGGGGTTGGGGTTTTGTACGGAGTAGGCAAGAGTAGGTGGATGAGGGTTCTCTAGTGCTTGAGGAGGAAAGGGGATCATATGAAGGGGTGGATCGGTAATGGGTTGGCGATTAAATGGGCATTGATGGAAGGTTGCAGTTGAATGGTGATTTTCTGATCCACTCAGATTCCTCATATTTTGAATGACCATTTTGGGCATTTCAAAATGGAATTATCAATTAAGGCAGAATGGAAATAGCATCGGAATCAAACTCGCAAATGAATTCAGGGATTACGAACAAATAATGGAATAGCAATGTTCATCTACTCCATTATGTTGTTCTAATTCCTGATTTCATTTGGGAGTTGTGATCCTGAATTTACTTTTATTCTTCATATGGAAATGGAATGAACATTGCCAATTCTATTTTGTTATTGTTCCATTGCCCCGAACATGCCATAAATTATCAGCGACTTACTTTTTATGCTTAAAGATATTGGGTAATATATATATTGGATATTGAAAGGATCTCAGTTACTACTTGACATGTGTAGGAGAGTGTTTCTGATTCTATTTTTTCTTGCATTGCAGCCGAATTGCATTATTCTTGCTGTTTCTCCTGCTAATCAAGATCTTGCAACATCAGATGCTATTAAGATTTCTCGCGAAGTAGATCCAAAAGGTTATAGATGGAAATGTCCTCTTCTTTGTCTTCTCTTCTCTAGCTTGTTTGCCATATTTGATCAGTTATGTATATTTTGATTGATGTCAAATTACTAGATCTAGTTAATTAATTTGGTTTAGTTAATTATTGTTTTGCATATTGTACAATTGAGTAGAAGCTAAAATTTCGAAATGGACTAGGAAATCCCCAGCCCACGCCACCCAATCAAATCTATGGTGTTTTGAAGTGCAACTTATTATGTGATACCTTTTATTTAGTGCAAGTTATGTTTCGTGGACTTGTATTAAGACCCTGTTTAGAAAATCACAATGTAATAGAGATTTGTTGTAATTAAGTGTAATTATACTCTTTGACATGGTTGGCAGACTAAGTAATTACTTGGTAATAGAGGAACCGGATGTAATTGAAGGGGGGTGCAATTACAATTCTCAATTCTCAATGGAGGGTAAAGAATTGGGTGTACGGGTGTACTTATACCATGATATTTTATAAAATTCTTTTTTTCCTTTATTTTTATTTTTCATTTTTTTTTTTAATTTTTAGTGTTTTAAATTTTTAAATTTTTTACTGTAATATTTTCTAAGTAAATTTTTTAATTATTTATATTGTATTTTCTTTTCACTCAACCTTTTTCTTCTTCATGTGATTTCATATAAATTTTTTATGTTATCTATTTTTTTGCTTATTCTATTTTATTGTTTCATTAGCATAATTTTGTTAGTATTCTATTTTTTAAATTAAAGTAATATTCATTGTTGAATAAGGTTATAGTTTTACATTTTTTTTTCTTTAATATAAATATTTATAATATTACCATATTTGTCAAATATGCATTTTATGATGTTCGTCAGAATCTTGTACTTTTAGTTTTTATGATTAATTTAATTAAAATATACTAATTTTGAAAATATAGATCAATTATGTTTTATAATATTAGTTAAAAATATATGTTTATTAATTTATTAAATATATTTTCTATTGGACAATATTTATCTTAAATATTTAATGTAATATTATTTATAAAGCCCTTTATTTGTATAATATAAAATTTTAATTTTAGATAATTAATTTTTTATTTTGAAAAATTAACATACCTTATGAATTATGATTGCACTTGTACCACTAAAATATACACTTGTAGTTGCACCTTCAAAGGAAGAGATTGAAGACTTGGATTTCCAGGAAATAAAATAGAACTGAGAAGAGAATGATATATTTTTGTCGGAGGAGAAATCATAGTTTCTTGTAGTACTTTTTTTTTGATAAAGGTATGTACCACTTTTTAAATAGATAATATTTGTACTTACTGAGTTATCATTGACGAAATTAAAGCAGGTATGGAAATTTGTTATTCCACACATCTGCAGGTGAATATAGTATTTGAATAAAGAGGTCCTGGAATAGGTTTCCTGCTGTTCATACACTGAAAGCTAGTAGGGGTGTCTGGTTATACCTATTAATCTGATGAAAGCTAGTAGGGTGGTTGAACCAAAATGCTTAGGGGATAAACAACCAATTCAATTAAAAGAATTTAGGACTTCTGATGTTCTTCATGTTGGTATAAAAAAATGTTTTTCATGTTGCTATGTTAGAATGATTTTCTTTTCTTGAACGCATAACATCCTTTGCAAAAGACTACACAAGCTTCCCAACTTCTGTTTATGTGAGAACTCAGAATTACATTTTCAATTTCTTAACAAAACTGTTAACCCCTCTAGACGGAAACAAATTTAATTTTCCTTACCAATTTCCCCCAATCCCCATGGCTGCTCCTGTTATAATGCATTGCCTTGCATCTTAAGAGTGGAGAGTCTTCCAAGCATGTAAAATTGGGTTTCCTATGATTTAACAAAATGAAAGGCCATTCAGGTTGGCCTTATCACCTAACAAAACACAGTGGCTGCTGGTGATCAAATTGGCTGTATAGTCACTTTAAGGGCACCTTTTGTCTGATTATTTCTTGCTTTTATTTGAATGTTAATCTTGGTTTTAGGCTTTCAGGGGCTTCCTGAATTGTTTTTCAAATAATGGCATTTGCAAAATCATTCCATTTATTAGTATGTATAAATACAATTTTTTTTTTTGTGGTAGCTCAAATTAAATATGTCAATATTATTATCTCATATGGTTACAAGATTATGGGTTTCTGTCCGATTTAAAATACTATTGATTGAATAAATAATGTAGCTAAAGTTTTTTCTTGTCATGATCTCTTTGCTCTCTTTCTTTTTGTTCTGTTCTGTAGTGATGCAATGGTCCACACTAGCTCTTATTAAGTACTGTTTGAGTTATTTTGCATTATAAATTGTGTTATATCAAGAGTGATGTTGAAAATTAGATGATGAACGTTGTCGTTTAACGCTGAAAGGTTACTTGCTTCAGGGGAAAGGACATTTGGTGTTCTGACTAAGATTGATCTTATGGATAAGGGTACTGATGCTGTTGATGTAAGTTTCTAATTGGTCAATAACGTTACATTTATTTTTATTTGTTGAGTAAAAGTATATTTGATCTAAGCTTGGCTTGATTCAGTGATGTTGGAGCTCTTCTGTGTACGTGCTTTGTTTGGTTTTGTACTTTTAGAAGAAGCTGTACTTGGGTATTCTTCTTGAATTGTTGGTCTTGTAATAGAAAATCTAGGTTTTAACTTGTTAGTGGGTCTCGAAAATGATTGGGAGAAATTATTTATGTATGAAGTCATTAATAAGTCATGCTCTTTGTTGATAGTCATTGCAGAACTTTGGGTAAGAGTCCATCGACATTAACCCTGCTTTCATCTATGATTCAATTTAGTTAGGCCAAGTTTGGACGCCACGCTAATTGAGTTCACCGGGAGCCAAGGAAATAATTAGCGAAATCCAAATCTATACTTTTTGGTATATAAAAAGGGTGAACCTGTAGGTTTCTTGTGTACTTGAAGGATCTAATTGAATGACCTATCCCCATGTTTCACCCATTTGCAGGAGGAGAGTGCTTCTAGATGAATGAAGAGTCTAGGTAGCATGCTTTCTCTCAAGTATTTTCCCAGGTAGCGCTAAGAAGCAAGTTCTGTGCTCTGGAGATGAAGGCTTGGATTGTTGCATATTCTTTGTGTTCAAAAAGCGCCCTCTAGAACCCCTGGCTTCTCCCCCAAATATGCCTTTAATAAGTCCTAATGTGCGTAGTACAAAGTTCATGATGCAAAATTCATTTGGTTTATCCTATTGGTGTGCCCCATCTGAAAGCCCTTTACGACTATACTATAAAGGATAGGGGGGTGTTCCTCAATTTCATCTTGTCTAAGATGCTCCATTGTGTCATGAACTGTGCAAGGCTTCTTTAAAAGTAGTTTCTACATTTAGGAAAAGGTTGTTTAAGTGAACATATCAAAGTGATTTGGGCTTGAGACTTCCATGTTGGAGGTCTCAAGTTCAGAGCCCCTTGTTAGCGACAACAAGAGATTTGCCTCTTGGGTCGAGCTTGTCGCACCGGGCTTGCTTAGTGCGGGGTTACCTCTCGTGTGTGTTTGAGAGCTTATTGCATAGAAGTGGGGGTTTACCCTGTGCGCACCCGAAGAGTAGTGGTTGTGGGTTCCCCTTGTCATAAAAAAAGGAATGATTAAACAAAACGCAACAATAAACAAAAAGATTAAACAAAATCTCAATGTGCATTTAAGTGAATACATCAAACTGTCTTAAAAGATCTAGTAAATCTACATTCCTAATTTATAAGGTTTGTTGTGAATTCACTTTAAGGATTTTATTTTTAAAGACAACGGTGACTAGTGATAAATGATCCATACAACAGCAGTCCAAAATAAGCTTTGAATTTGTTCCAATTTTGTTGATATCTTCCCGATTTATTTAAAAAGGTTTGGTTTGTGCCATTGATTAGGAAACAACGTATGCCTTTTTGCATCGTATTTTTGTGTGAATTACTAGTGTCTCAATACTTCAAAATCTTCACATGCATATTTTTATGTGCACAATTCTCCATTTGAAAATTCTAAAGCTAATAGACGTGATTTGATTTCAAAGATATAAGATCCAGTGGGAACACTGATCTTTTATCTGCCTTTTGATTTCTTATCTGAGCATTTCAGAATTCTACTTTTTGGAACAACCAAGTACTGGTCAGCAACATTTCTTTTTGCTGTTATTTTGTGAACAAATCTAGTAATCACATGTGCTGCAAATGAATTGTCACCTGGATGGATGATGTAGCCTGTACCTAATTCTTTTCTTGAGCAAACTTTTGAGCCACATTGAGGTGGTTGGTCACTCCTTTATAAAGGTTTGGTGGTTGTATTAACCATCTTCGATTTTCAGATCTTGGAAGGAAGAGCATATAAACTTCAATATCCGTGGATAGGTATTGTCAACCGTTCTCAAGCGGATATTAATAAAAATGTTGACATGATTGCTGCCAGGCGTAGAGAGAAGGAGTACTTTTCTAGTACCCCTGAGTACAGGCATCTTGCCAGCAGGATGGGGTCAGAACATCTTGGGAAAGTTATGTCAAAAGTATGTTGTATTCTCAAATAATATTTTTTCTTATTTCTGAAATGTTTAAGTGCCTTGGTGCATAAATCTTTTGAATTAGAGCATGTTCCCTCCCTTTTAAATTCTTTTCATGTGCCTCTGAAGAAAGTGTTGAGATAAGATTTTCCACGACTTCTTCCCAACATACTTTGTTTTTGTTGGTGCCCTAATGAGGATTTCGAGGTCTTTATTTTTTCCTGATTGACTTAGTCATGATTTTCAGTTTATTCAGAGTAGTACTAACAGTTATTTTTGATTTTTCTTGTTGTGTTTTTAGCATTTGGAGGCTGTTATCAAGTCAAGAATTCCAGGTCTTCAGTCTCTTATCAACAAGACCATCATTGATCTAGAAAATGAATTGAGCCGTCTTGGGAAGCCCATTGCAACCGATGCTGGAGTAAGTATCAGCTTGAATTTTTTGTGAATTGCTTATCCGATTTTTCCAGACAGATATTAGTCTAGCTGAAATGAGTTGGTTCTCTACTTTTCACGTAGTTTTAAATGTGATGTTTGCTGTCCTGTGTCTGCAGAATATGATGTCTTTGTTACCTTCCAAAAATTGTGTCCTGTCTTTGTTACGTATGTTTAACATTTATCAATGCAGGGAAAATTGTACATGGTTATGGAAGTCTGTCGTACTTTTGATGGAATCTTTAAAGAACATCTTGATGGAGTGTAAGTATTCCTTGCTCTGTCTGTCCTTCAAATCTAGATGAATTAGTTATGCTGCTTTGTCCTAATCTTATTTTCATCGCAGTCGACCAGGTGGAGATAAAATATATAATGTCTTTGATAATCAGCTCCCAGCTGCATTGAAAAGATTGCAATTTGATAAGCAGCTTTCAATGGACAATGTAAGGAAACTTATAACTGAAGCTGATGGATATCAACCCCATCTGATTGCTCCCGAGCAAGGATATCGTCGTCTTATTGAATCCTCCTTGATTTCTATCAAGGGTCCAGCTGAAGCAGCTGTCGATGCGGTACAGAATTAAATTTTCTCTGACATGCTTCTAATCGAATCTAATGAGTGTTATGCATGTATGATTTCAATTAGTTTTTTAAACAAAAAAAGGTTAAGGATCCCCTTGTAGGTCCCCTTTCACTACTTCTTCGTCTTTTCCTCTGCCTTTAATTGATTCTTATTCCAGGCTTCTGCTTTTAATAGTGGGGTATAAAACTGTTGAATATGATCTCTCACTTTCAACACTTGATGTGCAATGATTACTTGTTCTTGGGTGTGATATTTCATAAATGTTTAGGACTAATCTCGCAAATAAAAAGCCTAATTTCCGTGATATGTCATTTAGGGTTGCTTTTGTTTTAAGTCGATTTGGATTTTCCTTAGTCTTTGAGACATTCTTAAAGAAAGATGTAAGATAAACATGAATGGGGATGTAATTTCATGGGAAATTACAACATTAATTGAATGCTCATTTTCTTCTGGGAAGTTTCATCTACGTGTTTGCTTGTATTATTCTAAAAGTGTGACTGTCAATCAAACAGGAGTAAAGCATCAATCTAAATGTTTGGCTGCTGGATGTCATTAGGTGCTTGATGGTGGAAGAGAATTACTTGTGTGGAATATTTTGTGCTCGACTTTGTTTAATTATACTAATCTGAAATACACTAGGGGTTCTGTTCAGCATATTGGCCTGGTGGATACATCCTTGTGTAGTTGAGCAAAAATCATTTCTTAACTATTTTGTCTGCAATGCAGGTTCATGCTATACTGAAGGATCTGGTTCACAAGTCAATTAGTGAGACTGCAGTATGTTCACTTGCCATTTCAAATTACTATTCTGAGTTTGAGATATATGAAAGGATTAAACACATGCTATAAATCTCAGACATCCTTATTTGGGATTCTAAAAATTCATTCTGGTTAGTTAAACAAATGAATCCCATTAGCATATTGTGCTCAGTCATTGCAACCCGAAGAAGTCAAAGAATTCTCTTGTTACCATGTTAACTTTTGTTAGTCGAAGGGGGCTATAATGAATGCGTATATTTGGTCTTTTGTTATTGGCAGGAGCTAAAGCAATATCCTTCTCTTAGAACTGAGGTCAACGCTGCAGCTGTTGAATCATTAGAAAGGATGAGGGATGAAAGCAGAAGAGCAACTCTTCAGCTTGTTGAAATGGAGTGTAGTTACCTGACTGTAGAGTTCTTCCGGAAACTTCCTCAAGATATTGAGAAGGGAGGGAATCCAACACATTCAATTTTTGACCGATACAATGATTCCTATCTTCGAAGGATAGGTGAGTTGGATTGCTTTTGTCCTTGAAATCCAACGGTCTTTCAATTAGTCTTCTGAATTTTGCTTTTATGTTACACACGTTATTGCGTGTAAAATATTTTGGTTGTGTCCTCTGATGGGCTCTTTTCAACAGGATCAAATGTCTTGTCTTATGTCAATATGGTTTGTGCTAGTTTGAGGAATTCTATTCCGAAGTCTGTTGTTTATTGTCAAGTACGGGAGGCCAAACGCAGTTTGCTTGATCACTTCTTCACAGAGTTGGGCAAGAAGGAGGTGAGAATTTTGCACCTCACTGTTCCCAACTAAACCTGGAAACTCAATTTTTTTTTATAATTTATTTTTGCTTTGGTAATTATTTTGGGTGGGAATGGAAAGGGATGGGGTGGAAAGAGAGAGTAACACTGCTGATGACTTTGATGTATAATAATCTGTGCTCTACTTTCCAACTTTATTTTTGTAGGGGAGACAGCTGGGTACTTTGTTGGATGAGGATCCAGCTATAATGCAGCGTCGTCTTTCTCTAGCAAAGAGACTTGAGTTGTACAGAGCTGCTCAAGCTGAGATTGATTCAGTCGCATGGGCTAAGTAGACACAAACCTTTGTTCCTTCATTTTTTATTCATCACGATTGGATAGGTGGCCGTCATTCTTTGGTTTGACATATAATTCTTTTCATAAAAAGTAGATATATTGTTATAGGAATGCTAGCAGTTTCCGTGCCTCGTCTTATTTTGCAGTACTTAATAAAATCCAGATGTATACTCGTTTTGACATTTGATATCTCTTGCTTGTCTGAGCCAGACAATATATTGGAATGAGATACCAGTTTTTCATTTACTTATAAGCTGCTTAAATGAGCTTATTTTATTAATGAAAATCTACATTTAAGGTTGGTTCTATGAAAGATCGAAAAAGCTACAGTTCTATTTTATGAACTCAAAGTCTCATTAATAGAATCAACGTATATAGTTGTACTCATTGATTTCTCAAAATATGAGAAGTAAGACTTACTGCCTGTTTATCAGTGTTTTTGAAAGTCGAACAACATTTGCATGCTTTTCAAAATTATTTTTTAAATATAAGAAAATTTTCCAAGTTTGGTCGATGATAGTTTTTTTTCCTTTTAATTTAATTGGGGGTAGGGGAAGAGGAGATGGGAAGGGGATTATAATATGGGGAATTGAACTCTCACGAATAAAATCGGAGTTCAGATAATCAATCAATTGTGCTAATAAGTTTCTCCCGGTCGATTATAGTGTTCTTTCTCAAGTTTATTAGAAAGGAAGTAAGGTAATCATGGGGAACACAAAATCATAGATTCTCTTCATATTGGTTAGCTCTTGAGTTTAGATAATCAACCAATTGAGCTACTAAGATTCTCTCGATCTATAATAGTATTCTTTCTCAAATGATGTTTATTAAAAAGGAAGTAATTTGAAGTGAAAACAAATTAAAATTATTAATTATTCTAAAGATTCCATTTCAATTGAAATTTATTTATTCACCATGATTAACCTTTTACGACATTCATAAATGTTCTTCCATAAATCTTATTTTTCTGTCAGTTTTTGAACGCATTGTTACCTGTCATTTTGTCTTTTAATTGAAGGTTTTAGGAAATAGTCTCTCTACTTCTATGAGGTAGCAGTAAGATTTACGTACAATCTACCCTCCCCATATCCCACTTGTGGGATATCACTGGGTATGTTGTTGTTGTTGTTTTGAACGCATTACCATTTGGATCGAATTATTCAAGTCCAGGAGAACAAAAAGGACAAAATAAGGTTATGTAAATATTGTCAATTTTCTTTCTTCCATTATTGGAAAAAGAAAAGCCTAAAATATCACCAAAAACTTTTAAATTGTTTGGGACAGGACAAAAAAGACAACTTTGAAGAAATAGAGTGCAGTTGGAAGTTAGATCGCAGTCTATAAATTAATTAATGAAAAGCCTTCCCTAGTTCACGTCACGTATTTTTGTTGACTTAACGTGACGTAATTTGTCATTATCACACAACCATCAAAGTTAAAAAGTATTAAAAATATGTTATTATTCGATAAAAATTAAAAATAAACTCATTTATTTAAAAATATATATTTTATAAATTGACAATCTAAAATAGTTATAGATCGGTTAAAATTGGATGTCAACAGACGATATATTATTTGTGAAATTAATTGTTTTAGAGAAAAAGTTAAGAAGTAAAAGAAAATTATTAACTAATGGTTATCACTCAAAATGTCACAACCCCATGGGTAAAAAATTTGACAAAATCTTATTCATTATTACTCAAAAGGATACAAATATCAATTAGCATTTTATGTCAATTTGTGCCAAATTGATTTGTGGCATTTAGCATACCCATATATAAATTATATTACTAGTTTACTGGTCTTATCAAACACAAATATCTAACGTAAGACAAAACTAAAGGCCAACTACTTAGCATAAATACACACATTTGAAATTAGATATTATGATCGTATGAAAATTTTAGAAGATTTATGTAACTGATCTCAATTAGTTCGTGATTGAACCATAGTTGATTGATTAAAGAAATTTACTAAAGTGGTATAATCATAACTTGCCAATAAATATCCTGCCAATAAAAACTTCTTCTATGTTTGAAAAGACATTACTGTTGTTTGGGATAGAACTCTTCCAGCAAATGTTTCACATCCTTATGTGTCTTGACATGCCAAAGCCAAAAAAAGTGTTAGATTTTTTTTTGATTTCTCACCTGGTGTTTAGAGTCTATGGAGCCTCGACTAAATTTAGATCGGTGGCGCTTTCAACAAGATTTTTTTTATTTCCAGAACTCGAACCCAAAATCTCTAGTTAAGAGTGAAACACTCCCACCAGTGCATTACAATCCATGTTGATGGTTAGGTCTATATTGCAAGGACAACTAATTGATTAAATAGAGAAAAAAAAAATCTCCGATCAGTTGAAAATTAATTCTACGGTCATGTTAGGAAGAAACACATTAAAATCTTTGACTTCAGGCCAAGATAAAACACTCCTTTTATCTATTGTGATGAAATACCTATTATACCCTTTAAAATATGTTATTGTGGTGTTTACATGGAAATATTGGTAGCAAATTAAATTTAGACAGAAAGGATAAATAGTGGAAAGCATGAAATGTAAGATAGAGCCTAGAGGTAGTTTTTTTTTTTAAAAATAAAAATAAAATCTTTTTTGAACTTGGGGTAGGTCAGAGTGCAATTGTCGTGAAAGGACATTCATCACATGATATTAACTCAATTTTTTAAGAAGACTTTTTAAAAAAGCAAGTATTTAAATTGTAATTGGGTAAAAAATAGTAAAAATAGTTATAGTTTGCTAAAATTATAATTTATAGTTACATATTATAGGAGAGAAACGGGCGAGACCGAGAGCGGAAGGAGAGAGACGAGCGAGATTGAGTGAGACGTTGCATATGTATATTTGTCAAATTATATGTATATATATATATCTGTCAAATAATTATATACGTGTAACTGATATACATATATATTTGTATATTTGGCAAGCGAGATTAGGAGAGGGAGGAGAGAACCGAGCGAGTGAAGAGAGACGAATTATGTGTGAATATCTATTGAATTGAATATGCATATTTGTCAAATAATTGTATATATGCAACTAATATAATATGCATTTATATATTTGGAAAGAGATTCTAAGAGAGAGGAAGAGGTGAAAGAGAAGAAGAGAAAAAGGAAAAAATAACAATAAGATTTTAACTATATCTATAAATTATATTTTTTCAAACTATAGTAGTATAATGTAAGTACATATCAAATATTTACCTAATTACATAATTTACACATTTTTTTATACGTGGCCCATCATGACAACTGGCTATCGAAACCCTTCGCGTGTTGCCTTGTAGCATTGAACTATATTTTGTCTTGGAGTATCCTGCGAGATAAATTTCATCTTACTCTAATTGAAAGTAATTTAACTTTAAAATTTTTCTTTTACCCTTAATGAAATGATTTTCAACCATACAAATATTTTAGAATTGTTTTAGACCACAATCCTCTTTTTTCTTAAATGTGTCAAGTCAAAAAGTGTCACATAAAATGAGATTGAGCGCATACTTGTTTCTTTCAATTTATGTTATACACTTTCCTTTTACCTATTGTTTAAGAATTAACTTTATGCTTAATGATATAATTTATTCCAAATTAATATTATATTTAATTTTTATTTTATACCATAAAATTTTAAAAATAAAAAAATTAGATATATTCTTATACTATCTATAATACTTTAAATATACTCTCTATTATATTTTCGATTCAAATATAACCTCCCGTTATAGTTTAACATTAACTTGACCTTAATTTTGGCAAAGATACTTATGTCAACTTGACAATCAACTGACCCGCCCCCAATTTCCAATTTTAAATATTCATTTTTTTTCAAAAAAAATCCACCCATTTAACACGATCATCCATATTTTTTTAATTCTTCTTCTTCTTCTCCTTCTCTTCTATTTTTCAAAAATTTTAAAGTTTGTTCTTTCATGGAAGATATTATATAATTTTATTTATTTATTTTTTTAAAAGAATATATTCAAAAATCTTTATCTTTTTAAAAAGAATTATTTTGAGTCAAATATTATCGTATAAATTAGGAGCATAAGAACAAAGCCGCCACTCGCGGACATATTGAAGAAGAGCAAGAGAGTGATTATGTATCTGGCCCTTAAAGTTTTTAAAATTGCATATAGTTATACTCATCACTGCCTTCTCCACCATTTGGAAATGAGCCAAATTAGATTTCCACTTTTTACGACATTCATAAATATTTTTACATAGTCTTTTTTAGCTGGATATAAGCACACTACGTACATTTGGATCAAATTATTGAAAGAGAACAAAAGATGACAAATTTTTTTGAATTTTTAATGACTACTAGTAAAGAGTATAGGATGTTAGATCTCATTTTCGAAAGAGCTTAAGGTCAAAAACACAATTAAATTATTCCAATTTTTATGAGTTTCACACTTAAATTATTGAGTGTGTGAGTTTTCTACCTGAACTATTATCCAATAATAGACGAAACACATCTCAACTAATTTCTGATGGCGTGTGTACACTCTCTTTATTTAAAAACCCTACCACATGGCACTCCACATAGAAAAATAATTCTACGGTGACAAATCTAGATAAATAAATATCATATTAAAAGTTAAGGTTAAAGATTAAAATTATCACAGTATAAATTAATTTATTCCAACCATGACATTTACCATCTTCTTATCCACCTTATTATTCCAAATCAAATCAAACTAAAGCACTAATCTTTTTTTACTCAATTTTTGATTTAATTTGATTTTATTTCCCACCCCTCTCCCCTCCCCCGCAAAAAAAGAAATCTAACGTAAGACAAAATTAAAAGCTAGTACTAATACGGTTTTTATATATATCAAGCAACAGATGCCTTTTTTCCAACACAACAAACGTTATTAAGAACAAGTACGCACTTGTTTAAATCTGAGACACTAGTAATGGATCCTATAAGATTGTTAAAACCAATTGAAACAAAGCCAAAAGCAATTGAAGAAGAAGTAAGTGAAGAAGAGGAGCCATTGAGTCCATCAGCAAGGTTATTTCATGAGCCCAACTTCAATGTCCACATTCTCTCTATAATGGCCACCAAATCAAGAATTGATCCTCAAGCTATGAAAGAACAATGGATCCCTAATTTTGTTAACCATCCACGTTTCTGCAGCCTCATGGTACAATCAAATCTCTATAATGACAACATCGTTTGTCTGAATATATTTTTAGAGTGTCTGTGTACTAAACTACCCTTCATATTTGAATTTTGATATGCCAATAGGTTGCTATGTATCGCGAAATGCTAGAAAACATAAAATATAACACAAGAAGGAAAAATGATTATGAAAAAGTGTTGTCCGCCATCATTAAATATTGTTACATAGGATTGCTGTTACAGAATGGTTTGATGATCTATTATATCAGATAGTATGCTTAATAGAAACAAATACTATACCTGATCATGTTAGAAAAAAATGAAATTGCAAGTACTAATTAGGAACAACTAGTCTAGTATGCTTTTACGTGTCCAGTTTGGAAATTGAGAAATAGTTTATCATTTTATATTTATTTTATCATTATTGTTATTAAGTTGCAGCAATAACATATTTAGTGAAATTTCACACTTGGAGTCGTCTCACTAGACAAATTATTTGGAATGATTCTTAGCTAAAGTGCACCAATTTTCAATTCATTACCCAACATATAGATAGTAATAATTAAAAGTGACACAGTAATGAAATTTAAGGGATGTTTCATGTCAACAACCATGGACAGAGAGGGAGTAATTAATTAAGAAGAAGAAAGTACTAGTACGATATTCAAAAGAGTTAAGGACACACCTTAACTATCTCACTTTATCGAGTTTCATATTTGAACTGAGTGTGTGAGTTTGTTGATATATGCCTCGTTTGACGAATTCATTTGTTTAGGTGGTGGATGAGAAAAATAATGGAGAAATGAAATGGGTGCGGACCAAGGTGGACATAGACAAGCACGTTGTGCTGGTACAAGTTGACGAACAAGACCTACATGAATCACCAGACAAATTCGTGGAGAATTATATTGGGAACCTTAGCAAAACATCTCTTGACAAATCGAAACCTCTATGGGATCTCCATCTTCTCGACGTTAAAACATCAGCATCTGAGGGTGTGGCGGTCTTAAGAATGCACCATTCACTTGGTGATGGCGCTTCTCTTATATCCCTTTTACATGCTTGTACTCGCCAAACAGCTCATCCTCATAGACTTCCAACTATTCCTGGAATTAAAAAGAGGGTTATCAATTCAGAACACATACATAATCAGCATTCAACTAAAGGATTGTGGCCATATTTTACAAAAATTTGGTATTATATGAGATTGTATTGGCACACAATAGTTGATGTCTTGATGTTTATGGCCACTATTATGTTCTTGAAGGATACAGATACGCCGATTAAGGGCAAACCTGGTTCTGAGTTTAATCCTAGGAGATTTGTTCACAGGGTAGTTAGTCTTGACGACATGAAATTGGTGAAAAATGCATTGAATATGGTAAGTACTATATAACATATAAACTTGCTCCAAACAAATGTTATGTTAATGAAAATCAATTAACGTTGTTTGATGTTTTTGGACTTTGTCATTTGCTTGTGCAGACAATAAATGATGTCGCGTTGGGGGTAACGCAAGCTGGTTTGTCTGTCTATCTAAACAGACGATTTGGTAAGTTTCTGTCAGTGTTAAGATTATTTCTTTTGTTTCAAAATAAGTGTCATTTTAGCTCATTTCATGATGTCTATTAATAAGAAAAATGTAACAATAACTGTAAGGTATAATTTGGCAGGTGAGAGCAAGAAAGACAAGGGAGCAACAGAGAAAAACAATAATCTCCCTAAGAACTTAAGACTAAGATCAAGTCTTCTGATAAACTTAAGGCCAACAACTGCAATTCAGGTGATGTAATCCATTGTTTCCCCTCAAAGTTTAAGTTAGAATTTTATAGATCATCAGTGTAAATAATTTGTTGCATCGTGATGTCATTCAAAACATATTTACAGTCTACATATAAGCCTCCTCAAATTATCGATTTAAAAATATGTTATCCAGCTACAACAAGTAAAGATGACCAGAAATGTAATGTTGATGTATATATCACAACTTAAATTCTTAAAATTTTACCAATTCAAGTTATTGACATTCTATTTAATAAATATATAGGCTTTATCTGAGTTGATGGGCAAGAATACCGAGGCAAAATGGGGCAATATGGTTGGTTTTGTTCTTTTACCCTTCAAAATTGGATTACGAGATGATCCCTTAGATTATGTCAAAGAAGCTAAAGCAATCAGCTTTCGCAAGAAAAATTCTCTTGAAGTTATATGTACGTTTTACATCTCCAAATTACTATTCGAGTTTTTTGGGATTAAGGTGCGTAATCACTTCATCCTTAATTAAAGATTTCCATCACTAATTACTGTTTTCTCATGTTAAAATAATAATACTAATATTAATATCAGACATCAAGTTCCATATCGCACAAAATTCACACTAATACAACAGTAGCGTTCTCTAATTTGGTGGGTCCGCAAGAGGAAATTAGCTTCGGTGGGCATCCTATGGTTTACCTTGCACCCACTTCCTATGGCCAACCTCAGGTGAGTAATGAGTATTAGTCCGGTTACCTCTCGTTGGTTTCACTTGTCATGTTCTTTTTTCATATTCTTTTAAAAAATATTAATTGTGAAAGAATAATTTAACTAGATTATCTTAATTTATTCTCTAATTATAATTTAATATTATTTTTTTCTTCACATTAATTGAGTAAGAATAAATGACAGTCTAATATTTTATGTGTAAAGCAAGAAACCAAATGTTATATGTCCACAACTTTTAAAGAAAGAAAAACATTTAAATGATTATCTAAGGGAGAAAAGGTGTTTCTTTGGGTGTTGTTTTATTTTATATATATATATATATTTGTGATTTGTTTAG
The DNA here is from genome assembly GCA_025774065.1 of Solanum ossicruentum. NCBI lineage: Eukaryota > Viridiplantae > Streptophyta > Magnoliopsida > Solanales > Solanaceae > Solanum > Solanum ossicruentum. The sequence continues at coordinate 26,689,521 of JAOTQR010000001.1, read as the reverse complement.
ATCTTTTTGTACCATAATCACAAATTTAAATTGCAGGCTTTGATGATTAATTTCCAAAGCTATATTAACAAGATGACTATGGTTATATCAATAGACGAAAATGTGATTCCTGATCCACATCAACTTTTAGACGATATTGAACAATCTCTTAAACTTATCAAGAATGCTGTCGTAGAAAGAGGCCTTTGCCAAGAATACATAAATATTTGACAACCATACAACTTCTGATCCTCTAGTTTTAATTATTGCTCAAATAATGTTGCACTTCTTTTGTTATTAGAATGTATCTTAATTGGTTGCAATAAATTAACATTGTGTAGACGAGGATAATTAACTGGAATTCTACATACATAATCAAAATGTAGTGTAATGAGCTAGTCCACTTTGCTTTTCATGTTTGAGAGGGCAGCCTCATTGATGCTAATAAATGCATCAACAAAATCATCACCCAGCTGGTTTTATAATCTGGAATTTTTCCTTCATCAACTGCTATAGCAAATGTTAACTGCTTGGCATAACTATACAATATAATATGTAGGCATCTGAATTTAGTGAATTAAGTGGTTTATTTTTCTTTTGAAAATATTTAAAGTAGGAAAAATTTATATAACTGATCTCAACTCGTCAATGGCTGAGGTTTAGTTGATAATCAAGTTGAATAAACAAACTTACATCGAAATGTCCATAAGATGTTGTTGCCCGAGGAAGAAACTTCTTCAAGCGGACCCGCTACATTGAAAAGGTTAGTGTTGTTTGGAATAGAACTCTTCCAGCAACTGTTGCGGCGGCCTATATATGTAAAAAAAAAAGTGTTAGATCTAGATTACAAGGACAAAAGAGCAAGCGTCTATTATGTTGTATGCAATCTTATCCTCTAGTCCGAATAACTAATATTGAGGAAATAGAATATTCAAAAGTGGAATACCCTAGTACCAAAGAAGTTGAAGATGAGTTGTAAAATATAAGAGGTGCAACGAGTCCCAAGAGAATGCTTCTTTGAATCCATTGATACCTTAGCTTTGTGAACATAATTGAGGACTCTCTAATTGAGCTATACTTAATGGAATTAAGGCAAAGCTGAAACAATTTCCTTGTACCACTGTTCCATTCTTCTCAATCATTTCAACCACAGCCTGTTGTATATATTCATATCAACATAATTATTCTGTAAAGAATAATATTATTCATGGAATTAATATAATACTCACTTGAACTCCTAAAGCTGGTCTCAAATTCACTGCTACAGCGGCTCTGCATCCATTTTTTGTACCGAAAACTTCTTTTTACCTTCAACTTTTACAGTCATGTCAGGAAGAAGTACACATCAAAAACTTTTGAGTACCACGTTCAAAAGCAATCTTACATTAAATATATAGTACCGTATCTTCGATAGATATAACGAGACAAAGCTGCTTGTGTTATCCCCAGTACAACGTCATTAACCGTCTAATGGAAAGAAAAAGAAAAGGAATATATGGACACTTAAAAAAGTTCAAAGGCATGAAAACATTATAGCGTTTGTCACATTCTTTATCAAGCTAACCGCCCGGCAAATAAATCTCTTACGAGTGGAGGCATTAAATCCTTGTGTAGCTATGAAAGGTGATTGAGAGTCCTTCAAGAATAGAACCGTTGCTATAAAAACCAAAACATCAACAAGTGTGTTGAACAAAATCCTGCTGAATAACCATAACTTCACGAGGTACAACCACACAATGTTTTTTGTATTCGATTCATTCTTGGAAGAAGAAGAAACTGGGAGTGTGGGCAAACAAGTAGGATCCGATGTTGTCCAAAACCAGAGAGTAAGAGGTGTTAGGTACTGCGGTCACCCTTATTCCAACTCCGCATTAGTATGATATTGTCCACTTTGGGCCAAGCCCTCACGGAATTATTTTTTGGGCATCTCCCAAAAGGCCTCATACTAATGACATGGGTTGAACTTCATAAGTTGGTCATTTGCTCATTGGAGTCCATGCAACGGAGTGAACAATAAAATTTAGGAAGAATAAATAAATAAAAATAGATATCAGAAAATTTAATAAGTCCACAAATCAACACTTCTACTATATTTCTTCTATTATTACAAATAGTAGGCTCTCAGAGAAAAATACCAAAAATAGTGAACACACTATTTCTTTTAGTAAAAAATAATAAGAGGGACATGAGGGAGGCTCCATCTCCAGGAGAATGGTGAAAACGAAAAATACAAGTAGCCTCAGCGTGGGAGGTTTTCACGTTAAGGATATGAAGATCCCATAAAGGTTTGGACTTGTCAATAGTTGTCGTGCTTAGAACTTGTCCGTATCCATATTATTACTAATATCCAGCTGAGGTACTATGACATGATCATCTATATTCACTCTCGTCGGAACCCATCTCATTTTTCCACTTTCCTCCACATTAACCTGTTCATGTTTCAACAAAAATTAAAAACATTCATAATTAATTTTATAATTAAAGTTGTTACACTAATATCGGGTTATAGAAAAAAGAATTTTCACATATAGTTACTCAAAAATATCTTAATTAAACTTCAGAACTATAGTTTGAATAATTAAATTTCATAACTATAGTTATAACAATATTTGTATAATTCGCACAATATTTGTATTTCAGCTTTAATGTCATCAACCACAATAGTGTTTATAAAAGGAAACAAATTACTAACTTTTGTGCGCTAATTACCTGCAAACTTGAAAAGCGTGGGTGTTTAAGCATCTTGCTTTGTATTTCTGCTTTAATGGCATCAACCTCAATTGGTACTTTCCAGCCCATGATTGCTAAGATGTAAACGTTGTAGTTAGGCTCGTGAAATATTCGAGAAGATGGACTTACTAATGTTGCCTCCTCTTCTCCTACATCTAAATTATTTAATATTATTCGGAGAGGTTTCACAATCATTTTCTAACCCATAATTATTAATATCCTAGATGCTAGAATTAATTGATTATATTGCTAACAGAAGGCTCCGATGCCAGTATTTATAGAAGGTCGAAGAAACATTTAGGGCTTATTTTGGAAAGTCATCCTGCTACTTGGATTTGTTATAGTTGAGTGTAATTACATTATCTGACCTATTTAGTTGCGCCAACAGGTAATTAAGCTCTCTAATACATAGGAAAGAGGTTGTGAATTGCTGATAATTACATAACGTAATCACAAATTGGTTATTAATTTTTTTTCTATTTTTTAATTTTTATAATTTTAAATTTTTTTATTTTTATTATTTTAATATTTTTTTTAAAAATATTTTATT
>JAOTQR010000001.1:26646553-26671284 GCA_025774065.1 Solanum ossicruentum | reverse complement strand
AGGTGAAAAATCAAAAGAGAGTATTTCTTTTGTGTGTGTAGAAGTCTTTGGGAGTATTGTACTCGTGCCTACACAGTTGCTCCTCTTGACCGCGATTTTTTCCTTATTTAAAAGGGTTAATATTTGATGTCATTATTTTCTCATTTTTTATATTATTGTGTCATATTTATTTTGTGTTAGTCCGTTTTTCCCAACAATCTTTGTCTTTTTGCATACTGAATAATTCAGAAGTTCGCTAGGGAGTCACGATCTAATAGCAATATATAGTGAGTGATTAATATTTCCAATAACATCACTATGTAGGTAAATATTAAGTTTCAATTTGTGAAGTCATTTAATGGTTGTCTAAATTTTAACCGTACAAACTAAATCTATTTTGACATTTCATGTATATATAAAAAAAATAATTTTCTTTCCAAATATTCACACTGATTCACCTAGACTTTTGTCACATTTAACACCAAGTGTCATGTCTAAAATAAAGTAGGTTGATTCTCTCTCTATATATATATATATTTTGAGAAATACTTTTGAACTACATTAAAGGGATGCTATAAATGTTAACAAAAACCTTCAATTTTTTGATGGAAGACATCAATTTTCATATTTGTTCTTGTATATATAGACTAGGTGTTTGATTAATTATGGAAGGGGTCGTTACATATAGAATATAGAATTGAATTACTGCTAGACATAAAGTTGAGGGGAACTAATTAACATACAAGAGAGAAAAATGGGATTATCATGTCAGCTAGTGTGTTACATAATTAAATATTTTGTGATAAAAAGTTTAGTAGTCTAGATATATCATCAAACTAAGTATTCTAGAAAGAAACTCCCGTGAGTCAGAAATATTGAAGGAATGGTTATAGAAATTCAAAATAAGTAGATTTTCGAAAGATAAATCTAGTATAATCCGGATAAATATAAGGATAAATTAAACAACGATTTTTCCTCGTTAACCACAAACTTCCAAAGACTAAACTCCCTATGTATCACACAAGTTATATAAACGTCCTTAAATATCTCTTAGGTACAAATTAAACATAGTAATAACTACCTGAAAAGAAAATATCACGAAATACGCTGCAAATTAAGTTTAACAAGGAAGAGGATAGAGAGATTAGGGAGGTGATCATTAAACAAGGCAGCCCGCAACAATTGGATTAATTAGCTTTTTTCTTAATTACAATTACAAATTTGTGTTGCTCATTGAAACGCTAATTAATACTTGGAATGGAATGGTCCCCAAAATATGCTGCCAATGCATATCTCGACACCCTCAAGTTGGTAAGCCACCTATTTAATTATATACATCTCTTCCTTTTCGTTATGTTTCGAGCATCCCTTGGGTTGTGGCTCTTTCCGGCCCCTGCTAATACCGGTTGTTTTGTGCATGAGGCTATCCTATCCATATAAACTGTGTAAGTTTAACGAACAAAATTCTGAATTCTTGTACATGGTAGCATGACAAAGCCATTGATATCCATTTGAGATTAACATTTCCCTCTTACAATATTTACACTATCAACCCTTCTCCAGAAAGGATTCGACTATAAGGATCTATTGTACATAGTCTTACCTTATATTTCTGTGTTCCAATGTTATAACTTGTGACCAGGTCACGTAGCAGTAGCCTTTATAGAAAACATTTTCCAAATAATGTTATCAATTAGATTCAATCGAAATACTGAGCCAGCAGATTGCATTGCAAAGATCAAACCCGAATCACATCAAATCCCAATATTACGATACTATGGTTTATTTGAATAGTTATTATTTGCAGTGTAGCAAAGACAGGCAGATGTGCAATTCATGTAGCAGTGCAGGAACACAAGAACCAGAGTGCAATGAATTCCTATCAGCTTTAGCAGCTGGAATGAGCGCGAAGCTAATAGTGGAAGTCACCACCGAAGGCTCTCCCTCAACCGTGGCCTTAGCAGCTGCAGCTCGTCAAACAGGAGGGAAATTAGTATGCATCATTCCCGAGCCAAAACTGGACAAAACACAAAAAGTAATTCAAGAAACAGGGCTAAACGACATGGTAGAATTCAAAACAGGGAACCCTGTTGAAATCTTGCACGACTACGAGAACATTGATTTCTCATTAGTCGATTGCAAGACTAATGATTACGACGTGTTGATGGAGAAGCTCGACGTTAATCCTAAAACATCAGTCGTCGTTACGAATAATGTACAAGGGAGAAAAGGGGCGGGAGGACATTTGAAGAAAGTGGAGAATAAGGTTAATGTAAGGTCACTACAGCATCCCCTTGGTAAAGGATTACAAGTTACTATGATTGGTAAAAGCACAGAGTTTGGTAAGAAGGAAAATAGGAGCAAATCAGGATGTTATGCTCATTTAATTAGAGGTGGAGACAAAAAAAATGGACATATAGTGAAAAGAGGTGATAAGAGCAAATGGGTTTTTGTTGTGGATGAAAAAAGTGGTGAGGAACATATTTATAGGATGCCAAAATCATCTGGATTTCCAACTTTTGAAAATGATACAAAAATCTTTGATTCATAAAGGCCACAAGTTCAAGCATTGAATCCTGATTCTAATTCAAAATATGGCTGTTTCCAACAACTTACAAATGAAAAATGCTGCAAATGATTGCACAATTTTCAAGGGAACAGAAGAGAAATGTGAAGGCATTTGTAACATGAAGTTGCTCCAAGTGTTGTGGACAAAGTTAAAAGAGTTCCTTTTTTCTAAATTTTTTTAATTTAATACCTTTTGTTGTAATTTCTATTTCCGTCCTTCTTTTTTTTTTTTTTTTTTTTTTTTTTTGCTTTTAAGTGGGGAAGGAGAAGAGGAAGAAGGGGCAGTGGAGATTATTGGGTTGTATTTAGGACAGGGGATAGTGAATTTTCAGCGTGTCTGGAAATATCATTCTATTGAATATCCTACTTAGAAAAACAAATGCAGACTTAATACAATAATAAATAATTTAAATTGCTCTCTTTGTCTCAATAAATGTGATATTTTTTGTTTTTCGAGAGTCAAACAATTTGAGTTTAGTTTGATCGAGAATTTACTCATAGAATCTTCAAATTTTTTGATATTTATATATTTTCAAATTACGTAAAAAGTACTACAAGTCACAAAAATTGATAATTCAAAATATTTAAAAAATGTACGAAAATTTTATGATCAAAAATAGATTGTTTGAATTTCAAAATTCGAAAAATGTCACATAAATTGAAACAAAGGAAGTAGTATATATGTAGTTCTAAGTCATATCCTATACTAGTACAATTGCATCAACTTCCGTTTTCTTTGGTGATTCGAGGACTCAATTTTTGTTTATCACTCACTATAACATTCATCTATAATTCAAGTGGTAGCTGAGGTCCTCTCTATATATTTTTTAATCTTTTGACTAATTTACGTGACTAATAGTGGTATTTTTTTATGTAGTTTGTGAATATGTAGATCAAAAAGTTAAAAAAAAATGCATGTGTAAATCAATGATAAAATTTAAATAGATTTGATTTTCTCAAAATTCGATCAGTGCCACATAAATTAACTCAAAAGAAATAATACAACATGATCAAGATTATTAGAGGCAAAACTATATGCCCTTCGTCAAAAAATTATATTTTATATATATATGAAATCAACTTATTAATTTATGTTTATATACTTAATGATGAACCCTTCAAAACATCCATATATAATTCAAAATTTGAGTAACAAAATTTTATTTATTTTTATCGTGTAAAATTCATGTTGAAACATAACATCAACTCTCAAATGCATTTCTTTCAACTTCAACTTGTACTCTCTTTTTTTTCTAACATCAACCAGTAATATCTTACGGAACTTATTTTTCTTTTACAGAAACTCTTTACAAAACATGAGAATCTGGATACATTAATTCAGTTCCAGCTATAAAAATTAGGATTTTTAAGGATCACCAAATAACATTTAAAGCATGATTCATTGAACATAGAGATAATTTAAGAAGCAGAATTAATATTTTTGAATTATTGAATTAATGTATCCGGATGAAAAGAAGAGATATTTGAAACTTTTGGAAATGGGCATGAATAATAAAAAAATACGATAAATAAAAAAATTTAATTAGGTAATTATCCATGATTGGTTATTTGAATTATTTCTATTAATTATATTGTTAATCTCAATTTAGCTGTTACAAAACAAAAATAGTTACAATAAATGCACCTTCATATTTTTGTTTTCCCTTTTTTATTAACATAGTTAAAGGAAAAAGGACACAACACACGTGACATTATGATTTATCCACCAATTCCTACATTTCCTCAACATCTCTCTCTCATTTTATTTGCAATGTTGAAGAATCGCAATTAACCTCAAAAAATAATCGGCTTAGACCTACTTTTACCCCAAACCTCTTACACATAAATATAATTAGCAAATACTTAATTTAACTACTCTTACAGATTTGGTAAAGACAGACAGTTAGAAGTTGTCTTTTCCATATTGTTGTCAATGTTGTTTGTTAAGAGATTCATCAGGAATAAAATCATGATGATCATCACCAGCCACTTACAACCACCATCCCCACCACCTTCTTATTCAATCTTTAATAAACCTTCAACTTCAAGAAAACAAGTTACTAACAAACACCCTTTACCTACCTTCGTCCTCAACAATTTCTTCATTGCCCACACTACAACATTGGCTGCTCCAAGTTTTGATTCATTTTCTTGGTAGAGAAAAACAAGAAAATGAATCGAATCTCGAGATTGTTGGTGCTGTCAATGTTCTTTGTGATTTTGTTTGGTTTTCAAAGAGAGAAGAATGTGGTCGTTATGGCTGTTGATGAAGATGAAAACGCGCTTTGTAGCGTTAATCTTGCAGAATTTCTCCCTCCTCCTTATGGTGGTCTTGAAAATATGGTTTGTCAAACTGTTTGGAACTCTTTCCTGCTACGTGTAAGTATTTCCTTAACATTACACAAAATCTGTAATTGGCATTTGGATTTATACGATAACGGAAGGTGTCAGTCTTTTTCAGGACAGACCAAAAAAAAAAAAAAGGCACCAAACATTATTGAACGTCATGTAGGCTGTAGCAGCTTATAATGCAATTATAATGACTTTCAACTAAATTTCTGATTACAGTACTCTCAGAGTAAAGACAGTGTGATCACCATTGTGTTATCGACCATTTACACAAGTGGATGGATAGGAATGGGATTCTCCCCCGATGGAATGATGATCAATTCTAGCTGTATGGCTGGATGGGTGACTCCTGCAGGTCATGGAACAATCAAACAGTATTATGTTGAGGGCTTCACTCCCTCGAAAATCATTCCAGATAAAGGAGAGTTGCCATTGACTACTGTTCCACCTCTCATCTATCTTCGAGGTGCCACAGTTTACTTGGCCTTCCAGTTGAAGTATCCAACTCCCCTCAAAACTCAACCAATGTTACTAGCCTTCTCCACCAAATATCCTCAGCACCACCATCTAACCGCTCACGAGGATAAAACCACAATAAAATTTGACTTCTCTTCAGGTCTGGCTATTGCTGTCTCTCTAAGTATCAAGTTTAACTTCTCCTATTTCAAAAATAATTAACATAATTTCTCTTTCTCCTCAGGTTCGTCATATGCAGCCACTGCTACACCAACTAACTATATTAGCTCAAAGACCCATGGGGTATTGGGTATATTGGGATGGGGGCTATTCTTGCCCTTTGGAGCAATTTTTGCAAGATACTTCAAGAACCAACCATTATGGTACTACTTTCATGTATCTGCTCAATTCATAGGATTCATACTAGGACTTGCCGGAGTGATTCTCGGAATTCAGCTCAACAAGAAGCTGCAACCCGATATTCCAGGACATCAAGGCATAGGCATTCTTATTCTTGTGCTTAGTGTTCTTCAGGTTTGTCCCTAATCTCATACAGCAAAAATGATGCTGAAAACTTGATGAATCATATGCTAAAACCTATGATTTAGCTGCTGGAACACTAATCATGGAGGAGGAATAAATCAGAAAAGAATGACAAACATGTTCATTCTATTGAATGGATGCTTTCCTTCTTAAAATTTGTGTCAACGACTTGATGCATGTGTTATGTCAAATATGTTAGGATCATAGAAAATGTTCTAAAGTTTGCTTTACTTTTACAATCACATAGGTTTTGGCATTCTTTGCAAGGCCAGATAAAGACAACAACTATCGCAAGTACTGGAACCTGTATCACGGGTGGGTGGGGAGGACTGCTCTCTTGTTTGGAGCTGTGAATATAGTATTGGGGATGCATTATGCAGGCGCAGGGCCAGGATGGAAAATAAGTTATGGAATTGTTCTTTCTTCAACAATCCTGACATGCATCATCCTGGAAATGTTGTTAAGACTAAAGAAGTTGGATGAACCAACTCTTCCTTCAGATTATCCTATAAATTCAGTCTAGCAAAGATCTATTAATTGTAAGACTGGGTGAACAGGTGGATTCCTCCCCCCTCTCCTTTCATTCACCGCTAGGAGTGCTCTCTACCATAGTTGTATAGAATTCTATCCAAAAATATGTTTTTGTAGGTGAATGTGGATTCTACAGGCTCAGTATTCTCAAGGGTCAAGCCTCCTTAAACAAACTCAAACACCTTTGCCAGTGCTCTTCAAAATTTCCCCTCTGAAAGAAACAGAACTTTCCCTTCTTCATTTCACATTCTTCAGTGATTTTGAAGAGACTACATGTATTGATAACTTTTACATAGCAAACATTTGTTTGCAGAATCACCAGTATAGTCTAACAATTAGACATGACTGCTTTGGATAATATCCAGCCAGCCTATAGGATGAACAGGTATTGTTCTCAGCAATCACAAGTACTGAGTTTTTCAGTACCTTTTAATATCAGAGCTTGTAATCATTTTATGTAACTCTAGATTCTATTGAATACTATAAGGGGTTTGGTAAGGTGTATAAAAATAATGTTAAATAGAGTGCATTAGTTATGCTTGCGTTAATTATGATGAGATATTATAGGTGTGCCTCTGCAAGCTTCCTTTATACTTAGAAATCAATTTATATCAACATTTGCAGTTGCTCTTTCTTTATGGCTCTGAGAAGAGATGGTTGTGCATCCCATTAGAAAGTAAAGCTAATTCATGCCAGAATCAGAATGAAATGCTTATATATGATATGAGAGAGAGAGGAGTTATACACAGAAAACGGAACCAACATATCTCATTCATGAAGAAAGATACAAAAGAGTAATACATGTCAATGACGAAGTAAGCACAACAATTTGGTTAATGGTCAATAAACTCAATTAAGCACTTTCCAGAACTCCATCCAAATCGAACCCAAAAATCTCAGAATTCTTTCCATATCATTTTAGATTGAACTTAGAGCAGAATATATTGCATACAACTCTGCAAGTCCTAGATCAGATGCAGATATACTTTGTTGGAGCAGTCGAAGATAATTTGGTAACGTATACAAGTCAGTGAAACCAATAATCACTAGCAACTGAGAAATAACAAGAAAATGATTTAATTCTATATTGCACTATGGTCCTAAAAGCACAAAAAAAATGTTCTAACCAAACTGTGAATCTTACACAGGAAAGACAACTCCTTAGCGTCAAAAAGTATGTTGAGAAGTAAACCTGCATGTCAATAAGAAAAACATGTATAAGCAGAAACCATGCACTCTTGCTACATGGACTAAATTAATATCAGATGCAATTAAAGAGTTGAAAATATAGTGCCATAACAGTATGCAGTTTCGATAATTTGTAGAAGTCTTCTATAGAACAACCATATGCTACATGAGGCTACAACTTAGCATATTCGCTCACTGATATGTCACTCACTGAATCTTATTAGAATTCTACTGTATCACAAAAGTAAATAATTCCATTAATGTTACCTCAAGTGGTTGGTTGGTCCAGCAAAAGCAAGATGAATCTCTACTTTCCCGAAAAGTAAAAGAATGACTAAGCAAAGGATGATCTTTTTACCCAATTGACAACAGAGAATGGCCTTGGTGAGGAGAGTAATATCTCTTGAAGAGAACTAACCTTCAAATTAAACTGAGGCATAGTCTGAAAGCCAACTAACATCAAAGCCATGAGAATTGGAAGAGCAATAAACTCCAGCAGACATGATATACGATCAGCAAACATGTATACTCGACTTCAATGGACCATCCTGCTAGGATTATCTGGTAAAAGACAAAAACAGCCTCAAGTAGCAGTCGTTATTCCATGTTCATGTGGATTAAAGCTGGTAGAGCTGGGAACCTCAGTCTCCCTTATAACCCTGCTATATACAGCTTTGAAGGGCTGAGAAGAATATGGTCTCTTGAGCAAACTTATGGGCATTCTTAGAGTTTGTTTGCGGTTCCTCCGGCCCCGTACCAAAATGTTGAAGGTCTTCTCATTATCCGTCTCCGTAAGATTTCTTTGCACATAATTATCACTGCAACTTCCGGTCTTCTTATTTGATCCACTGCCTTCTTTGGATTGATCGCTGGACAACGTAACAAAATGTGAATTTGGAGTGTTGCTTGTTCTCTCTTTTTCTGATCCAACCGCAGCTAAGCTCTCTACCGTTTCTGATGCTGGAAGACTTGCATCTTCCTTAACTTCATCTCCGGTGTTGAGATCTACTGGTAAGCTTGTTGTCAAGCCAATGCTTTCAGAATTATCAGATAGCTCCTTAGCACCGGAAATTGAGTCAGTTATAGGCTCAATCACAGGTGGTGAGATAGAAAACTCAACTGGGTGGCAGCCAGGCCAAACTGTGGCAGGAACATACTCTGATGCATTAGGAGCTATATTGCATTGCCAAGCATAATGATTTGGATGGAAAGTGCTGCTATTCATGGGAAACGTACTTGGAGGTAATGTCTGGGGTTGAGAATATGGAGGGTAGATAAAGCGCAATGGATGCATCATGTTTGGGGTGTGTGGAGGTGAAGGGTACAAGTGATGAGGGGAAGAGCACATTGGATTGGGCAAAATGGTCGGTGGTCCTTGATGAAGTGGCATGTTCACTGACCAAGGGCCGACATGTGGCCGTGTTCCAGGAGGAGAAGGGACATTAATGTTCAGAGGCACTGGTGCTACGCGGGGAATGGCTGGGGAAGGGCTGAATGGTGCTGCTGAGGCAGATAGCTTTCTGGACAATTCTCGACTTGTCTCACTTGTATGAGATGACGCAGATTTTACCTTCAGATGATCCATATCTTGCAAGTTCATGTTCGAGATATAGCCAGGACTTAAACTGCTTGATGAGTCCTTTTCACAGGGATCCACTTCCAGAGCATTTTCAGAAGTGGGGACATCATGAGTCTCGACACTAACCTGTTCCATTGGACTAACATCAACATGTCCAGGTTGAATAGATGCATTTGCAGATATCACATCTGAAATTTCACCATCTTTTAGATCACTCATTTGAATTTCTTCTGTTTTGTCAGTAGCCACTATTTCACCTTTTACATTATCAGCAGAATCTGCAACAAGATCCTGAATGTTCCCTTTCTCAATGGATTCTGCATCTCTTACCATTGTTTCGGAATTTTCTTCTGCTCCGCTGCTCTCCTCTCCAAGTTTCATAACATCTTTACTGTCAGGAATTTCATCTTCAGAATCTCTCTCCTGCAACATAGAGATGGTACCTGGCGGGGCAAGTGCTACTTCCTTATAGGAAGGAGATTTTCCGAGGTTTACTATCGAACTTCTCTTTGATAGCGATCCACCAACGTCTTTTGTTGCAGAAACTTGGATCTGCTCCGATGAAATATTTAACAAATCTCCTCCAGTCGTGGAGATCTCAGGAACAGCATCTCTGACAGAAGATGACACGGACTTTACACGGTAGGCCACAGCTTTTATGACTCTTCGACCAAGTTTGGCACCAGGAGTTTGACTTTTTGCTATGTAATAATCTGCATAACTTCCTGGTGATGTCCGTTTTTTTAAGACATAATATTTACTAGCTTGATAGTTATTTTTCAATTTAGTATGATCAATATCAGAAACTGGATCCTTTTTCTGGTAACCAAGGACCTTGCTGATAGTTTGACGTCTCTGCCTTCGTCTTCGTCCATAGAAACCACCTGACCTTGGTCTCTGCACTGCCTGCCATCCATCTTCTGCTTCAGCAGAAGGGTCAGATATGACTTCACGGACCGTAGACTTCTCAGTTGAAATTTCCTTCAGCAAAGGTCCAGATTGGATGGGTTTGTTCTCAGCAACTCCTTCATCTCCATTGTGATGGTATTCAATTACTGTGTCAACAGGTTCCATATTCATCTTTGGATCAGTGTGATCTTTGACAATTTGTTTCTCCTCATCTGACTCTCCTTTTAAGACATCTTTAGAAGTGTCAGAGTTTGGTATGGCAACATTGCTTTGATCAGATTTTCCCTTCACCTGAGAAATAAGAGCCTGGAAAAAAAAATAGCAAAAAGGAGGATAAGAAAAGGGGAACATGTCCACTTTTACAATATATGGAGCATTATTTGCACATTCCATGTGGAAGCATGATAGGCAGTTTATCAGGCATATGCATGTGAGCTTCAAGTGCAAGAACATTAAGGCAAACAGACCTTAGAGTGCCTGAAACATGTTAAAGCTTCTAAACATTACCAGTTTTCGTTTAAACTAGTCCCCTCATTCCCTCCCCTCTTCCAGACAGTTATTACAGATGATAGACCCTCCAGCAGAACATGATTGTTTCTGCTTATTTTTATAACAAGTTTGCATAAGATGAACAACTTCATCCAAGCTTATTTTCATGTATCTATTCATGCTGATTCGAATTGGAAAATCATAAGCAAGAAACAAATATTGTGTTCCAATCACCGTGTACCTTTGAGACAAAACCTTTTCTTTTTGATCCAACATCTCTCCCTTTGGCATCGGGACTTGGATTGATGTAGTCGAGCAAATCTGACACACTGCACAATAGAGTACGTCACCACAAGATTTATACTGAAATATTTTACTTACTGTTATCTAGAGTATGGCTATCTGCTTGTACATGTTTGTGAAATCCACTGTGCATAAAAATTATGCAATTACAAGTCAGGAACAAAAAACTTTTACATTGGCAGCCATTGAGCATTGTCCTTTCTAAACAAATGCATATTCCTAAAACTCAGGATCTTCAGAAACACCAAATGGAGTGTCATAACAAATTATAAAACGATGGATTGAAGGCATTGGTTCAATAAAATAATTGGGACGCCTTTGAGCAAAATCAAAGAGATTGAACATGAAGGCATAGTGAATCATCCTGTAATTTCAAAGCAAAAGGACTAGACAGTGGGCAAAAGAAAACATCAAACATATGGTCTGGCAGATTATGATGATTCATGTCCTTCAGTTATTACATTATCATGCAGTCTAATAAGAGCTAGAACAGAAATTAAGGTCGTCTGGTTTACTCATTAAGTCTACCAAAAAGATTTAATTTAAGCAATACATGCAAATATACCTCAAATGACCCTTGCTAGCTATTGATGCATCAGGCTTCTTAGTTCCATTTCGAGCAGCTTCTTGCTGTTCAAATGCCTTTGACTCAAAATACTCAAGCCATGCAGCAGCATCCTTCGGCAAAGATCAAAATTTTTTTAAAATTATGAAAATACATGGCTGAAGTTAGAATGCAATAGCCATAAATTTTTTTAAAGAAACCGATACTGTAAGTCACTTTTCAATAGTGTCATCACCTAGATGTCACCAAAATAGAGATGATATGACATTTAAAGACAACCTAATTAGTTAGAAACATCTGGAGTTATGCTCCTAGTAGTTTACCCATAAGAAACTGTGTAAAGCTCAACTCCCGGCAGACGCATTTATTGTTTAAAGCCATTTTGTTTCTCAAAAAAAAAAAAAAGAAACTGTCTGTGTAAAGCACTGATTGCTATTATTTGAGGTATCATAACTTCACAAGGAAAAACGAAAGTAAAGTGCCAGCTAATGCAATTTGTTCATCCATCTTTTCTCTGGAGCAAAAGAGCAGGCCTACTGATCGTGTAGATGTGTGTGAGACAAAAGTTAACCTGTGTGCGAAGATCATCTGGACCAAGCTTTGCTCTAAGTATCTGCAAGGTTGTTTGCTCATGCTGAACACTCAAAGGATAAGCTTCCATCAAAGAGAGTGCAATTGCTATAGCATGGTAACTTGCAGCTGTCTGGAAATTACAAAAGCACAAAGGTAACTAGATAAGCGAGGTGCAGGCAAGAATCAGTATAGATAATAAACCAGGTTCACTAGAAATGAAGATCGTCTGATTATGCTGCAAGAAACTAAGACATACTCATTTTGAAGAGCTACAATATAGTGACAGAGTTTGTTAAACAGCTGGAAGGTTTCAATATTCCACATGTTCAACCAAGTTCAAGATAGAACACTATGCAATCTTGAACCAAAGATGACTAGTTGTATTAGCTAAACTACCAAAAACAAAGATAAGCACACCATGCTCTGAGTTTCTGATAGAGATTACGGAGTTTCAAATATCCCAGTCTAAGGCTATTAATATACTGAAGATTGTCAATCAAGTGCTTTATTGCACTAAAATGGTTTGCAGGGATGGGTGGAGAAGCAATTTGGATCTCTCTTCATCACAATAACAATTACCATAACATTGGAATGCTTCATGATTAACCCTTATTTCCTTTTTGCACTTTGGGACCCCGATGTGCTAACAATGAATACTCACTTTGAAGCCGATTCAAAAAGAAACCTTAAGTACGGTCAATTGTTTAAGATCACATTGAAGTTAATCGATTAAAATGAAAATATGAGAAGATTCAAAATAAAATGGAATACTGAATGGACTTTTAGGTCTGCAACTCAATAGTTAGCATGTCTTGCTTATCTTAAGAGTATCTGAGGTCAATAGCAGATGACAGATGTTAAATCACAAACAAAAGAAAAGGAACCATCCACCTGCACTGATTCTTACTTGTGAACACCTTAGCCCAGCAGGCAGGCCATAATCATCAGAAACAATAACTTGAATGTCATTACTTCTTTTCCTATAGTCAAATACACATAATGCATACGTAGCAGTTGATGGAAAAGCAATAACACATACTCAACTACACTTGTTGACATGAAAACTACCCTGAATCCAGCCCCTTTTTGTTAATCAAGTGAATACTCATCTCATAAACTAGGAAATAAGATGCAACTTTTTTTCTGAATAAAGCCACTTTAGTTTGATAAGCTTAGAGAACTAGAAGGAGATGTGAATGCTAAAATTAAAACAAAATACTTATAAGCTCCAGAGGAAGAAGAAAGGAACCTGAATATGATCCGGACCGAGTAACTTTTGGTTACACTTCAAAGCTTTATGGAGATATCTGAGGGCAACATGCACATTACCGAGCCCTTCCTCCATCATAGCCACATTTATATATGTCGCCGCAGTGTTTGGATGGGAGGAGCCACATGTGAGATGCAACAAATAAAGAGCTCGTTTTACATACCTATAAAATGGGAATGGTAAATTGCCATAGAGTGTGAATATTAACAGGGAAAAAGTGAAGAAAAGTCAAAAAAATTATTAAATCATTACTATTTAATGTTAAAAGTGGGAAGCAGTCACAGTAGTACAATCTTTCATTATTGATGGTGCAAAAGTATTCACCGTGTTGATTTGGTGTTTTTTCTTGTTTTCATAAGGAAATATTGAATTAGTGCTACTGAGCCTAAAAGCTGCGTACAATCTAACCCCATCTGCAAACTTTATTAGTTGAACTATCACTCAAGATCATATTCCACGACCAAAGTACCACTGCTACATAAACTTCAGGCCTAGCACAGCTATTGGTAAACCTCTTTCCCACTAACATTAAACATTTCCTCCCGAATCAAGCTAGCAACTAGGTTGTATCTCTCTGCTAGACTAACATAAAACTTGTCCAAATTGTTGCTCTGATAGTGAATAAAAATTCTAACAGCAACGCCTGCCACACTTCAGTTCCTAACAAGTTGCGGTCGGGCCGGTCAGCTACCACTGTTATAGTTGTTGGTATTTAAAGCAAGTTTTAGGCATTTTATGTCAATAAGACAATTACTCCATAGAATTAAAGAAGACTATGTTTGACCTGTGCAGTTATTAGGAGTATGATAATGAATAATATTGAGCTTGGATAAATTTTCTAAAATAATGGTTCAAAGATGCAAAAATGGGAGCATTCAGTTGGCAACAAGTCACACCAGGTTTTGACTAATATAAGGTACAGTTGTATTCTTTTATACCAGCTCGAATAGTTGAAAGAGAGTAACTTGCCATCTTAGCGAAGATGACAAGTTTATCGAGACAGATCAAGGAAAACAGTGTATAGTCCTATTGGGATGGGGGAGTAAACTGAAAAACGTACATGAGCATTGAGAAAACGAAAACCAGATATTCAAGACAGAAAAATGTCTAGTTTGGGATAATGAACCTCCAACTCCACTTCTATAGTTTGTTCTTTTATTTCTTTTTTCTTTTTGTTCCTATTTTCTTCTTTTTCCTTATTTTAGTTGTTGGCACCACCAAGAAATTTTAAGTACTTGGCAATTTAACAGGAACAGACATACTTGAGAGCCAGCTCTGTGTGTTGAAGTCGGTAATAGAAAACTGCAAGATCGCCATAACTTTTCATGGTGTCTGGGTGATCGAGGCCCAACTCTCTTTCATTTATGTCCAAGGCCTTTTGCTGATAGATTGTGGCCTGTCATGGATACAACCATCATCAACACATGTAAGAGTTGAATATGGTTAGAAGTCAGAATAGTTAAAGCTGGCAGAAAGAGTAACAATGTAGGACTAAGGAGGTCTATGCTGAAGAGCTTCTGAAGAATACCTGATTAAAATCACCAGTGTGATACAGCACAACAGCAAGAAGGCTGTAAGCGCCAGCTGTCATGCGATGGTATGGACCACATACTGCGACCAGCTTGGCAAGAGCCTGAAAGCACCACAAAAATGTAGCAGTTGTCACATGGTATGCAATAATATATACCATCCATCACCAAGGCTTAGCTTATTTTCTTATTCTAATTCCAATATTTTCAAGGTATATCCAAGACCAACAAAAGGAAGAAATCTAAGAAGCCATGGAGTTGCGAAGCCCACCAAATTAACTTGGTTTCTCTACAATAGAAAGTTCCATTGGAAGAATAGAGAATGTAATGTAAAACTTTTTTCTATCCAGGAAATCAATTACCTTAGTACCATAGCTGACAGCATCTTCAAGTTTTCCCTTATCCAGAGCTGTTTTGGATGATTCCAAAAGCTGCCTTCCATCTGCAGAAGAGCAAGCAGCTTGCTGGAGAAAAGGAGACACAAAGATACAAGGAGAGTAGGAAAAAAGGTTTATAAGTATGAACAAAAGAGAACTCAGTATAATATCTCCTTGTATTGAACACATTGACAGGGTTGCATTATCACCTTATGTACCGGTACTAGGCTGACAATGTCTACTTTTTGAAAAGGACTTGGGGAACTCATATCATAATCTCTTGGAACCAGCTCAATTCCCACCTAGACAGAATAAGTATTCGTAAGTGTTCCTGTGTATAGAACAAAAACTCTAGTAACATTCATTTCCATCACCAAAGTATTCAAGTTTATCTGCAGAAAAGCTATATCTTTGCCCAAGTTAAATATTTAACGAATACAAATACGCCACAGTAAATAAAACATACATATTACTCATATACCTTCTTTACAATTGGCTAGTGATGTCTTAGCAAACATTTTTCTTCAATTTATTTTCATTTTTTTATTGATTATTCTTTCCCATTTCAAAGACGGGAAGATCTAAGTGTTCAATATATTCTCAAAAGAAAGGTCAAAAATAGCCAAGTGTGAAGCCTAACAAATCAATCAAATGCAACCACCCAATGACCCAAAGACAAACGTTAGATGTATAATGTATACTGAACGATAACTGTTCAAATTTTCATCATTTAATTATAAAAAACATTTAATGAATTTTTAAAATTATGGAAAAGGATTATAACCAAGGAACAAACAGGAACTATACATGCAATACTCCCAACCGAGGTCATTCTTAAATGTTCAGAACAAGAGTTTCAGTTACCTTATGGCATAAACCACGGAGGATTGCAAATTTCCTCACATCTTTGTAGTTTAGGCTGCCAACATCCCATTCATATCTCTTCTTCAAAAATAATTCCAGCCATCTCCACATCAAAGGATCAATACCGTACTCATTTGAATCATCATTTTTAGGCACCCCAAGCATCATATTCAAGGCAGCAGCAATTATCGCAGCCATATCCTCAATGTCAACAACCGATGCAATAGCTGCTTGCAGAATATGTTTAAAAGCTCGGACTATCATCTCGTGTATACAAAGAGATTGCACATGTGATAACTTCTCAGAAAGCTTAACCTGCCCAAAAAAAAAAAAAAAAAGAGCAAGGATCACTTCAGGGAGCAGCTTAATGAGATAAAAATCAGCCTACTATGGTTTTACAGCTGCACATGAAATTTATCATGATCTAAAACTAGATCACTGTAGAGGCAATAGTAAAGAGATAAAGAATAAGAAATTCTACTTTTAGATTTTGACGGTTCTAACAAAATTCGACATCAGTATTTGATAATCTCAGTGCAACTAATACACTAAAGTAAAAATATTATGACCTGGAGATAGAAGATACTAGATAAGAAGATGCAAATTGAAGTTAGAAGATACTAGATAAGAAGATGCAAATTGAAGTTTAAGTGGACAAATATATGTGTCACACAAACACATACAAAAGGAGAATTTCACCATGGGTAGAAAAATGATCAATGAGACTTACTACTTGTCCAAGAGAACGCATACGTAAACCCCGGGTATGCATGAAATCAGTTAAGGTCCGACCATCTACTGGTGAGAGTTCCAAAGAGCCAAAATCAGCCACCTGCAATGCATTGTGAAATGAAACATAGCTAAGATACCATTGTCACAAATTGATGTATCTATCATACAATTTTCTTTGTAGGCTTATCTATATACAACATTATAATTAGTGTTACCAGCTTTGGCAGGGCAACTTCATTGTAATACTTCTGTGACAGATCAATCAGCTCTTCCAAAGACTATCAACAGAAGAAAGTGGTTAGAAAATGGAAAACAATCAAGGCCTTCGCATAATCTATCACCAAATATTTAAAAGAATTCTACCTTAAGATGAAGCCCAGTCTCTGACTCTTTCAACCATGTAAAACCAGCATCAGACAACAACGTTTTGAGAACGACCTGATTTTGATCCGTATCAGTCTCAAACTGAGACTCCCCAGACTGCAGGACAGCTTTTTCTGATCCCCCTCCAACACCATCTGCAATAGATTTGAAGCTTTCAGATTGGGATTCCATGTTTCCATCTGTACTCTTCTTTCTGTTCTTAAGGGACTTGAGAGGTATTCCAAGTCCCTCAACCTTCATCTCATTTTTTATCTTTTCAGAAGGGGGTTTCTTGTCCTTTTCTGATTTCTTCTGATCTTGTAAGTGCTGTATCCAGCATGCACCGAGTTCCCATCTGATGAAAGAGTCACCTCCTATTTTCTCTTCTTCAAGTTTGGTAAGACTCTCTTCTAGTATTCTCTTTACAAATGTGTGAGAGCAATTTGTCTCTTCATTTTCTAAAGGTTTTGAATGCATTACCTTGTTGTCCACTTTCTTGTGAAGGAGCAAGCGTAAACTGCGAGATAACATGTTAAAGTAAGAAAAAATAGACAATTAAGTCTTGAGAAGACGAATGCACCATCCATTAGCAAATTGCTATTGAAATAGAGGACCAGTGAAATGGTGACACCAAAATGACTAACTACTAACAGGAGGTTGTTAAATTCAGTAAGAAATGACCTTGGCCTAACTCAACCCAAAAGCTAGCTCATGAGAGGAGGATTACTCAAGTCCATATAAAGAGACCATCAGTCCATTCCCAACCAAAGTAATACACTGACCACTCTAACACCCTGCATGCCCAGACCGCCAACTAAAGAAGCTATTTTATTGCATGCTATTTGGAAAAAGCTCCTACTTAAAGACTTCTCCTCCAGAATAATTTCTTCCTCCTACAAACTTCTCTAAAAGCTGAACCAGAATCAGAATGAGAATCCCAATTTATCAAACTAAAGAATTTTAGTTCAGGAGCTCAAAAAAACTTTATCTTCACCTTTAACAGTCAAAAAAGAACAACATATTTGCTTGCTTGCATTGTGATATCACAACAGGAGGAGATCAATAAACTACTATTAATTGGCTTATTATGAGAAAATTCAAGTAATACCTGTTGATATTGAGGGCATTTGCACCACCATCAGGCTGATCAGGAAATTCCATGCTTTGCAGTGGGCTGGCCACTTTGTCATTTTCTTTTCCTTGAACTTTCACAGTTGCAATATAACCAGAATGCCTTACATTCAAAATACCTAAAGTAGCAATATCCTGAATTGAAAATGCAGTAAGTTTTTTTCCAATCAGATGCACTACATTATAAGTAAAACAATAAAATTAGGACCACATAATTTTTCTTAGTATTTTCTTACATGGGCAGCAGTATTTTCATCAGCGGTTATCCCCTTCAGTAAATTTCTTTCCATCAGATTCTTCATAGCTATTCCAGTTGCTTGAAATCCATCAATTTTGGTATCTACTTTGCGGCTAGCATTTGAAGCATCTTTGGTAACAGCTATGCTCAAGTCCCCAACTGTCTCATTATAAATGATTTCTCCATCCGAATCAGAATGAGCTGGTTTAACTTTCTCCATGACATGCTTTATAGCTGAAATAGCTCGGAAAATGGCGACATCAACAAATAAACTATGAAGAAGAAAAGCCTTCCTGTCTCTGATCTGCCTCTCCTCGGTTGTCTTACAAGGCATGGATGCAACATTCAAAAATTCATTGGCATAAGGTAACAAATCAAATTTTCCATCTCGGCCTAGGCCACCTCCATTTGCTCCCCAATTTTCATCCTCCACAGGTAGAGGTGGAAAGATAGCTGGCAACTGTGCTGCCACAGGTGGTATAAGCCATGTGTTGGCTCTGAATCCGTAGGGAAGATTCCCGAACTGTATTAGAAGATAAACAGTTTTACATTTTTGAGCTAGAGAATCTTAAACAATGAATAAGGCATTCACCGTGTGTAATCAATTTTAGAAAACTTAAGGTGATGAAACATGTCAAGGGAAATCATCGACTTCACCTTATTACGCTCTATGAATGCTTTCATGAGATCATCGTAAGCCTGAAAAGTGAAATGAGCAATGTCAACTTCAACAACTACATATCTTACGATGAAATAAGCCAAGAAACTAGCATGATGAATTTAAAGGTAGAGAATCTGCCCGAGCGCACATTGTCAAATGCTCTACTAAGTTGTCTCAACAAATCAACAAGATTGTGACAAAGAATCCCCTGCTTTCCAAAATTGTAAAATCCTTTCTTGCAAGCTTCAACGATAACTAGCTTTCCATTACAAAGTTTCACCTATAAACAATGACAGATGCTCATCAATATGGTATTTCATGATCAAATTATACCTGGAAATCAGATGACTGAACTTGTTAGACTAAGGAATAATGAAGCTTACTTCAAGAGAGAAAAGATGACCATCTGGCAAAACTTCGTCATCTTGTTGTCTTGATGCTCTTCTTATGACTGCAAAAATCAAGGTTAATTTTATTCTTAACTATAACAAGTAACACGAGAAGAGACACAATGAGAGTGAGAGAGCATTACACTGAAGTGGAGGGGTGAGATGAGAAAGCGAGAAAAACTCATAGAAGCTTCCAATCTTAGGGAAAGTATTGCTCATCTCTCCATCTACGTCCACTGACGCAGCATCTTTACCCAGCTGTTGAGCCGCCGACGCCGACGGCGTTGGCGTTTGTGGTGGTGACGATGACTTATCATTTGCCCGAACCTTGTTGGATTTTTTGGCGGTCTTGTTATCCTGCGGACCCCGCGCATTCTTGCTAATTTCAGTTTTCAACTCTTTGCCACTAGTCCCCGACGGCCCAAAACTCGTCGTACAAGCGACGATATCCAGCAGCCTTCTAACATGCGCCGTTGCGCTTTCTTCATCATATTCCTCTGTGAAAAATAGAAGGAATTAATCAAAATGTTTGAGGATATAACCGGGTTTTCATAAATTTCAAGATCTGACCCATCCGGGACCACTACCTAATATGGAAATATCCTATTCGACGCCGTGATAGTTCTGAAATATTTTTACCTTCGATAAGAGTCAGGACGCAGGGCTTCAGTGCGGAAACGTCCACTGTTTCTTTTAAACGTGAACCCCTTAACTGTAAAAACAGTACAAATCTGATGGTCCTCATTAAAGGAAAAAAGATAAAAGAAAATATGACAGCCGTCCGATAGTATCCCCTTACCTCATGAGACAGTGAGAAATTAGTTATATTACAAGTTGTCGTATTTACACATAGTAATCGACGAACATCCATAATTCTATCCGTAGATATTCCCTGTTCATAGAAAACAAAAACTATTAAATGTTTTAATACAATTGAAGAATATTTTAAATAAAAATAATATTATTAATATTAATAATCGTATAGAAAATGCTGCTAATAATAAAATAAAAATTGAGTACATTTTATGAAATTAAGTTATGTCACATTCGCCAAAAAAAATTATTATTATCAAACAACATTTGTTGCGTGTACGTTTTTATGACTAATATATAATTTGTTTTTACGAATTTTTCTAGCTTTTGTATTGACAATATGACCTTTGTTTTTGCGACTTGTACCAACTTGAAGTTGTTTTCATGCAAGTAACGAAATGTTGAGATGGTTAACCAACTGTTTGAAAAACTAGCTTTAGCTCCTCATTTTTCTTCTTTTGGAAAATAATTAGAAAGCCAAGCTGTCAGAGCTGAATCTGCTTTCCTTGAAAAAGCAACAAAACATCAACCAAAACCTAACACGAGAGTACTCGAATTAAATAAAGAATTGGTATTTCAAAGGTACTCCAAATATGCGTTCTTTCTTTTTTGTACTATCAAAAATAATTTAAATATATCGTTGTTATACTTCCGACGATGACCACAGTATATTGTTAAAGCTTTTGTAACATAAGCAATATATACCAAAAACTTTGGTTAATAAATTACAAACCTTTAAAATAACTTGAGTCTCATCGGGAAGGTTTATCGTTATATCCATTACAACGGGAAGAACTGAGCAGCACAAAGAAAACATATCATTAGAAAACAATAAAATTTATATATACTGACATTTTCTTAATATATGCTTTAAAAGTGTACGTAGTACTAGTAGGAAAAAAAAATACTAATACCCTTCTCTTCTTTCTTCTTCTTGTCTCCCTTTGCTTTGCCGCGACCATTCTTGCTGGGTGCCATTTGTCAAACTCAAAATTTCAAACTTTTGGACTTTTAAAATGTACCTATCAATCAAAAACTTCACATGAGACTAGCTTTTTGATTACAAAATTGAATAGTTTTACTTCAAATTTTGTATTTATAGAATTCAATAACTTTAAAAGAATAGAATCTCGAACCAATAAGTTTCAAAATCATAGTTTGCTTCATTCTTAAATCGAATTAAATGCACATAGTCCTCTGTTTTGACTTAAATAAAGAGAAATAGTAGAAAGTAAAAACCGAGAAAATGAACGGAGTATTATAAATTCTGCATGTAGCTAATAATACTTTACCTGAAGTTTCGACAAGTTTGCGTGCTGCTCAAACAAGAAAAGGAGTATTTAATGCTTCATCCAATAACAATTATGACAATGAATAAGTAGGCCGCGCACAGTAAATGAGTGTGTATAAATTATTAGTATGAAGTGATATTATTGATTGAGCTAAGGTTTAAACAAGATAAGGAACAGTTGAGTAAAGAGTTTTGAAATTGGAAATGGATTGTGAGCCAGTAGAGAGACAGAAAGAAAGAAGGGAGAGAATTGTGTGGGGAGGATATAGAGAGAGAGGAAAGTGTGTGATAAGGAATGAAGGGCTGAGATTTAACATTCAGAATTATAATGACATATTATGACAGTTTCTGTAGATTTTATTAAAAATAATTGTGTAAAATACGGGCAACTTGCTACCAGCGGCAATATTTGAGACACAGAGAAGAAAAAGGCGTGGACCACTCAATGACTAATACTTTTTAACTAGTTTTCTCACTTCTTATACCTACAATGGAATAAACTTATGATACAAGTGATAATGAATATTAGGATGACGATTTTTCTATGGTTGATTCATAAGTCGTAAGTAATAATTCTAAATATTATATTACTACTTTTTTTTAACATGTCAACATATATATCACACATACGTGTATTTAGATCGTTCAAGAAAGTTATGATTATTTAACTGTAAAATATATTTAAATTAAATTTGTACTGAATAAAAATTATTAAGTTTAACTAGCCATTATCAAAATTACGCTTGGTTTCATGTATGGTCGTTAATATTAAGATTTTATCCAATAGTTTGTCCCACAAAAGTAATTGTACAGCAGTAGTAAATTTACTAAATTCTACTGACTGTAACATTAGAGTCATAATTTTTTTTTTACTTTTTAAAATTTTATTTTATTTTATTTTTGCAATACTAAGATAGTTGAATTTCACCTGCTACAATTGTAAAAAGTTCAATCTCATACCTCAAGGTGACTCAGGAGACGTGCGTGTTTAGATATAAGGACGAGGGATAATAATGTCGATATAAATTATGAGATTATTTTATTTATTTTTGTATTATTTTTTTATTTCAATAGAAGTGATTTTTGGATTATTTATTTTATAATAATAGTATTTTATTTTTTTACCGTACCTAGATATAATAACAATTATGAAATTACGAATCACAAAACACAAAATAAATCAATAGAATGACTTATTTATCGTTCTCCAAAGCTATTCTGCATGTCTTCTAAAAAAGCCAAAATTAAAATAAAAAATAACATAAATATATTCATTAAACCGTCTCATCATAATTTAATCACCATATTATAGTTCCACCAGTTAATATACTCTCCCACAAACCAAATGATTACTTATTGTTAATTTTTCTGATTTTGTTATTAGAGTTGGTATAGTCATATTATTTAGATATAATAAAAAAATAGTTTTCACTTTGTTATTTTATGAGTAAAGTTCAACTACTTAATATGACAAATAAATTTGAAAAAATTATAAAAATTTCGTATTATGTTTAAATATTTTTAAATATTTTTTACCTTTTTTATAAATTACTAAAATTCTTTTTTCGCTGCTTTCCTTCCACACGTCTAACATACTCATCCCCTTTCCCACAAATTCCTGTTTCTTCGACAAGAATCAACCCAAATTGATTCAAAAAATCTCTAACTTCTCTCCAATTCAATCGGCACATTCTCCCTCTATCTATCAATTTCCAATTTCAAAATCAAAAGGTAGGTTAACTTATCTTCTCCATTCCAATTTCATATGGTTTTCTAAAATATTTGCTTTCAAATCCCAGATAGAAGGCTCAGGGTTTCTTTTGCTTTTCTTCTGCTTCAAATGCCAAATCCATTTTGACCTTGAAGTTCAAAGTTCACGTCAAACAACCCTCTTCAAGTTCAAAATCACCCAGATACAAAAATCTCAAAAAAAAATGAAGAAGAAAGCTTAAATATGGTGATTCATGGTATATAAAAGTGAGTCACATATGTTGCGGATTCATTCAGACTCTATGGGTTATTTTATTAGGAAAATAGAGTGATTCATGTATGTAGTATATATTTTGTATGGTGATTCATTTTAAAACTATGAGTTGTTCACAATTTTTTATGGTGATTCATTAAATATGATGATTCATTTATATATAAAATCGAGAGTATGTATCTCGTATGGTGATTCATTTCAAAACTATGAGTTACTCATAACTTTTTATGATGATTCATCTATATATAAAATCGAGTCATATACGTTGTTAATTCGCTGGAACTGTATGGATTGAATATGGTGATTTATTGGGACACTTTTTCTAGTTGTTATAGGTTGGTGATTCATTAGGTGCATCATACAAGGATGATACACCAATGAATCATATTAATGGTTTGATTCATTAAGACAATGGATCATACAATACGATTCAACAACAACATTACCCCACTGCCTCAAAGGTTCCCGCCCATTGCGGGGTAAGGGAGGATCAGATGTACGTAGCCTGACTCTTATGTTTAAAACATAGATCGACTGTTTCCGGATGACCCATGATAAGCGTCAAAAGTTGCATTGACGAACTGCTACTTCACAATTGAAAGAAGCGAAAATAGTTTAAAGAGTCATTTTATTTTATTTCATCATACCCCAAAGTCAAAAAATAGTAAATCTTTGACTCTATCCGGCTGTGGAAATAACATATAATGTGATTCATTGAAATAAAATAGTTAAACACATGGTAGATTCACCGCATTAGATATTGATTACAATGAATCATGACTTTGAATCATGTATGACGCAGTATATCTGTAAAAATGGTCAGTGTATCCGCATCTTTCACATTTTATGAAAATTTTTGTAATTATGAAAAAGGTGGAGATAAATTGAATTTTTTTTCTCAATCTGGAATTTCTGTGAGTTATACAATAACTTTTGTGACTATATTGTTTTTAATGAATAAAAATTTGAGGGAGAATCCCAGTAGCTATATTAGTTAGTTATGTGGATTTTCACCTTATTAAACATTAGTAAATGAGTCCCTACTTTATAATTTCTT